>OX465290.1:53110693-53505693 GCA_949987695.1 Merzomyia westermanni
ATAATTTTATCGTTTATATCTTAAACTGCATGTTCTAAAAAATCAAGTTTTGTTATATACTACATCCGTATTCTGAGGTAGCGATATGTATGTATAAACGACAAATTTACACTAAATATTTCGGAAACTAAATAAGACAGGTTAGAAGTTTATAAGATCTTGATTCGTTTATTATAACTGCATTAAAAATTGAATTTGGCATGATATTCACAATATTAATGTCTGCGTTTGAACTTATTTTTACATACTTTATGTACCCGTGCAACAAAAACGAATCATTCAAACATAATTAAAAAGCAGTCTGCACTCAAAGCTCCAATTAAAAATGTTAAACGCATGAAACTTCACCATGTTTAATGGAAATTTAGAAATCCGCACGCAACCAAAAACACGCATAGAATGGAAAGAGTGTCTTGTGCACTGTGTATGTACATAAATTTCTTCCGATGTCGTTATTATGGAACTTAGTGGTACCAAATATTTTACAAGAATTGGACCCATTTATTCTGAGTAGCCATTGAGATTATGCATCACTTCAAAGTAAGGATCCAGAAATGGGCTCATTCGAAAATCGAAATTGGACGGCCATCGCAAGAAGGAAAATGTCCTCACTTCAGACTCATAATGACTGTTGTTGTTGTAACGACAAAAACACTACCCGAAGGTTTTGGGGAGTGCTGTCGAACTGACAGTTCTTGGCCAGATATGAACCCGGTACTCCCTTACGGTACTGCTCGACTGTCGTGGTAGCCATTTGGTATGACCAGTGGCAGAAGGTTCCGTAAGGAAGGAGAGATGGGTAATGAGAGGTGAGAGGCATCATATCCGTAGATCAACCATCGAGTTGCATGTCATTACCTTTGCGCATATTAGTCACCTCTTACGACCGGTATGCCTACCTCGGGCATGTTCTAAACCCCTAACCCGCAGGGGACCCCATTTATGACTCCAATGGTTTGCTGGGATTCTTCTCATAGAATTTTAATTGTCGAGTCAATCAAAAAACAGAAAATATATACTTTTGTAGGCCATCAAATTCTATGTAGTATGAGGAACTACAATTTTTAAGCTTTAAGTTATGGATTTTTTCTGATAATTTTTAGATGAATATGTGTTGGCCATTTAGCAAACAGAGGTGAAACAAATTTAAAAAAGTGAGGGCAGTTTTTAAAACATTTAAAAGTTGTTCTAGAATGTTGCGGCGACTAAAATCCATGGCCCGAAGGTTAGTTGGGCTCAAACAAATCGCTCCCGCGGCGTATTGTGTTTGGTTTTGTAACGGCAAAAAAGAACTCCACGATGGTTTTGGTCAGTGTTGTCGAAAGTGACAGACTTTTGCCGGATATAAACCCGGAACCCTCCGGTACATGCCCGATTGTTGCGGGATCGATTTGGTACGAGCAGTGCAACCTTCTAGGTCATGCCACCCCTCCTTTCGTAAAGAAGGTGAAGATGGGTAATGAGAGGTGAGAGATCAACCATCGAATTGCACGTTATTACCTTTGAGCATGTTAGTCGCCTCTTACGGCCGGTATGCCTACCTCGGCCATAATCTAAGCCACTAACCCGCGGCTGTCGGGCTAGTACCAGATGGTGATGGATCCATATCCGGCAAAGCACTGTCAACATCGGCAACACTCCACTACACTTTCGGCGAGTGTTTTTGGCGCTAAACAAACAAAACACAAACGACGTGATAGCTTGATAAAAAGGTACATACAACAGAAAGAGGAATATAAAGTACCAAAATATATTAATGATACCTTTAGAGGTTCAACTTTTTACACTTAACGCGTTCCCTGGCTTTTCACGAAATATTATTTAAGTGGTCACTTTAGCAACGAGATTTGAATGAGTTGTATTTTTGTGGGCTTTCTTATACTTTTTGCCCAGGCTGTACAATTTTCATAGTGACACTATTATTTTGTGAAAAACTGTATGTGCTGTACGTATGCACATTTTAAGTGTATTTATTGTGATTTATTAAAAAATTAACGAATCCCAACAAAATTCTGTGAATAATGCATATGTACTTCTTGTGTTTCGAACAAAATTAATGCAGTGTGGACTTTGCAACCGCTTTAAATTATTAACAAATGATCAGCTCAATTAAGACTTAAAACTCACCTTAGTCGAAACATTTGACGTTTATGGATATTTTGTACGTACATTGACTATAACAAAATGTTTATAATCTACTTAGATATGCAACCGATTTTTTTTAGACTTATTTGATACAATGGTTGTTAGAATAGGTGATGACATGTACCGACAGTTACAATACTATACGTAACTTGCAGAATAAGCCCGTATGAGAAACAACAGGAAGTTTACAATTTACCCGTATGCCCGACTCAATGAAACCAGAAAATAGAAATCTAATACACAATACAAAAAGCTAATCTCTGCACAGAAATGGGGAAGCACATACATAAATATACGTCTGCCCAGCAGCAACAAGACAAAGTAGTCAAGTAGAAATTTCTGTCTGACATCAAACTAGTACGAAAAATACTAAAAATACTAGTAGCAACAAAATGCAAAGTTAAAAAATCCAAGAATAACCGCCCACCCATGCCATTTCTCAAAATTACGCCCAACAATAGCGGGAGCGAAATTGTTTGCCATTTTAATTTTTCTGTGGTTTTTGATAGTCTTATTTGTTTAAAATGTATGTTTTTATGAAACAGGGTGTTTTTATTCTTAAATTTATTTATTATGGCGATCTGATCGATCAAAGATATTCATGCGATTTTGAGAATGACTTCAAATTGAAGTCGAAATATCGACCAAATAAAAGTTTAAAATATAAAAACACCCTGTTTTATTCAAATTAAGGCCTTGAGCTTATAAAAACATACATTTTTTTTAGAGTGACCATATTCATGAAAAAAAAACAGAAAGAGAACGAAAATTCTATGCATATACATATACAGGGCTTGCAAATTTTATATATTAATTTTTAAGTCGAAAATTTTTAAATATTCGACATTTTTGCAGCGTTTAGCAGTTAACGTAGAGTGCGAAGTATTACCCAAAATTTAAACACAAAAAGTTCTAAAGTTGTTTGAACTTAAAAAAATGTGAATCGCACTTATCTACTTAAATGCAAGAAAAATAAAGTAACGTTGAAATATGCCATTGCGGGTTAAGGGGTTAGAATATGCCCGAGCTTTTGGGGAGCATTATTGTTGTCGTTGTTGTAGCGACTACTTAACCTGCCTAGGATGTCACCCCTCATCCAACACTGTCATCAGGCTCTTCTAACGGAAGTCCGAGAAACCTCGCGGCTTCAACAGGGGTGGACCAGAGTGAAATTGGTGTTAGAAGAGTGAGCTCAGTTGAGCAGATGAACAGATGGTTAGTATCGTGGGGAGACACGCCGCATGCCGGGCAGACATTTGGCATGTCAGGGTTCAGTCTGGATAGGTAAGAGTTTAGTCTGTTACAGTATCCAGAACGAAGTTGAGCCAGCGTGACTTGTCTCCCTGGGCAGTTCGCGTTCCTCGTCGGCAACAGGTGGGGCTTGTGCCTGTAGGACTGCATTCACTGGACGAGACCTGACAAAGGAGTTTACCGACTCCGTGTGGATGAGGTTGAGGGCCCGCCGGTGCACCTTTGGATCAAACGGCGAGAAAATGTGGGGCCGGATCTCGTCATAGTGCTTACGGAGGCGACTCCTTATTCTCCTGGGAGGCGGATTTTCGTTGAGCAGGTTCCTGTTCGGGTGCTGCGGTTTATGGCAGTTGAACAGGAATTGTCTGATCAACATCTCACAGTGCTCTTTGACATCGAGCATTTTTGCCTCATTATGAAGATGGTGGTCAGGAGACATAAGGAGGCACCCCGTGGCAGTTCTGAGTGCAGTGTTTTGGCAGGCCTGCAACCTCCTCCAATGTGTGTTGCCAGTAACGTTTCTTTGTCTTTCCCCCAAGTACTGCCAGCTAGTGACTTGAGATTTTTGTTACGGCTTTGTACTTTGGTGGCAATCCCGGCTACATGAGCACCGGATTTGAACATGTTATCAAACGTTACCCCTAAGATTTTGGGGTGTGTGACAGTCGGAAGCTTAATGCCGTCGATGAGACGTCTAATTCCATGTTCGCCTGCGCTGTCCACATCGTAAATAAGGTGACCGAGGATTTGGTCGATGACCATGTCAGGTTCCGTGCAGCGAAGAAACTGGAAAGGGTTGGAAGGTAGGAATTAATTCTCGAGCAGAGCTCATCGACGGAGGGTCCAGTCGCCAGGATCGTGCAGTCATCGGCGTAGGAGACGATCGAGACGCCTTCTGGTGGGGAAGGGAGCCTCGATATGTAGTAATTAAACAAAAGCGTGGATAGGACACCACCCTGTGGCACCCCCTGCTTAATTATACGTGGTTTTGATCTTTCGCCTCTAAATTCAACCGATGACTGCCGGCCACTCAGATAGTTGGCGGTCCAACGCTTTAGACAGGGGGGAAGGTTTGCATCCTCCAGATCGTTAATGAGTTGTGCATGATTAACAGTGGCAAAAGCTTTCGACAGATCAAGCGCAACTAGCACGGTCCTGTCATTTGGGCGAGATTGGTTGAGACCGACACCTATCTGTTTGGTGATGGCGTTTAGCGCGGTGGTAGTGCTTTGCATTTTGCGGAATCCGTGCTGATGTTCGGCTAATCGCAGGTTAGCGGTATAATAAGGGAGTAAGACCGTCTCCAGGGTCTTCACTACTGGCGAGAGGAGTGATATCGGTCGATATGACTCCCCCACGTTGGCCGGCTTGCCGGGCTTTAGTAGTGGCACCACCTTTGCCTGTTTGCATCTTTCTGGAATGACAAAGGTGGTCATAGACAGAGTGAAGACGGTTGTTAGGTACCTTACTCCCTCTTCTCCGAGATGTTTTAGCATCAGCATGGATATACCGTCTGGGCCAATAGATTTGGAGTTTTTGGACCCCCGTATGGCCTCCCGAACCTCCGTGGTGGTGATGGCAAGGGCGCTTGGCTGTTTTTACGTTTGTGCGCTTCCCTGATGGCACGCCTGATTTCCTTGTCAGCCGGAGGATGCAGTACAAATTGCCGGCAGAAAGCTCTCGGGCATCTCTTTGGTTTCGTCGTTGCGTTTGGTCGGATTTGACAAGGATTTAACAGTGGACCATAATTTGCCAACACCAGCAGAGAGGTTACAGGACCTCAGGTGCTCTTCCCATTTGGAGCGTTTGTGTTGATCAACCAGCCGTCTGATTTCCGCATTGAGATCTTGAATTTGGGGATCCGTAGGGTTCAAGCGTCGCACGTGGTCACGTTCATTAGCCAGGGCCGCTGCCTCTGCGGGGAAATACGGACGTATCCCTTTAATTCTACCTGACGGAATATATTGATTCGAGGCTGAAGCTATGACCATGCGAAACGCTTTTTCCCCTTCTCGTACATCAGACGGGATGGGAAGAGCAGCGAAGGTGCTCTCAGTGAAATTAAGAAAACCAACCCAATCAGCTTTACAGAAATTAGTGAAGGTGCGCTTCTCAGAAGTAACGAAGTCATTGGGGCGACCGTTTGGGAGGACTATCGGCAAATGGTCAGATGCAAGAGTAAGCATTGGGCCCATTCAACGCAGTTTATGAGGCCTGCGCTGACAATTGTGAGGTCTGGCGAACTGCAACAATTTACTGCAACTCTCGTGGGGGCGTTGTTGTTGTTGTTGTTGTTAACAGTGCTTCGCCCTGCCCAATGGGCTCGATCACTCTAAATTGTCATCAGGCTCTTCTAACGGAAGTCCGAGGAAATGCGCAGTTTCCACAGGGTTGGACCAGAGTGATGTGGGTGTTAGAAGAGTGGGTTCAACTGAACAGGAAAAGAGATGTATGGTATCATGAGGGGTCATACCACATGCAGGGCATGTATTTGGTATGTTGGGGTTCAGTCTGCATAAGTAAGAGTTTAACCTATTACAATATCCAGAGCGAAGTTGTGCTAGTATGACTCTAGTCTCCCTCGGAAGTACACGCTCCTCTTCAGCCAATTCAGGTGGTTGAGTATTAATAACGGGATTCACAGGCCGAGATCTGAGGGATCTGTCTACCGACTCAGTGTGGAGGTCATTTAGAGCCCGTCTATGGTTCCGCAGATCAAACGGCAAAGAGATATGATGCCGAATCTCATCGTAGTGCTTACGGAGATGTCTCCTTATGTCTCTGGGGGGCGGTGCTACATCCAAAAGATGACGGTTTGGATGACTAGGTTTGTGACAGTTCAGAAGGAACTGTCTACTCAAGAGTTCCGCGTGCTCTTGAACATAGAGCAATTTCGCCTCTTGATGGAGGTGAGACTCAGATGACATAAGCAGGCATCCCGTGGCAGTTCTGATGGCGGTGTTTTGGCAGACTTGCAATTTCCTCCAATTGGTGTCAGAAAGGTTGGGCGACCATATAGGCGCAGCATAGTCAATAACCGGCCGGCCAATAGCCTTATATGTAGCAAGCAATGTTTCTTTGTCTTTTCCCCAAGTACTGCCGGCCAGTGACTTGAGGATCTTATTGCGGCTCTGTACCTTTGAGGCTATTGCGGTGGCATGACCAGCGAAGGTGAGGCCGTTGTCAAATGTCACGCCCAAGATTTTTGGGTGGTTGACAGTAGGTAGAGGTACTCCATCTACGTGGACATTTAACTCTTGCCCCATCTGCGCATTCCATGTGGTAAACAGGGTCGCCGTAGATTTAGTCGGAGACAGGGTCAGATTACGCTCGGTGAAGAAGCTGGAAAGGTCATGGAGGTAACTGTTGATTCTTATACAGAGTTCATCAATGGAGGGACCCTTGCCCGAGGCCATTATCGTGCAGTCGTCAGCGTAGGAAACAATGGAGACTCCCTCTGGTGGGGGGGGGGAAGTCTCGAAATATAGAAATTAAACAAGAGGGGAGAGAGAACACCACCTTGCGGCACCCCTTGTTTTATTCTTCGTGGTCTAGATTTCTTGTTCCTAAATTTGACTGTTGCCTGTCGACCATTGAGGTAATTAGCGGTCCACCTCTTAAGGCCGGCAGGGAGCGGTGTCTCATCCAGGTCTCGGAGGAGAGTGGCGTGATTGACCGTGTCGAATGCATTTGACAGATCAAGTGCCACGAGAACCGTCCTATGGTTTGGTGGATTTTGGTTCAAACCGTTGTTAATCTGCGTTGTAATGGCGTTCAAAGCGGATGTCGTGCTGTGATTTTTGCGAAAACCATGTTGATGATCGGCCAATTTTAGATTTGTAACGAAGTAAGGAAGCAGAATGGACTCTAGCAATTTCGCTACCGGCGAAAGGAGGGATATCGGACGATAGGACTCTCCTAGGTTCGCCGGCTTCCCTGGTTTTAGTAGGGGAACTACAATCGCTTGTTTCCATATCTCAGGAATAACGAAGGTAGTTAGAGAGAGATTGAAGAGAGCCGCTAAATAATTCTGTCCTTCTTGGCCAAGGTGTTTGATCATCTTCATGGCAATTCCGTCGGGTCCGATGGATTTTGAGGGTTTGGCCTTCATTATGGCTTCCTTAACCTCTGCGGCTGAGACGGCAATGGGCGCAGTAGAGTGTTTGTGTTTGCGAGCACGTCGGAAGGCTCTTCTCTTAGCCCTATCCGCAGGTGGATGCATTATAAACAGCCGGCAAAAGGAGCTCGCGCATTTCCTGGCGTCCGATTTGACACTGTCGCCGAAAGCAATGGCGACCTTGTCTTTGTGTTTGGTCGGATTGGATAGGGCCTTGACAGTCGACCATAGTTTGCCGACTCCGCCGGAGAGGTTGCATGTCTCAAGGTGTTGTTTCCACTTGGTCAGCTTGTGTTCGTTGACAATCCTACGGATTTCAGCATTGAGATCTTTTATTCTGGGATCCGCGGGATTGATAAGTCTCACTTGGTCACGTTCTCTTGCCATCGCCGCAGCTTCTGCCGGGAAATTCGGACGAATTTCTGGTATTCTGCCAGCAGGAATAAAGCGGCATGAGGCTGAATCAATGATCTTGCGAAACTCTCGTTCACCTTTGCGTACGTCCGTTGGAGTGGGTAAGGCAGCGAAGGAGCGCTCTGTATATTCAGTAAAGCGGTCCCAGTCCGCTTTGGTGAAGTTGATGTATGTTATTTTATCAGTCGTTATGAAGTC
Source organism: Merzomyia westermanni (assembly GCA_949987695.1). Taxonomy (NCBI): domain Eukaryota; kingdom Metazoa; phylum Arthropoda; class Insecta; order Diptera; family Tephritidae; genus Merzomyia; species Merzomyia westermanni. Next base: position 53,118,819 of record OX465290.1, read on the forward strand.
GGTCGGTCGTTCAACAGAGAGTAAAATGGGTAGGTGGTCTGAAGCTAACGTAAGCATCGGTCGCCAGATGACAAAGTTAATAAGGCCCGCGCTCGTTATGGAGATGTCTGGCGAGCTGTGACAGTTACCTGCCACCCTGGTGGGGGCATCTCCATTGACTGTACAGAATGCTGAGTTATCTATTTGGTCTGCAATTGCCTGTCCTCTACTGTCTGCTGGCAAGTTGGAGTGCCAGAGATCGTGATGTGCGTTGAAGTCGCCTAGGATTAGGCGGTTATCGCCCCTTAGCAACGCACTAATGTCGGGATGATAATCTCTAGGACAACACGTGACAGGAGGAATATAGATGTTTATGATTTGCAGGTCGGCGTCTCCTGACCGGACTGCTATGCCTTGGCATTCTAAGGTAGAGTCCCTGGGGTCGACATCAGGGGAAAATAGATTGTATTGTACAGAGTGATGTGTGATGAACGCAAGGCCACCCCCAAGACCGCTGGGACGGTCTTTACGATGTACATTATACCCATCACAAGTTCGTAAGTCCGATCTCGTGTTCAGTTTTGTCTCTTGTATCGCGGCGATTTTGATGTTGTGCGTCTTCATAAAGTCAGTTATCTCCGCGATCTTTCCAGCTAATCCGTTACAGTTCAGCTGCAGAATTTTGAAGTGTGTAGGAGGGGAGGCGGGGGACATACTAGGCGTGAGGGACGGATGCGTTTGCCTAGGTGGAGGTAGGCTAAGGCCTAAACTATGTCGCAGTCTAGAGTTGACAGCGCCATGGCCGATGTTGTCTGGCGTGGAGGGCGGCTGTGTACTGCAACAGGGGGCTATGAACGAATCCGTCCAAAGGTTGCCGTTTGCGAGCCCAGAGCACATAAGGGTGTGACACAGGCCAAGGCAACTGTTGCACTTGACCGATGTCGCAGGCGTATACAATCTTTGCCGACAAACGGTGCACGTAGTGAAAGGTACTAGGAGGTGGTGTTCCTGACCCACGTGCAGGCTGGAAGCAGGGGGGGGGCATTGGAGGCAGAGACAGAGGGGACTGACGCTCGGCGATGCTCATATCTGACCTATTCCGGGGGGAGTAGGAGTGTTGAGCGGCCGTGTGAGATGGAGACGCTGGCGTGCGTGAGCGACAGTCGGGAGTGGGTGAGGCAGGGATGGCAGCGGTGCTGCCAGTCGTGTAGACTGAGCCACTATTGTGACTATTGGAAGTAGTTAGAGGCGGTAAGGCAGTGCCAGAGCGGCGGCTACCGCGGGACGTCCTAGGACGTGTACAGCAAGGTGCCTCAAAGGTACTAAAGAAAGTACGGGGTCTGTGGATGGCAGGGTTAAGCCCTGAACATCCAGATTTATGTAACCATCTCTTACACTTGGCGCATTGTACCGAATACGACCGTTTAATATAAATTTTCTTCCAGCAAACGCAGCAGATCCAGTCTCTTGGTCCAGGGTTGGGTTCGACCCCAGCCCGTAACAAGAGACAATGGAGCAACCCAGCTGCAAGGGTTTGCTCCGAGGACGACAATTTAAGGGTGGGACGGGACAGATTGGACAGGGTTACACTGAAATAACAGCCCTTGGCCGGGTGAGAAAACCCGGGTCATTCCGGTGCGATAGAACCGGCTGTTGTGGGAATGCTCGTGGGGGCGTCCCCGTTCACAGTGCAAAATGTCGAATCGTCTATTTGTTCAGCCAATTCCTGTCCCGTACCATCGACCTGCAGGCTTGAGTGCCACAGATCGTGCTGTGCGTTGAAGTCTCCGAGGATTACACGATTATCGTCTCTGAGTAACGCACTGATGTCAGGGTGGTAATCTCTCGGACAGCAGGTGGCAGGAGGTATATAAATGTTAATGATTTCAAGGTCGACGTCGCCTGTCCGGACAACCATTCCTTGACGTTCCAGGAGGTTGTCCCTCGGGTCGACGTCAGGCTCAAATGGACGATATTGCACAGATTGGTGAGTGATGAACGCGAGTCCGCCCGCAAGTCCTCTCTCTCGGTCACGTCGGTGGATGTTGTAGCCGTCACAAGTCCCAAGATTTGATCGGGCGTTTAACTTCGTCTCCTGAATGGCAGCGATCTTGATATTCTGTCGCTTCATGAAGTTCACTATTTCACTAACTTTCCCGGTTAGGCCGTTGCAGTTTAGCTGTAAGACGCGAAAGTGCGAAGGGGGAGAAATATTCACGCTGGGAGTCAGGGACTGGTGCGTATGCCTTGGTGGAAGCAGGCTGGGTCGCACACTGCGTCGCACTTTAGAAGACTAGGGATCCGAAGCACCAGAAGGTGGCGAATCGGTCGACGTTGTAGGTTGCGTAGCTCGGCAACATGGTGCAACGTACGTATCAGTCCATAGGTTCCTGTTTCCAAGTTGAGAACATATAAGCAGGTGACACAGGCCAAGGCAAGAATTACATTTGACTGATGTCGCAGGTGTATATAGTCTCAGCCGACAAACAGAGCACATGGTGTAAGGGACCAGGAGCTGGTGGCTTTGACTTACATTTGTGCTAGTGCTGGAAGAAGGGGAAGTTGAAAGTGGGAGGGGGGTAGGCTGTCGCTCGGCATTGCTCACATCTGAAACAGAGGTGCTACGTAGAAAGTAGCTGTGAGCGGCTGTGTGAGGTGTTGGCGCCTGTGGGCGTGAGCGGCAGCGGGTGTTGCACACTACTTGCTGGGCGTTATTAGTGCTATTAGTCGTGGAGACTATTTCAGAAGCTTGTGACGGTGCGATAGGCAGTTCTGTGGAGTGTTGTTGTGACATTCCTTTCCCGGATATGGATCCCGTACTCCCTTGTGGTACATGCCCGACTGTCGTGGGAGCCATTTGGTTGGTCAATGCAACCTTCTAGGTCATCTAGGGTCACCAACGTAATCAAATTCTCAAAAATGTATGATGAATCCACATGGATAGGTACATTTTCGCTGGTTTAGCAGAGTTGCAGAAAATGAAACATATTATACACTATAACCGAAACTATCGATAGCAATAAAACATCGGTAGTAGCTCCTGAAACAAACAAGACCAAAACGCGTATCGATGTATTGCCAGTTATCCGCTATTAAGTAATCTCAAATATCGCATTTGGTTCAGTACTAAATATGGGTAAATCGATGTTTTCAAAACATACATAGCACAATGCAGAAACATTTACAGCAGTGTTATACATACTTACATAAATATTAGATAACTTACAGCTGATGGCAAATAAAAATTATAAAGAAATCCTACAAGTATATGCATAAATATTTTTTTTATGTGAATTTGAGCTCGGGTATTTTTTTACACATTGAGCATTGATATAAAACGTGATTCAACTCGTCGTTTGGGTCACACTAGCGCAATCCTGTAACCTTCAACGTGTGAAGCACAGTATGGCACGACAAGCCTACACTGATTTTGTCCCTCGTGCATTCGTGTTGTTGAATTTTAACTTCTGTACCAGCGTAGATTTCTTATTCCACCCATTTGCATCTCTGTTTTATTAGTTTTTATGTGGATTTCCTGTACGATACCATTTCCTTGAATGTTTTCATTTGCTAAAGTAAACTCATTTCATTTGTTTCAAATATAATTGATGGCATTATATATTCAATAATAAAAAATTTTTCAACATGTTTTTATTCTTTTCAAAAACCTACAAATAGTAAAAGTTATGCACTGTTTTAGTACAATCTACTATAGCAGTAACGCTCCACAACGACCTCCTGTCTGTTGTAGCACAAGCACATTGTCGACCCTGGGCAGACAATCAGTGCAAGGTACGTTCGGCCACTCTTCGCCCATTCCCAATCAGTTTGTCTTTAAACGAGTGTATTTTACACATACGAGTTCGTGCTCCGGAAGGCTCTGTGGCCTACTCTATAATAGTAGGCAAGAAAGTGTGCAATCCCACCACCACCCAACGAATACCACATACATACACACTGCTATGGCACGCGTACAAATACATGCACGAAGAACCCTCGTGCCCCCTTCAACCAGCAGCATTCTAAGAACCTTTTTACTAGTACATACTCTTTTCATTGCCCATGTGTCCTTGAACAAAATTTTCACATTTCCAATAAACCAGATATCCTTCGGCATGAAAAACTAAAGAATCGATGAATTTCTTTGTATTTTATAATCCCAAATATATAATTTTTGTGCGTTTAACACATTTTCCACGCTATTTCTAAATTTTTTCGCGACATCCCCTTCACCCTAACACAAAAAGAACTTTTCCATTGCCACTTGGCCATTATTTCTCAGACTTTTCAACGTCCATAATTCACAATTTTCGCCACTTTTCTAATAATATTTCAATCACAAACTTTTAACGACATATTATATTATAAAAATGTGCAATTTTTATGAATTTTTAACACTCACCTTTGCCATTATAAGACTTTTTCACTATTATAACGGAATGGCGCAGGCTGCAAGATAAAACTGTGCGGTGTGAAAAAATTTCATGAGCATTTTGCGCCGGTTCAGTTGGGGGCATTATTGATTTGCCTTTTGGGCATTATTTGCTTGACAGCTGTCAGAATTCGGTATTGCCACTGAGCTATGGCAAATATCGCGAATGCGATGTGCGAATTTATTTATTTATTTATTTCGTCTATGATAAAAAATCTTACAGACTAGTACAATGACATATAACAGTAAAGTAACGATAAGAACGATAAAGTATTAAGCAAAAGTTAAATTATTTCTTTATCATTAAAAATAAATATCAAGAGTTGACTTGAAAGTAGTTCTCGAGAGAGAAAAATCAATAGAAAGAGTCCTTGAGAGTTTATTAAATTCTTTGAGGGCGCGAAAAATAGGGTCGAAATAGTAATAATTGGCCCTGGTAGCATACAAATAAAAAGGCAAGAATGATCTTAAGCACCTATTTGGCACATTAAATGATACCTTCTCAAGAAGAGCTGAACAATTCAAAGAGCCAGTAATGAGGTCATAGACGAACATAAGTAATTGCATTACCCGCCTGGATTCAAGGGGTTGCAAATTAATAAGCTTACAGCGCGAAGTGTAAGAGGGAAACGGGTCATCAAAATTTAACGATATAAGACAGAACCGGATAAATTTCCTTTGTACCCTTTCGATTCTAGCTGAGTGGCAGCTGTATATTGGATTCCACACAATCGAGGCGTACTCTAACTTTGAACGCACTAAGGATATATAAAGTGACTTCCTAGTATATGGATCTTGAAAGTCCTTTGCATATCGACGAAGGAAAGCAAGGTTTCGGTATGCCTTTGGAAGCACAAAGCAAATATGATTAACAAATGAAAAAGAAGTGTCAAAAACAACACCTAGTTCAACAAATTCTTTGACAGAGGCCAACGGGTCACCTGAGATATCATAGAAAGTAGAAAGGACTCTAGAAGCCTTGGTGAACGACATATGAAAGCATTTCTTAACGTTAAGATAGAGTTTGTTGGCAATACACCAGTCGACAAGATTATTTAGGTCATGTTGTAGAAGCAAGCCATCCGAGGGATCATTAATTCTACGAAATATCTTAAGATCGTCGGCGTATAAAAGGAACTTAGACGAAGTAAAGCAGGACCCGATATCATTAATGAAGAGAACAAACATAAGAGGGCCAAGAATACTACCTTGAGGTACCCCTGACGTTGCGACAAAAGGGAGAGAGCTACAGTTCTCAATTTCAACAGACAGTGACCTATTTGACAAATAAGATTTCAGCCAATTCAAAAAGACAGAGTGAAATCCAATGCACTCAAGTTTGTTTAATAAAATTTTGTGGGAGACTTTATCGAAGGCTTTCGAAAAATCTGTGTAGATGGTATCTACCTGATAACCATCTCTAAATGCAGAGATGCAGAAATCGGAGAAAGAAACCAGATTAGTGACTGTAGAGCGGCCAGCTACAAAGCCATGTTGGCGTGACTCAACAATGCTCTTGGTCACAAAAGTTAGTTTCTCTTTTATAATTATCTCGAATAGCTTAGAACATACTGTGAGTTTAGCTATGGGTCTGTAATTAGACACATTATTTTTGGAACCGGATTTGAAAATAGGAGATATTGAGGTCTTCTTCCATATGTAAAAATCCAACTACTTCGAAAATTTAGGGAAAAATGGAAATATAAAATCGAATCCCCGATTTCGAAGTCAAAACGTATTACAAGGAACATGATTGCATAATTTTTAATGAAGTATTCGGATTAGTCATAGTATATGTCTAATATATATTGGCGGCCGCCGTGGTGTGAAGGTAGTGTTGCCGGCCTACCACACCGAAGGTCCATGGTTCGAGCCCTGGTACAGGTAACATCAAAAGTGATTTGAAAAAAGTTTTTCAAAACGGGGTCGCCCCTCGGCAGTGGTTTGGCAAACTCTCCGAGTGTATTTCTGCCATGACAGGCTTCTCAGCAAAAAATTCGTCTCCTTTGTAGATGCCGTTCGGAGTCGGCAAAAAACTGTAGGTCCCACCAATTTGTAGGGAAAATTCAAATCGGCACACCACAAATTGGAAGAGAAGCTTGGCGCAAAAATCTCTTAGGAGGTTTATGATGATATACCTGTTGTATATCGCGCCATAGAGAGAGAGATATGGGTAAACAATGGGATTAGTGGTCTCCGTATCCCCTTACAATCCGGTAAAAAGAGAGACACAAAGAATTAAGCTCACAAAAGGTACTTATTTTGTTTGAAAATAAAACAAATTCTTCAATCATTTGATATATAGATATTTCTCTGTATCAAAGTTTGCCTATAGCCTGGACTTTGTCCCTCTAGGATATGCTATCCACACCGTACTGAAGCTGGAACGCTCACCAAACCGAAAGTGCAAAATTCGTGTTATATGTTACCAAAAAAAACCTGTGGTCAACTACACATAGGTCCGATGATGTTGGCATTAATAGTCCAATTACCCACCGACGTGTGTAACGTACGTTTACGTATCCTGACACGTTCTTACGGAAAAAATCAAAATTTCTTTGATTTCTACGCTACGTACTGCGTATAAGGAAAAATTGAACGTCGGTGAGTGTTCGTTTACATGGCACTCTCATAAGACAGGTCGTGTCAGCTGACACGTACTACGTACGTGCGCCGGTGGGTAATTGGACTATAACTCCGAAGCCCGAAAACCATAGTATATGTCCTTGTTGACCCCTACTAGTGTGGCATCTGCTTTTGCGATTCGGAGTGGAAGGTAGTGGATGAAGGTACTCCGAGAAAGTGTAATGAAGAAAATCGCGTTCAGAGTTGTTTTACAGTAAAAATTAAAACTAAAAACTTCAATTTAAACTAAAATTTACATTCTATAGTTACTGATAAGGTGTTATAACTGCTTTATATTCAATAATTTGGGAGTTTTATGTCTTCACTTTCAATATTGCAGTATTTAAATTTGATTGTTTTATTAATGCATACAACGCACCCTGTTTGGCTTGTGTGTGTGTGCAGATTCGGAGTAAGTTGCGCTACTAGTAGACATATACCATAGTATACACAGGGTGCGTTGTATGCAATAATAAAACAATCAAATTAAATACTGCAATATTGAATGTGAAGACTTAAAAACTCAAATTATTGAATATAAAGCAATTATAACACCTTATCAGTTCCTACAGAATGTAAGTTTCAGTTTAAATTGAAATTTTTAGTTGTAGTTTTTACTTTACAGCAACTCTGAACGCGATTTCCTTCATTCCACTCTCTCGGAGTACATTCATCCACTGCCTTCCACTCCGATTCGCAAAAGAAGATGCCAAACTAGTAGGGGTAAACAATGCCATCTCACACGTGCCTTTTGACATAAGAAGAAAAAGACGTCAAATTTAAATACTGCAATATTGAACGTGAAGACATAAAACTCCCAAATTATTGAATAGAAAGCAGTTATAACACCTTATTAGTTACTATAGAATGTAAATTTCAGTTTACATTGAAGTTTTTAGCTGTAGTTTTTACTTTAAAGCAACTCTGGACGCGATTTCCTTCATTACACTCTCTCGGAGTATATTCATCCACTGCCTTCCACTCCGATTCGCAAAAGAAGATGCCAAACTAGTACGGGTAAACAATGCTACTAGTAGACATATACCATGGAGATGGTACGCGCAAAAATTATAAGCCTATTTTATAAGCTTTTACACATAAACCACATATTTTCTTAAAATGTTATCACGAAGAATTAAATTAAATCATTAAGGCCCGTTTACTCAATGTCTGGTTATGATAAACTTTATCACATGATAACCTAATCATGGTTTGACTCAGAATGACATTTTCGCTTACACAAAAGTCTGATTAAGTTATCTTGATAAAGTTGGCCATTGCGAACGTTTACACTTGCAAATATATTAACGCTAATGTTAACACCTCGAAAATAATTCGCGACAGCTAACCACACAAAAGCGTTAGCTAAGCGAAGTTAACCCTAACACCTGACGTTAAAATAGTTACAGAATCGGGCTACTGCTCTGTTTTCAATATTAAGCGAACCACTTTGGCGTACAAATTTCGATTGTGATATTTCTTTATATGGATATTATTATATTTTTAAACTCTATTACTTGAAGAGCTTGTTAGCAAAACAATTTATCACAAAATCAGACTTTTACTTTCAGCTGTCACTTTTTGTTTTGCTAAGCACAATCATAGGTCCATCCTTTGATAATTTTTATCAGAAGATAATAAGCGCATCGCCGATAATCAGACATTGAGTAATTAGTTTTTGGGCCAACCTCTGATAAAGTCTTGATTAAACAGTTAATCAGACATTGGGTAAACGGCCTTAAGGGCCAATTCACAACGAATTTTTTATTAAAAACCAGTAAAACGCTCAAGCGAACTCAATAGCTTTTCCAGGAACTGTAAACAAAAAACAAAAGTATTCTAGTTTGACATAAGGTATTGATGAGGAAGAAGAAGATGACATGTCTCATTCACTCCACTATCCTTAAAAGGAATTAGTCTCGCTAAATCGTTTATAGTACAATTTGTTTAGAATGAAAGTGAAACACATGACAAGGGCGATTCAAGACATATGGCTATAAACCAGATTTAATTTTTTATAACAAAGAACCCTAAGGGCCATTTTCACAGTGCCGAGTTAACTTATATTCCATAGTTAAATATCGATTCACAATTTAATTTTAGATGTTTTGATAAATATTTTCTGCTCAATAAACAATAGACAGCCTTATGAATTCTTACCCGAGGTTAACTCACCAATGTTAGACTCTAGTTAACTCAATTTGAAAATTGAAAGGCTAGAGTTAAGTGTAGAACGTAAGTTAACTCGCCAATGTGACATGAGTGACACTGTTGAAAGTCATATGACATATAAATTAAAGGCTACCGATATATATCTACTTTTTAAGTGTTTATTTTATTTCGGACTTCAAAAACTTATTTTTCCTGGTAATTGTTTCCTTTAGGAGACAACTGCTAAAACACGTCCAAAAATGTCGGGAGGGGTATCAAGCAACGCGTTTTGCCCTCGGTAACAATAATCCGGAAGCGAATTTTCGAGTTTTTGTTTCAGTGAAGAGATATTTGCCATCAAAGTTGAAAATTTTCTGTCATTTTCATGTGGTTGTTGTAATCACAGATTAGGGTGGATCGAAAAGTGCAAAAAGTGTGTTCTGCGCAGAAATACTGTGGACCGCGTAGCCGGTGTTGGACCGGCTAAGGGTTATTTTTTTGAAGCGCGGCCGAAGGCCGCCTACGCAGAAAGGTGTTCTGCACATAGATACCTTGGATCAAGCCCCCTATTTGGGATCGGACCCGGGTAATTTTTGGGGTTTTTGCGAATAACTTTTCACTGAAACAAAAAATTGAAAATCCGCTTTCGGATTGTTGATACCGAAGTCAAAACGCGTTGTTTGATACCTCTCCCGACATTTTTGGACGTGTTTTAGCAGTTGTCTCCTAAAGGAAACAATTACCTTTTTCCTTATTAGAGAAAATTAAATTAAGTTTTTCTTATTATATCAAATTTACAATGGATCGCATCTGGAAAATTCAAATGTGTTATTTCAAATCCATTTACATTAGCTCATTAACATTTTGTCTGACATTTCCTTTAGGCAATGCGTTCGAAAAAAATGTCATGTTGTAACTGCCCAAATGCGAGCAAATGCGATGAAATCAGTCATATAGAAAATGCGATTTGTATGGGAAAATGAGACGCATTTGGATTTTTTCGCCTAAAATTACTTATTTGGTGCAATGTATATGTAATATTGTACAAAAATGTTTGTTTCTTAAAATACAGTAACTTTTTTCTAAATTTTTACATGAACAGTATATTTATTTTTTCATACTGGCATCCGTGCTTGGCGTACTTGTGCCGATAATTCAAGCACATGGCACATGCTGTAGCTGCAAAATTTCGCTTATGTTTTGTTCGCAATTGTTGACGTTTCCATTTTTATTGTTGCAATTTTTGACGGCTGGCCGCAAGTACAGCTGTTTTCATATGAAAAACAAAGTTATTTGTTTCTAATTTATTTATGTGGCTAAAATGAAAATTTACATGAATATTTTGCTGCTGGGCAGCCTATGCGTTTGCACAATCTACGCCTGGGACTCTGAGGAATTGGAAATATTCGATCTAGTCGAAGAAGTCAATCAGAATTTTTATGAATTTATGAACATTTCTCAAGAGGCAACGAATAATGAGATCAAACGTGCTTTTCGGGGTCTTTCAATTGTACTGCATCCAGATAAAAATCCATCTGAAGATGCGAATGTGCAATTTCGTAATTTGGTATCCATATATGAAGTGCTTAAAGAAACTTCTAAGCGTGAGAAATACAATAAGGTATTACGAGAGGGGTTGCCAAATTGGAAATCCGCTTTGTACTATTATCGACGTATGCGGAAGATTGGATTGTATGAAGGAGCTGCCATATTATTTGTTATTATAACAATTGGACAGTATTTATTTGCTTGGGCTGCTTATTTGGAGAAGAAATACACTGCGGTGAGCTTGATAGCATTGGCTTATATATATTTTTGTATTAGAGGTTGTAAGTTATTGTTGTATACGTTGTTCTTTGTAGGAACAAGTTTTCGGATCCAAATTGAAAAAGTTGCAGAAAAAAAATAAGAACATTGATATGGATGTAATATTGAAAGAAATACCATCACCCTCAATTTTCGTAAGTGCTCTAAGAAACAGCTCCCCATATATGCTCATCTAAATAATTCCGCATACTATTTCAGAATACCTTACCTTTTCAAATACCATTATTCATTTGGCACTTGCCTGGCACAATTAAGGATGCGTTTAGTAGAGCCAATGAACTCAAGGAGATTGCGCTCGAAAAGCGACGACTGTGAGTTCATGCCATTCATTTGAATATCACTTGGAATGTGCAATTTTCTCCCATTATTTCTTACCCTAGTGAGCTCGAAGAAGCCAAACAGCAAGAAGAGTACGAGCGTGAAATGGAAGAGCAAGTCCGTTTGCGCAAAGAAAAGAAAGAAAATCTACGTAAACGTCGGCAAAATACCACAGCTCCTGAGAAGACTGACGAAGAACTACGTGGCTATTCACAAATACAAGCGCGCGAACTGACGGAGGATGATGCAGTGAAACCTGTACAGCAAAAAGTAAGAAAATAAATTTTTATATTATTTCACAATGTAACAATACCCCTCTTCCCTTTACACACACACACTAAGAGTATATTAAGTGGTGGCTTTTGGACTGATGAGGATCTTACTGAATTAATACGTTTGGTAAAAAAATATCCAGGTGGTTCCAGTGCACGTTGGAATATTATAGCTGAAACAATGAATCGATCTGTACAAGAAGTTACATTTATGGCAGCAAAAATGAAAGAGAATGGTTATCGCCTTCCAGGTCAAAGTTCAGAAATTAACAGCGACATCATGCCGTACACACAAGAAGTCAACATTGCAAAAAAGGAAAAGGTGAAGAACACTGCTGCCACAGATAAAAATATACTTGTTCCAGAAACAAATTGGTCACAAGAACAGCAACGCGCATTGGAAACTGTCATTACAAAGTATCGAAAAAATGCAACTGGTGACCGTTGGCAAAAAATTGCCAACTGTGTGCCGGAAAAATCAAAAGAAGAATGTTTAATGCGCTACAAATATTTATGTGAGTTGGTAAAATCACAAAAGAAAAGTGAAGAGGAAGCGGCATCAACAGCCAACAATGAGAAAATGGAGGAAGATACTGCCAAGAAAGAGCTGCCAGCGAATAAATACAGTGAGGATAACAATAAAGATGAAACTGATGCACCAGAAAAGGCCGGTAAAAAGCGTAGCAAACGAAAAGAACGGCGGCGTAAACGTGATATGTCGAGTGATGAGGATTCCGATGATGCATATCAATATGAAATGAATTAGTTAGGCAACGATGCACTTGAAAAGCAAGCTTTTTTATAAAACAAATCGACTGCTGAGTGGAAGATCACCCTTTTTCAAAATATTTTTTAAACACGCCCTATATGAAAATTTGTTTCAATAACGCCCTATTTCAAAGTTCGATTCAAAAACGCCCTAACTCAAAATTTTTTCAACAACGCCCTATTTCAAAGTTCGATTCAAAAACGCCCTAACTCAAAATTTTTTCAACAACGCCCTACCTGAGAATTTGATGCAAAAACGCCCTAACTTAGCTAAAAATGTATTGAATTTTGTTTCAGATAGGGCGTTTTCGAAACTCATTCTGAGATAGGGCGTTCTTCAGCCAAATTTTGAAATAGCGCGTTTTTGAAAAATATTTTGAAATAGGCTGATCTTCTACTCAGCAGTCGAAATAGATTTACCATTGTAATACTACCCCTCTATAGTAAACCGTCATTCCCACAACAGCCGGTTCTATCGCACCGGAATGACCCGGGTTTTTTTACCCGGCCAAGGGCTGTTATTTCAGTGTAACCCTGTCCAATCTGTCCCGTCCCACCCTTAAATTGTCATCCTCGGAGCAAACCCTTGCAGATGGGTTGCTCCATTGTCTCTTGTTACGGGCTGGGGTCGTACCCAATCCTGTACCAAGAGACTGGATCTGCTGCGTTTGCTGGAAGAAAATCTATATTAAACGGTCGTATTCGGTACAATGCGCCAAGTGTAAGAGATGGTTACATAAATCTGGATGTTCAGGGCTTAACCCTGCCATCCACAGACCCCGTACTTTCTTTAGTACTTTTGAGCCACCTTGCTGTACACGTCCAAGGACGTCCCGCGGTAGTCGCCGCTCTGGCACTCCCTTACCGCTTCTAGCTACTTCCAATAGTCACAATAGTGGCTCAGTCTATACGACTCCCAGCACCGCTGCCATCCCTGCCTCACCCACTCCCGACTGTCGCTCACGCACACCAGCGTCTCCATCTCACACGGCCGCTCAACACTCCTATCCCCTCCGGAATAGGTCACATATGAGCATCGCCGAGCGTCACTCCCCTCTGTCTCTGCCCTTAATGCCCCCCCCCCCCCCCCCCCCTGCTTCCAGCCTGCACGTGGGTCAGGAACACCACCTCCTAGTACCTTTCACTACGTGCACCGTTTGTCGGCAAAGATTATATACGCCTGCGACATCGGTCAAGTGCAACAATTGCCTTGGCCTTTGTCACACCCTTATGTGCTCTGGGCTCGCAAATGGTAACCTTTGGACGGATTCGTTCATAGCCCCCTGTTGCAGTACACAGCCGCCCTCCACGCCAGACAACATCGGCCATGGCGCTGTCAACTCTAGACTGCGACATAGTTTAGGCCTTAGCCTACCTCCACCTAGGAAAACGCATCCGTCCCTCACGCCTAGTATGTCCCCCGTCTCCTCCCCTACACACTTCAAAATTCTGCAGCTGAGCTGTAACGGATTAGCTGGAAAGATCGCGGAGATAACTGACTTTATGAAGACGCACAACATCAAAATCGCCGCGATACAAGAGACAAAACTGAACACGAGATCGGACTTACGAACTTGTGATGGGTATAATGTACATCGTAAAGACCGTCCCAGCGGTCTTGGGGGTGCCCTTGCGTTCATTACACATCACTCTGTACAATATAATCTATTTTCACCTGACGTCGACCCCAGGGACTCTACCTTAGAATGCCAAGGCATAGCAGTCCGACCTGCAAATAATAAACATCTATATTCCTCCTGTCACGTGTTGCCCTAGAGATTATCATCCCGACATTAGTGCGTTGCTAAGGGGCGATAACCGTCTAATCCTAGGCGACTTCGCCAGCAGACAGCAGAGGACACGCAATTGCAGACCAAATAGATAACTCAGCATTCTGTTCAGTCAATGGAGATGCCCCCACCAGGGTGGCAGGTAACTGTCACAGTTCGCCAGACATCTCCATAACGAGCGCGGGCCTTATCAACTCTGTCATCTGGCGACCGATGCTTACATTAGCTTCAGACCACCTACCCATCTTACTCTCTGTTGAACGACCGACCGACTTCATAACGACTGATAAAATAACATACATCAACTTCACCTAAGCGGACTGGGACCGCTTTACTGAATATACAGAGCGCTCCTTCGCTGCCTTACCCACTCCTACGGACGTACGTAAGAGAGTTTCGCAAGATCATTGATTCAGCCTCATGCCGCTTTATTCCTGCTGGCAGAATACCAGAAATTCGTCCGAATTTCTTGGCAGAAGCTGCGGCGATGGCAAGAGAACGTGACCAAGTGGGACTCATCAATCCCGCAGATCCCAGAATAAAAGATCTCAATGCGGAAATTCGTAGGATCGTCAACGAACACAAGCTGACCAAGTGGAAACACCACCTCGAGACATGCAACCTCTCCGGCGGAGTCGGCAAATTATGGTCGACTGTCAAGGCCCTATCCAATCCGACAAAACACAAAGACAAGGTCGCCATTGCTTTCGGCGACAGCGTCAAATCGGACGCCAGGAAATGCGCGAGCTCCTTTTGCCGGCTGTTTATAATGCATCCACCTGCGGATAGGACTAAGAGAAGAGCCTTACGACGTGCGCGCAAACACAAACACTACTGCGCCCATTGCCGTCTCAGTCGCAGAGGTTAAGGAAGCCATAATGAAGGCCAAACCCTCAAAATCCATCGGACCCGACGGAATCGCCATGAAGATGATCAAACACCTTGGCCACGAAGGACAGAGTTATTTAGCGGCTCTCTTTAATCTCTCTCTTCGTTATACCTGAGATATGGAAACAAGCGATGGTAGTTCCCCTATTAAAACCAGGGAAGCCGGCGAACCTAGGAGAGTCTTATCGTCCGATATCCCTCCTTTCGCCGGTAGTGAAATTACTAGAGTCCATTCTGCTTCCTTACTTCGTTACAAATCTAAAATTGGCCGATCATCAACATGGTTTCCGCAAAAATCATAGCACGACATCCGCTTTGAACGCCATTACAACGCAGATTACCAACGGTTTGAATCAACACCCACCAAACCATAGAACGGTTCTCGTGGCACTTGACTTGTCAAATGCATTTGACACGGTCAATCACGCCACACTCCTCCGAGATCTGGATGAGACACCGCTCCCTGCCGGCCTTAAGAGGTGGACCGCTAATTACCTCAATGGTCGACAGGCAACAGTCAAATTTAGGAACAAGAAATCTAGACCACGAAGAATAAAACAAGGGGTGCCGCAAGGTGGTGTTCTCTCTCCCCTTTTGTTTAATTTCTATATTTCGAGACTTCCCCCCCCACCAGAGGGAGTCTCCATTGTTTCCTACGCTGACGACTGCCCGATAATGGCCTCGGGCAAGGATCCCTCCATTGATGAATTCTGTATTAGAATCAACAGTTTCCTCCATGACCTTTCCAGCTACTTCACCGAGCGTAATCTGACCCTGTCTCCGACTAAATCTACGGCGACCCTGTTTACTACATGGAATGCGCAGATGGGGCAAGAGTTAAATGTCCACGTAGACGGAGTACCTCTACCTACTGTCAACCACCCAAAAATCTTGGGTTTTACATTTCACAACGGCCTCACCTTCGCTGGTCATGCCGCCGCAATAGCCTCAAAGGTACAGAGCCGCAATAAGATCCTCAAGTCACTGGCCGGCAGTATTTGGGGAAAAGGCAAAGAAACATTGCTTGCTACATATAAGGCTATTGGCCGGCCGGTTATTGACTATGCTGCGCCTATATGGTCGCCCAATCTTTCTGACACCAACTGGAGGAAATTGCAAGTCTGCCAAAACACCGCCATCAGAACTGCTACGGGATGCCTGCTTATGTCATCTGAATCTCACCTCCATCAAGAGGCAAAATTGCTCAATGTTCAAGAGCACGCGGAACTCTTGAGTAGACAGTTCCTTCTGAACTGTCATAAACCTAGTCATCCAAACCGACATCTTTTGGATGTAGCACCGCCCCCCAGAGACATCTCCGTAAGCATTACGATGAGATCCGGCATCATATCTCTTTGCCGTTTGATCTGCGGAACCATAGACGGGCTCTAAATGACCTCCACACCGAGTCGGTAGACAGATCTCTCAGATCTCGGCCTGTGAATCCCGTTATTAATACTCAACCACCTGAATTGGCTGAAGAGGAGCGTATACTTCCGAGGGAGACTAGAGTCATACTGGCACAACTTCGCTCTGGATATTGTAATAGGTTAAACTCTTACTTATCCAGACTGAACCGCAACATACCAAATACATGCCCTGCATGTGGTATGACTCCTCATGATACCATGCATCTCTTCTCCTGTTCAGTTGAACCCATTCTTCTAACACCTACATAACTCTGGTCCAACCCTGTGGAAACTGCGCGTTTCCTCGGACTTCCGTTAGGAGAGCCTGATGACAATTTAGAGTGATCGAGCCCATTGGGCAGGGCGAAGCACTGTTAACAACAACAACAACAACAACATATAGTAAACCGTTGACTGACATGTCTCTTTCAAAAACCGTTTTTAGCTCTATTCAGTCTTTAAATGCTATATTCTAGTGTTATGAATACTTTAGGCTAAAAATGTACATTAGAAGACCGAATAAAGCTAAAAACTATTACCGGAAAAAGCAATTAGCTCAGAGAACGATATTAGAATTAGATTACAATTAGATTCGATGGCTAAAAGTTTGTTTGATAAGCAAACAAATTAATCCGTTTTTGATTAGTTTTCTATGATTCTTGACCTTTTATCAAAACGTCTACTAATCTGCTAAGCACTTTCGAGCTAGAATTAGACGATATAATTACCTCAATGTGTTTTTGGGTAGCGGTATGTATCTATAATTAGGGTTTAGTTGTGTAGCTATGGAATTGTATTTTGGTAGATATTGCTTCTATAATTGCATTTACAGCGCATGAGTGCGTTGCTTTCTTATGTAAAATATATGTGTTTCTGCCAATAAAAGTTACTATAGACTACTATTTGTCCAAACAAAAAAGACAATACAACCAACATTACACATATATTTTTTTCTGCTTATTCATTTGATGAAGTTGCTGATTCTTTACTAATTTCTAATAACGAATTTTGTGACATTTCAGTCTCATCCTCATCATCTTCAATCTCCATTTCGAAAATGGTCATTTTGCGGCTTTGATCCGAAAGCACGGTGACAACCTTAATAAAAAGAAAATTAAACTATAGTTAACAGTATTTTTTTATTAACTGCTATATTACCTTCCTACTACCCGACACAGCTAAATGTGTACATTTGCCTTCAAGCGGTTTCAAGCTATTACCCTCCATTAACTCCGGTATATGGCATGGTTGTATTATATTTATCAAGTCAATATTATTCGGTACTAAATGCTGTGTTTGCTTGCCCTTTGCCAAATCCAACACAAATTGTAAAAAATAACTTTGCTTATCATTCGCTGGTACGTTACTGGATAACAACATTGAAAGTACACTTTCATTATAAAATCCTAAGTCCACAAATCTTAATGTTTCAAAAACATCATCGCGTAGCGTATCATTTGTAAATGGTCCCGGACATAAATCGAGACGCGTACATTTTAACATAGTAAATGGTTTATTAAATTCTAATAATAAAGCTTCATGGCAATTAATTGTTGTTACCAACAAATCAGTATTGGTATCATCATTTACAAAAAATGAACTATGTATCAAAGCATTACGATTAGTAGCATCATCTGCTGACGCCAATGAAGCGCATTTGATGCGTGCGTCTAGCACAAATCCAGCACTAATACTCTCATTGGGTTGTTTGAATACCTTCTCTATAGCTTCCAATAATTTATCACGCTGTTGTATAAGCGATGTTTCTTTTTCATGCGGAAACAGTAAGCCACAATCTCGTAAGCATTCATTTTCTTCTAATAAACGATGCCACAAATGATGCGGATCCGATTTGACAATTTGTTGTAGATTTCTATTTTCCAAATACTGACCAACTTTTTCTAAATTAAATTTTCGTTTTGTTACCGTGCCATCCTCTGAAAAAGTATTACAAATTTTAAGATCGCATAAAAAATATTTAAATCTGTATACCATTTTCCACAACACTATCCTCGAAACTGTTTAAATACTCAGCGAGATACATAGTATCTTCCGGTGTGATTTGATACATTTCTTCAGGTATATCTTGCATATGTAAACGCAAAATTACCACACAAAGCCAGGAAAAGAATAATTTCATATCATTCACGCATTGATCGATGACCTGCTGCACTTCTAATATCTTCATTAGGAACGCACCGCAGTCGCGTAGGGCCTCTTGTGTGGCATCACAATCAAGCAGAGGCTGCATGGGAGTATAAAGTGTAAAAAATATAGGAATCAATATTTGAGCACTAAATTTATATTTTCACCAAAATTTAAGATTTCCAGCACCACTACTTATATCGAGTGCTAAAATTTATTGGTATATGTTCTTGAAATCGTAATTTCGTTTAAAAAGTACATACCTGAAAGAAAAATGTAATACGACTCAGTCCTTTTAAAGCGTTCAAAAAATAGAACATATTAACGCTGCTGCTTTGTAGCTGTTTAGTTACGAGGCTAGCTACAGTTGAATAACTCAAGTCAATCGAGTTTGCCAACTTCTTCAAACCTTTTTCAGTTAAATCGCTAATAGAGAAAAAATAAAATCACCAGCTAATGTATTTAAGAAAAAGCGAGTTTAAATATATAGCATACTTCTTAAGAAAGTCCTCAATTTCCTGCATCGCATAACCAAATACCAATAATTCCAAAAAATCTGCCGATATTGAGCCTTCTGGTTGTTGATTTGCATATTTCGTCAATTTGTTATCCATTTCTAAAATCACAGTTTCCCATGCTTCCATGATACACTGAATTGTTTCGTTTATATAGCTATAACAAACATACCAAATATAAACAAAAAAACAATTGGCTATACAAGTTGGATATGTAAAAAATTGCTTACTCTTACTTTTTCGTCTCCAATACATTTGCGCAATGCACTGCCAAATGTAGCATTGGTGATAAATACTCCTGCAGCACCGCATTATGAAAGTGTAATAGCCTGAGATCGTTGCCATCCGATACCAAAGCATATATGGCATTGAACTCACCACTCAAACGAACATCATGCACAACGAAATCTTTTGGATTTTCGACATGATGTTTTAAATCTATAAAACCAGCCCGCATTGCTCCAAGCAACAGCAAATGTACCTTTCCACTTACAGTAATAACAACTAAAAAACATGGTGAACCTTTAGCAAATGATCTTTGTTCTTCTGTAGATTTTGGTAAGGAACCAATACCGCTTAGCGGTGGCAAAGTTGGCAAAAAGAATTCGAAAGTATGCTGCCAATGAAAGTTCAAATATAAACTAAACTACTTTTTTTTTTGGAATACAACAGAAGTATAATACCCACCTCTGTACGATTTCGATATGTGCTGCGATAGTCAATTGTTTTTATAGCTTTGCTGAAATATACACGTTTGATATCTTCTTCGAAATTTAATGCTGAAATTTGATCTTCTCGCTCTGCATCGAGTAAGGACACCCCCCCATTGCTATAACCTTACGTATATAGGGGAAGTTAGTAAAACAGTTTTTAAGTAATTGAGCGTTACTTTATTACCAACAGCCAATACGGTTTCATCCAATTGCCAACCGAGTGAACGTACTGCAATATCTTCGCCCAGTGCAGGAAATGTTACAATTTTTTGCCAATTCAATCGCTGTATAACAACTTCACCTATGCGCATGAGGTTATTAAAACAATTTAAATGTCTTATTGTTCCAGTTATAGTAAGCTGCTTACCTCTGTCGGTGCCATAAGCTATCAAATCCATTTTGTTGCTCCATTCCATACGATCGACAGCACCACCCACCATGCGGGAGCCCATTTGTTTCATTGAATTCGCTTGCGCCATACTCAACGGAATGTTATATTATATCAAGTTTTAGTAAATAATTGCAAAAATTTCAGTTTTCTAATTAAATTTTTTTAATGCCCCCAAATAACAACTCGCATGTAAGGCTGTGTAACACTGCGCGGGTTCACGCTATTGTGCTAATACTGATATTTGCCCTGATACCATCAAGTGCGTTCCCATGATTTTACGAGTACATTGACACCCCTACAAAATACGCGTTTTGACCTAGGTATAAGTAATACGGGTAATTCTATACGACAGCACGTAACTGCTAATATACTTCCAAAAATCTCGGGAAAGGTCTCAAACGACGCGTTTTGATCTCTGTATCAATAATCCGAAAGCGGAAATTAAATAATTTGTTACCCTTAGCCGGTCCAACAGCGGCTACGCGGTCCACAATATTTCTGCGCAGAACACACTTTTTGCAATTTTCGGTCCACCCTAATCAGTGATTACAACAACCACATGAAAATGACAGAAAATTTTCAACTTTGATTGCAAATATCTCTGAACAGACATAAAATATCGAATTTCCGCTTTCGGATTATTGATACGAAGGTTAAAACCCGTCGTTTGATACCTTTCCCGATATTTTTGGACCTATATTAGCAGTTACGTGCTGTCGTATAGAATTACCGTAATACGAAAGTGGAAATTAAATATTTTATTTCAATCAAAAGTTATGGTCAAAAAACCCAAAAATAGCCCTGGTCGGGTCTCAAATGGGGGGCGTGATTATTGGTTTTCAGTGGTTTAAATAAAACAATAAAATAGTTTTAATATAATTTTATGAGAAAAATGAAAAACGTGTTGTTACACTTCTGTGGTATAATGAGAACAGAACAGTTTACAATGAAAAGAAAATTGTAGTATGTTTATAAGCCGATAGGTGGCGCTGTTGAATAATAAAGACGTGAAGTAATTCAAATCCAACACTCCCACTAATTATTTCAAGCCTTTCAGTCCCAACATCTCTATGTTTTTGATAAACTTCTGGGTTGTCAACGGCTTAGTAAACACATCGCCCAATTGGTCTTCACTGCGAACGTAGTAAATCGAAATCTTCTTCGCCTCGTACAGCTGCCGAATAAAATGTAGTCGAACATCGATGTGTTTGGTTCGTTGATGCAATTCTGAATTTTTGATGAGTCGAATTGCGCTTTGATTGTCGATGTAAAGTGGCGGTGGGCTTTCTTGTGCATAGCCTACGTCACGAAGTAACTGTTGTAACCAAACTGCTTCTTTTGCACCTTCACATGCTGCCATAAATTCAGCCTCAGTAGTTGAAAGTGCTACTGTTTTCTGGCGGTGGCTCTTCCAGGTAATAACACCTCCACCCACCAAAAATGCGTAACCTGTGGTAGATTTTCGCGTATCAACATCACGCGCAAAGTCAGAGTCTGAATATCCTTTCAATGTCGTGGAAGGACCACAATATTGAATGCCTCGTTCAGCTGTCCCATTCAAGTATCGTAGAATACGCTTGACTGCCGAAACATGTGAGGGCTTTGGGTTATCCATAAATCGACTGACTTCTCCCACTGCATATGAAATGTCTGGTCTGGTCACAATCGCAGCAAACATAAGCGATCCTATCGCTTGTCGGTATGGGAATTCAACACACCCATTTTCACATGATTTAGTTAATGTGCTATTGCTGTTTGCTGGACTGGATATGTGCTTCGAATGTTGCATATTGAACTTCTCTACAACCTTTTTGATATATGCACTTTGATTAATGGAAATTGTTTTCTTCTCTCGATCTCGGTGTATTTCGATGCCAACGTAATTACCTTCTTCTCCTCGTGTCATCTCAAAATTGTCATTCAAGTGATCCATCACTGCTTCCAGTGTCTGTTTGCCTTTTGACAAAATCAACCCGTCATCCACATACAACATTAGGATAATCTTATTGCCATTTACACTACCAACGAACACACAGGGATCTGCCTTCGATTGGATCATGATATAATCGTTCAGGAATTTTGTGAATTTCTTGTTCCACACTCTGGATGCTTGTTTTAATCCATACAAACTCTTCTTGAGGCGGCAAACTAGATTCTTGTCGTCAACTTGAAGTCCTTCTGGAACCTCCATGAAAATTTCCTCTTCCAGGTCTCCATTTAAGAACGCTGTCTTCACGTCGAACTGCACCATCTCCAAATCTTCTATTGCGGCGATCGCAAGAACAGTTCGAATAGAATCGTATCGCACCACTGGAGAAAACGTTTCCCCGTAATCAACGCCCTCCTTTTGTGAATAGCCCTTTGCAACTAGGCGTGCCTTGAAGAGTGGACCTGACGTACTCGATTTTCGCTTAAAAACCCATCGACATCCTATCACGTTATGGTCCTTTGGACGCTTCACCAAATCCCATGTCGAATTTTTCTTTAATGAACACAACTCATCTTTGATTGCGTTTCTCCAGTTAATGGATTCTTCGGAATTAACCGCATCATCGTATGTACATGGCTCTAGAACTACAGCTGAATATCCGCTTTCAATTAGACGGTTTGGTTTCTTCAACCTCTCACGCAAACCATAGCGTTCAGTATTACGTGCTCTTTCTTCCTCTTCTTCGCCACCAGGTACAACATCGCTTGTATCAAAAAAATCTTCCGACATGTCCGAATCATTATGCTCATTTTCATCTGTTTCAGTACCTTTTGGAGACTGCTTCATATTTGGCAACACTTCATACGATGGTTGCTTGGATGTTTGTCCATCACTATCATCATTGCCAACTAAATGGTACACTTGGGTGTGATTAACACTTTTCTCGATTATTTTTACGTTGCAGCTTACAATTATTTTCCGTGTATCCGGATCATAGAGCCGAAAATTCTTTGATGTGGACTCGTATCCAACCAGAAATACCTTTTTCGCCTTGGCATCCCATTTCTTACGTCCAATTTGTCTTGGTATCTGCACGAAGCATTCACTGCCAAAAATTCGCACATGACTCATTTCAGGTTTTGTCCCAAACCATTTTTCATATGGCGTTGAATTAAGACACTTTTTATTTGACGATCGATTTAAAATGTACACAGCCGTTCGTACCGCTTCTGGCCATAACTGCTTTTGCAAACCACTGGCAAGCAGCATCGTGCGAGCACACTCTACTACAGTTCGATTTTCACGCTCTACACGCCCATTTTGCTCCGGTGTGTACGGTGCTATCCGTTCAACTGTCACCCCAGCATTACTCAGCATTCGCATACATTCCTTATTGACAAACTCAGTGCCATTATCAAAACGAATGTGTTTCACAGAATTACCTGTTGTGCTGCGAACAAGTGACAACAAAGTTTTAAGTTTTTCATACACCTCATATTTATTAGCCAGATTGTACACATATTTGAAGCTCGTTGCCTCATCTTTTACCAGAAGAAAGTAAGACATTCCCCCAATACCTACTTCTTCCATCGGCCCACACAGATCAGCATGTAAATATTCGCCTTTTACGGCCACTCGGGTTGGCGCCGATTTATGTGAAACACGTTGCATTTTACCAAGATGGCAGTCTTCGCAGACAAACTTAGTTTCACTCGACAATTTGATGCCTTCAATCAAATTTTGGTTGCACATACGTTTTATTGCATCTACATTCAGATGCCCAAACCGATGATGCAACTGCTCAAGCGTGACAGTTGCAGCGCACGCCTGTTTAATAAATCTCTGTCGAAATACCATTCTCAATTGCTTACTGTTGTCTTTAACACCCACAGCATATATTTCACCATCACCATCCGTCAGCTTGCAGCCATCATGAGAAATCACCATTTGAAATCCCTTTGAGGTGGCGGATGCCGTTGAAAACAAATTCTGCTTCAGTTCAGGAACATGCTGCACATTCGTAAGCTGTCTCTGCAGCCATTTGCCTTTAACCTTTGCCTCAATTAAAATTGTACCTGTGCCATGAATCAACAAACGATCATTATTTGCTATTTGTACAAATCGCTCAACATCATACTTCTTATAATCGGTAAACCATTCAATGCGACCTGTCATGTGCTCTGTTGCACCTGAATCAGCAATCCAAATATTATCAAAATCCGTAGCAAACCCATCACCGACTTTGCCACAAAATGCAACATCACTTCCAGCCTTTTTGCGTTCGGCGAACTTTTCATTGCGCTTCGGACATTCACGCTTCCAATGTCCAGTTTCATGACATTTGTTACACTTTGTTTTCTTTTTCAGCTCATCGATCGATGTTGACGTTTTTTTGTTTGTTCGCTGTTGTTTTGATTTGAATTTTGCACTGAAAGCCACATCTGACGGTGTGTCATCCACTTTGTTCATTTGATCCTCCTCCAGCTGCAAACGAGCCATCAAACTATCCAAAGTTCTTGCTTCTCTTATGTTGTACCAAACTGTCTTGAAATTACGAAATTTGGGTGTCAAACTGCTTATGATCCGCACCATTTTAATGTTCTCTGATAATTTTTCACCTTGGTCTTCGATTTCATGTGCCATTCTACTCACCTTTGACACATACGCCGTAACTGATTCACCCTCAGTCATTTTCAATGAAAAATATTCCTCATATAGATTCATAATACGCACCTCGCTACATTTTTCATGCAAATTAGACAACTTATCTGCAATGTCTTTCGCAGTCTTGCACATAAGTATATGATTCGCTTGTTCATTATCCACCGATGAAATTAAAATCGCCATTGCTTTGCCATCATTTCGGTCGTATTGACTTTTCTCAGCGGCAGTTGCAGTTTCACCAGGGACATTGCCAGCCATGACGTCCATCAGACCTCTGGATTTCATCACAGCATCAATTTGGAACTTCCACAATTTGTAATTCAGACCATTTAATTTGTGATGAGTGACGGCTACACCATTGCCAGGTTTTTCGTCTACCAAATCCATTTTGTGTAATAGATAATAAGCAAATATTACGGTACGGCGACACGACTTTGTATTTGACAATTTCTATTAAAGATGTACAGCTTATCTGGTGCAAGAATGTTCTCGAAAAATTTTTAACCCACGTGTTGCGCTTTCATACAGCAGATATGTACATACATACATTCATATACCACAGCAAAGCGCGAACCAATCTTCACTACGATGAATATGACTTATTCAGTAGAATTATTTAGATTTTCCAACTTTTAAGTGTTCTTCAGTTTTACTCGATAAATACCGCCACTGGGCCCATAACCTATTGGTTTTCAGTGGTTTAAATAAAACAATAAAATAGTTTTAATATAATTTTATGAGAAAAATGAAAAACGTGTTGTTACACTTCTGTGGTATAATGAGAACAGAACAGTTTACAATGAAAAGAAAATTGTAGTATGTTTATAAGCCGATAGGTGGCGCTGTTGAATAATAAAGACGTGAAGTAATTCAAATCCAACAGTGATCATTAGTATTTATGTGATGAGCACCTTTGGCCACGCTTCAAAAACATAACTCCTAGCCGATCCCAAACCGGCTAAGTATTTCTACAAAAAACTCACTTCTCTACATTTCAGAAAACCCAATATGTGTGATTACAACAACCAAATGAAAATGATAGAAAATTTACAACATTCACAGCCATATAAAATCAAGTCTTCGATTTCACATTATTGATACCGATATCAAAACTCCTCTTTTGATACCCTTGCAATATTTTTCAACGTGTTTTAGCAGGTACGTGCGGTCGTATAGAATTTCCAAGCTGACCATCATATGAGCCGTCATCTGAAAGGAAGCGCTGAACGGTCATCAGGGCGTAGAGCAAAGTGGCGATCAGATTTGTAATAGCAATATGAAATACCGAATTCATCCATTAGCAGCGTCTTTTTGGGATTCATTATCCATGCAGCTTAAGCAGGATATAGTTAATACTCATATCAGCATCGCGAGATGGACCTTAGTGAACCCCAGTAGTTCTGAAGACCGTCTGAGGTCTACAACAAACCAGAAGGATCTCGACACCTGGCAAAAGGTGCTGTCAGCCTAGAGGTTACTTAACAAATCGGAGGCCCAATTGCCCCGAAGTAGTCTGTAGGTCTAAAACGGAATTTCCAGGGCCCCAGAGTCAGCCAAGTCCGGTTCACCAGTATAAAAGATCCACATGGCAATTTGAAGGGATGTCATAATGATTTTAAAGACTTAGCGTTGCTAAACAGTCGCTAACTGTCTTCGATCGCACGTTGGTTGCACCCAGCGATGGACAGCACTAAATCCACTACAACCTTGATGGTGGCAACCTTCGCTGGGAAGACGCTGCAATGGTCTAGTAGGGAAAGTAAGTCCGATCTCCTGGCAGAAAACACTACCTGGCGGCCTGCCCTTTCTACCTATTCTATGAGCTCCTGATAAAGATTTAGAAATTCTTTGTTATCTAGAGAGCCGTTTCAGTTGCCTAAGCAATGAGTATGTTGCGGTCCCCAAAACCGCTCCCGAGGAATCCTGTTGCGTACGTGCAAGTCAATTAGGCGTTCCCACGTTTATAGGAAAATGAGTAGAGACTGATGGCCTGAAGTCCTTGATATGAGTGCATTTTCCTGCTTTTGGAATAAAGTTAACTTTGACCATACTCTAAGACTTGGGCCAGCAGCTACCGGAAACCTGTAGAGATCTCTGTAGTTGCACAGGAATATGCCATCAGACCCTGGTAACTTGTAGGGGTTTAAGGATTTAATGGCCTAGAGAAGTTGACTTTACTCCAAACGAATGACCGGTGGACCCACGAAGGCAGCGATGAGGGAAGGCGCTCTTGTGACACCGGGAATTCAAGAAATTGGGAGTCCACGAGAAGGTAAAGATATTCCTCACCGCTCATTGCCTAGCTACCATCTACATCTCTCAAGTAACCCAAGGGAGTAGAATTCCCAGAGAGAGTCTTCCTGAGCCTTGTGGACTCATTCTACCGCTCCACGTTTTCGCAGAAGCTATTCCAGGTGTCCCGCTTGGCTCCCTTTATCAAACTTAACTTTACCTTTAGAATATTACGTAAGCCGGCTCAGAATTTCAGGAGTATGCAAATCAAATGAAGTGAGCGAAGGAAAATTCAGGAGGGGAGGAATTTAAATAGGATAGATTTGGATATGGGGTGGATATACCGAGAAAGTGAGTGAAAGAGGCAGGCGGTTGTATTTATTTACAACCCCTTCAGGTGCGAAACAATATATGCTCCCTAAAATTTGTCTATGGAGATGCGGTGTAAAGAAAACAAACCAAACAAACGAAAACAAAAAAAAAAGGAAACAAAAAAGAACAAAAACCAATTAAAATGCGTTCTCCCCCGTTATATTGCATTTAACAAAATTTTTTTAGTAACCCATAAAACTATTGTATTAGCAATAGCGGAAGATTGGGAAACTTCTACGTTTTCAATCGCTCACTTTAAACACAATGCGACCATCTAAGAAACTTCCTTCAAAGAAATTGCAAAAACAACTTCAATTAACGCCAAGTAAAACAGGACAGCCGATAGAACAACATCAACCGACTAGGCACCCAAGTGCAGATTTGGGTGAAACAGACACCAGTAGCTCCACGGACCAGGAATTAGTAACAGATGACGCAGGTTTCCACTCACCTACACCAGATATTGATGGTACTGATTACGGCTTGGAGTTTACAGATACCGGCACTCGATACCTGGCGGATACACAAAATGATCAACCTCGAGTACCGGCTGACAAAGTTGTGGAGAAACCAAATGAAACGGGAAATGAAAACAGCAAAACCACGAAAACAATAAACACGACAATTCATGTACCTTCAGATAGTGCATCAAAACCAGAAACAAATACAAATAACGTGAAAACAAGTACCAGCAAAACAGCTAAAATTAGTAAGCGGGTGGCACAAAAACGACAGGCCCAAAGGGATCTCAGATTCTTAAAAGTGTATAAAAAACTAGCAGCACGTGTGGACTATATGATACCTCGTGCCGCATTTGCTCGTATTGTACGCGAAATTATGTTAAGTTTAGGCACGGATATAAAATTTATAACAGCAAGTGCTTTGGAGGCTCTGCAAACCGCCACTGAGGCTTATGTTCAGGGACGATTAGAAGATGCTAATCTGTTGGCGTTGCATGCCCGTCGTATCACATTAATGGCAAAAGATATGGAGTTGATAAGCTACTTAAGAAGTAATCAAAGATAATAGGATAGTGCGAAGTCGGATAGTTTATTGAGATCTTTTAATTTTTATGTATAGTGATGTTATTGTTAATTATTTATTACGTAAAATGTTTAAAATTGAAGAATTTGTTAATAGAATTTTTTTTAAGGAATGCACGGATGTTAATTTATTATGGTATCCAGAGCGTAGTGGTGAGAGAGTAAGCACGATTTTTGTTGTTGAAAAATTGCACTTTGTCTCTCTTATCGTCATCGAGAATATCTAACAGTAGTCTTTGGAAGCAATTTATTTCTATTGGAATGAGCTGAAATGACGTTGGATTTGTTGGTTTCATGGATCATTTGACGCGCCAGTGTTAATTTCAGCGTTTCAAGTCGTTCTTACAACAGTTTGAAACTGTCAAGCACTTAGTTTGTTTGTAAACCAGATTTGTCATCGCCAGTTAAGAAGTTCAACGGAGATGCATTGTCACCATCAATTGATACTTAAGAAGTAAAGCTAACACTTTATAGGATTCTCATCCTAAATGTTGTTATTATTGTTCTTTGTAACCGCAAAGAAACTTTCCGAAGGTTTGGAAGTGTTATGGACCAACAAGGCACAGTCTTTTGACCGAAAATAAATCAACATTTGGTACGACATACCTCCGAGCAGATTAAGGCCGAGCTTCTCTACCAATTTGTGGTGTGCAGCTTCTAATTTTTCCTACAAATTAGATTCATTTTTGGTGACAAGCCTTCCATTGCAGAAATACACTCGGAGAGGTTGCAAAAGCACTGTCTAGGGCAACCCGGTTTTGAAAAAACCTTTTTCCAAACACTTTTAATGTTACCTGTCTCGAACCTTCGACCTTCGGTGTGGCAGGCCAGAAACAGTACCACCACAACATAGGTGGGAAATCCAGTCCTTATTGCGGTCTTAGATTTGGATGATTAATTTTTGAATTCAATAGGCGAATGTATTCTATGTTTGTCTAAGTCGGCTCTGGAGTTGCTTACTTTACTTGGCAAGGATTTGTACATTGTGTGTCATGATACATTATGAATTTGATATCGGCCGAAATTTTTTTTTTTGCTCTGCGGTTTTCACTGGCCAGTAAAATGTTTCGGTATCTGCATAGATATACCGTTACTGCCAATGGAATTAGAGGCGTTATCCGGGATAGAGAAGTTAACTTGCTGTTTGTATAAACTCACGTAGCGCAGCAATAAAGCGAGCTTTAGTAGAGGCAATGGCGTACGTAAGTTACGTTTTCCGAGTCGGAAGTTTGGTGTAGTCGAAAGGCCGATATGGGGTTCTATTAAGATGTAGTAACTGGGTTAACCAGCCACACAAAGCTCTGGTTCCTTTATAAGGAATGATCGTTGCGAATGAGTTCGGCCAAAGAGAACACATAAATTCGATTCAGTAAAAGATCAAAGCTCTATTTCATTACAGCAACTGGGTATAATAAAAGCAGTAGTAAAGTAATTGGAATATTTCTTCTAACACATATAGTGAGTAAAAGCTGAAATTCTCCCATATGGATGTAGTGAGCGTTTTGTCCAAACTAAGAGGCATTGCATTGTCGATACTGCTCGTACAACCAAACAAGCAATCAGTTGAAATAACGCGTTCAAACGACTAAGATCGGTACGGAACGGTGGGCTCATACAGTTAAACAGCAAAACCAGCAACGAAAGTTTACCCAACTAAAGTGCGATAGAAGTAGTGAGATAAAATAAAATCTTGTTTACAATTAACGATCAATGTTAGCAAACACTTTGTAAAAAAAAAACAACAAAAGTCATTACAACTTTGTTGACGAATAAATTGAAAGCGGAAAGAATAAATATATATGTATACGAATTATAAAAGTATTTACACGCATAAAGTTAATAATAGTATATACATTCATATGTGCATACATATTTGAGTAAATATGTAATTAGTGCATAAGCATTAGGGTGGTCGAAAATATAGAGCCCTATCGTGCATTTCATGTGAACAAAATATTGCCAACATTTATAAAGCAAAACTAAAACAAAATGTGAAAAATTGTTATTGTTTTGTTGACATGAAGGTTCAAACGTTATGATGGTAATTGTTTCCTTTAGGAGACAACTTCTAAAACACGTCCAAAAATATCGGGAGAGGTATCAAACAACGCGTTTTGACTTCGGTATCAACAATCCGAAAGCGGATTTTCAATTTTTTGTCTCAGTTAAAATTTATTCGCAAAAAACCCAAAAATGACCCAGGTCCGATTCCAAATAGGAGGGGGCTTGATCTAAAGTATTTATTTGCAGAACACCTATCTGCGTAGGGGGCCTTTGGCCGCGCTTCAAAGAAATAACCCTTAGCCGGTCCAACACCGGCTACGCAGTCCACAATATTTCTGCGCAGAACACACTTTTTGCACTTTTCGGTACACCCTAATCTGTGATTACAACAACCACATGAAAATGAAAGAAAATTTTCAACTTTGATTGCAAATATTGCTTTACTGAAACAAAAACTCGAAAATCCGCTTCCGGATTATTGTTACCGAGGTCAAAATGCGTCTTTTGATACCTTTCCCGATAATTTCGGACGTGTTTTAGCAGTTGTCTCCTAAAGGAAACAATTGCCGTTATGATTTTTTATAAAAAAAGCTGTGGTAGTCAAAATTAAAATTTCTCTTTGGGAGTATGCCTCTATTTAAAAAAAAAAGAAGATGCTTTGCTCATCCCACTAACTACTACAGAAATATTCCGAATACATATGCTGAAACCTTATTTTGTTGTTTACTGTACTTTGAAGTTTCTACAAGAGACCTGACAGACCGCTGTATAGGATTTTCTATGACAACTTCCTCCTTCGGTCAAAGCGTCACAAGCGGCCTTCTCTGATGTTTTTAGTGAAATTATAGTGTTATAGATTTTGCCAGATATTGCTGGTAACTTTCTTTAAGCTAACTGGAGTTTTAGAGGGCTGCAACAAAAACGTTTAAATTAACGGACACTTTAATGCATTTAAGAGTAGAAACCGTTGTATGAATCATCCTTATATTAGATATGTAGATCTTTTTTAAAAGCCCTTTTTTATTTTCACATAGTGCTTTTGTGCCTATTTCGAGAAATATTGTATTCAATCACCCTAGTATGCTCTATCCTATACTCTCATATTCTCACTTAATTTGTTTCAAGTTCTTGAGAGTTGGCGTTTGTGGCTATAAGTGGCTCGTGTGTTTGGTTAAGTCATTCTGATTCAGTTAAAAACCGATTAGCGCTTGTGTGTATGTATATATTATGTACTCTTTGGGATCGACAAGTTTCTCATTCTCTAAACTCTCCGTCTCTCTCTCTCGCTCTATAGTTTACTACGCATAGAAGTTCATTGAGTAATAATAACCAGTGTTGCCAGTAGGAAACTGTTCTTACCAAAAACCAACTCTTAAAACTACTAGGAATGACTCTAACCTTTTGCGGTATAGACAAGTTCACGAATATATATTTCTTCCACTAATGGCAGGAAAAAATTACAACCAAATTTCAAAAAAATTACAAATTCTTTCAACTAATTTCAATAGCTGTTGTGACATATTACTGACCTCTAGTAGCGCGCATCATGCTAAAATAAAAGCGCTAAATTTCGTCAAATTCGTCTTCCTTCCTACCCGCATTCAAGAAACGCGCTGTTAAAATAAAAAATTTCAAAAGCTGAGCGTTATCGCCGCGCTATTTCAGGATGGTCCATACAAAATTTCACAACAACGCTTTAAGAGCAATTTCTCTCTTACGGCAATGCCCTGTTTAATACTAATATTAAAAAAATTGGTTTATAACTATGTGCCCTTTCACTCACACTTTCGGTAGATTTGCCAAGATTTAATTTAGCTTTTACAAATTAGCCTAAAAAGGATAAATATTCTCTATTGAATAATATGGGCTCAATGTGAAATAGTGTTAAAAAACAATGTCATATCTAAAAAAATAAAAACAGTTTTAACTATTGTGTATATTTTGGAAAAGCATACATTCTTTTCGTCACTTTAGAACCAGTTATCAATTCAAAACCATTTATACACAACCAAAGAGCATCGAATAAGAAGAGGAACCAACGCGAATTATTGAGGGTAAGAAATACACCATGTCGTGTCAACTTTTCTTACTGCGTGGTGAACTTCTTGCACGTGAATTAATTCGCGTTGGTTCCTCTTCTTATTCGATGCTCTTTGGCCGTCCAACTAAGTGACGAGCTTGTGAATTAGAGTTGAGAGTTGACGCACGAACTAGTTGAACTGAACTGAAGAATTAGTTCGTTCGATTATTGAACGAAATTGCCCAACTCTATGGTGAATGGGAAAAGATAAGAAAACACAGTGCTTTTACCTTTAACTGCAGATTTTTAAAGACCTACAAGAATTGTGAGACGGTGTAATAAATAAAAATATTAGTTCGAAATTGGCTACTGAATTTTAAAAACTATTTTCTGTAATTGCATTTTTGAATGTAACACCAAACTTTGTAAAAATAACTTAATACAAAAATAGCTAAAATAAAGAATTCCTTTTGGATTAAAATTTATAAAACTGCAAAAAAAAAAAAACAAGTACCAAAGAAAAAACAAACTATCAAGTTTGATAGAGAAAAGTGAAGTACGTGAAGTGTAAAATTAGCTTAAAACAAAAATATCCTAAAATAAAGAATTCATTATGAATTAAGATCTATAAAACTGCAAAAAAAACAACAAAATTAACTATCAAGTTTAATAGAAAATAGTTAAGTACGGCAACCCTGATACCAATTTGCTGTTAAATAAAATAGTACAATTCTACCGTTAGTTACAACTTAGTGCTGTCACTTACAATACGTTTATTAGTTATACGCTCCACTCGCAAGACAAAATAAAAAACGAGCAGTAAAAAAAAATACACTATACAATACCCCCATAGTGAAAGTTTTTTGTTGTTGCTAGTCAGTGAACCTGAACCTGAATTATGAAATGCATAAATCGTTAAAAAACAACAACAAAATTTGTTACCTTATGCGCTATTATTTTTTCTAGTTAACATAGCTATATAGGGTACACACACTTTTCTACAAACACAGAAAAAATATATAGTTAATTATTAAAAATGGTGGAAACAGTAATTACCGTTGAACGTACAGCAACCTCACAAACTGCAGCGCCTGCCGGTGGCGGTGGCATCAGCGCCTTGAAAATCAATATCGGTTATTTTCAAACAGTACCCGGCATTTTGAAACTCGTTCAATTTGTAAGTAACTATATGGTGTACCTGTATATAGTCTAATACTACTATCATTAATTAAGTTATATTATTTATTTACTTCCAAATGTCAAATTGTATTTAGGTTTGCATTTCTATTAGAAAGCGTGTTTGTCTCTAGTGGCACAATTACAGTCAGTGACTCAATTATTTAGTACAAACTTATATATTATGTACATTAGACTATCACAGAAACGAAAGCCCTCATATGAAAGGCGGGGAGTAAAAAGTAAACTTACAAAATTTTTAATGAAAAGGGGTAAGAAAACTGTTCAATAAAAGGTAGACAAATCGGTTTTTCCATTAAAATGTAAAAATATCTTTTATTTTTTCGCAAGATAATTCTATCTTT
The DNA here is from genome assembly GCA_949987695.1 of Merzomyia westermanni. Lineage (NCBI taxonomy): Eukaryota > Metazoa > Arthropoda > Insecta > Diptera > Tephritidae > Merzomyia > Merzomyia westermanni. The sequence goes on from OX465290.1 coordinate 53,152,848, forward strand.
TTGGGCGGCCGCCGTGGTGTGAAGGTAGTGTTGCCGGCCTACCACACCGAAGGTCCATGGTTCGAGCCCTGGTACAGGTAACATCAAAAGTAATTTGAAAAAAGTTTTTCAAAAACGGGGTCGCCCCTCGGCAGTGGTCTGGCAAACTCTCCGAGTGTATTTCTGCCATGACAGGCTTTTCAGCAAAAATTCGTCTCCTTTGTAGATGCCGTTCGGAGTCGGCAAAAAACTGTAGGTCCCACCAATTTGTAGGGAAAATTCAAATCGGCATACCACAGATTGGAAGAGAAGCTTGGCGCAAAAATCTCTTAGGAGGTTTATGATGATATACATACCTGTTGTATATCGCGCCATAGAGATAGAATTCTATCTTTTTAATGGAAAAAACGATTTGTTTACCTTTTATTGAACAGTTTTCTTACCCCTTTTTATTAAACATTTAATAAGTTTCCCTTTTACTTACATGAAAAATATGTTTAGTTCTTACTCCCACCCTTTCATATAAGTATACGGGTCGTTTCCACCATGTCCAGTTAACGCTAACTGGCACTTCATCTGAGAGAGAAAGTCGAACGGCCCTAAATTATCACTCTATTTCTGTTTGTATCAAAAGCTATAAACAAGAAATTTTAAATAATGATCTACTCAATTTTGTTCAACTATGTAATCGATACTTTAACTCCCTGATTTTAGTGCTATAACATTATTATTTTTACTGTTGAAAATATAATCCGTCACCTTATACACTTTCCGCCTAATATTGTAATCACCAATCAAATAACAAGGAATATTAGCACTTTTTCGGTTGCGTTTTCATTTTATTATCTATTGCGCCTTTTTCGTTTTTGATAGCGTTACCGATGGTAACGATTTTAGATATTCTCCAAAAATTCAAAAAATTCTGGTTACCCTCACAATCGAGCCATTACTCGATCCAGTGCAAGTTGGCAACTTTTACACAATTTTGGTATTATCCGGGCTAAAGTTGCCGGATTATATCATAACCACTAAAATAAGTGGTAAAAATTCCAAGTGCTTTATAAACATTTTGTGGAAAGAAAAAAGCGTAAATGTCTTACCCATACTAGTTTACAAGAACTAATGAACAATATTATCACTTTTTCATACAAAATTTATTTCATATTTTCTTCTTTCGTCCGTTGCGCATTTTTTGACGTTTTTGACAGTGTTACCACGTAGGCCAGAATCGCGATTACATGAACGATTTTTGGCGACATAATCCTTCAGTTACAAAATTAACTGTTTTGCTCAGAATATGGCTGTAAATTGTGCAACGTAAACAGGAGTCAAATATTCTAAAAAGAAAGTTACTTTATAATTTTGCATACATTTTTACTCGTTAAGAAACCATCGAGGGTTTTTATGTTTTTCAACAAACTAGGCATCGTGAATGTCAACACATAATTTGATGAATCTTGTTAAATTTGTCCTTGAGTGCCTGATTCAAAGCTGAAGTTCGAAAGACACTTCCTGCTTGTGACGACCGTAACATCATCTGCATATGAGTTTAGTTTGGCTGTTTTTTTCCTCAAGTAGCTTAACCAGTTGGTTGAGAGCCAGCTTCCGCAGCAAGAATATTATTACTCCACCTTGTCAAGCCTCTCAATATGATTAATGAGAGCCCGCACTAGAAATTATCCTTGTGTTACTTAACTTACAGCTAAGATCTACATTTACCAGGAACTTTCTATGGGAATTACAGGGCACGGTATATTCCGCGTTTAATAAATATCGATGGCTGAGTGCAAGATCACCATATCTCGTTTGCATATTCGAAAACGTCCTATCTTAGCAAATCATTGAAAAACTATCAAAAAAATTTACTGAAAAATGCCATTTCTTAGAGTTCGGATATAAAGAAGCCTTTTGCAAGTAGAAAGATACCTTATTCAAGTAAAAAAGAAACATTTTTCAAATAAAAAAGAAGTCGTTATCAAGTAGAAAAGAAACCCGTTCCAGTACAGAAGAAGTTGCTCATACGCCATGTTGATCAAAAATCCTCTATAGGAAGTTGCGATTAATGGTATTTAGATGAAAGAAATGTCTTTTCAAAACAAATTCAATCAGTTTCTCAAAAAAAATCATTCTCCAAATGATTAAAAACGATCAAGTTTCAAAAAATATTCTCCAATCGAATATTAACGTATCATCGGGAGAAATGTGTACCCTTATGACTATCCATGAATAATCATTAATGACACATATTTTTAAAAATTTTTTAAACATTTTTTCGTCATATTTGAAATCATTGGAAGGTTGTATCTAATTTTTTTTTTGAGACCATTTGACTGCTTTTCTCAGTAATTTTATGATCACTTTTAATTTGATTTCAGGAACATAATTTATTACTTTTTATGAATATTTTATAGTTATTTATTAATCATATTAGCTACAATTTTATAACTAAAATGAATGCACTTTTATGATAAAATTTTTAATTGATTTTCGACTACTTTTTGTAACATTTTTTTAACATTTTTTTATTACTTTGTGATCAATTTTTTAATATATTTTGGTTACATTTGGTATTATTTTATGATCACAATAAATATCATTTTATTATCAATTTTCAAATCATTTTCTACTACATTTTATAACTTTTTTTTAAACTTTTATGGTATTAAAAACTCTGAATTATTTGTTTTATAATTTGTAATTTATAATTGCATTTATTTATTTAAAGTTAAACAAACAATAATAAATAGTAACTACAACAAATTTAAAGTTAATAAGAATATTATTAATTAAAATAATGAGTTTAAAAAAAGTGCATACAGTACAATTAAACAATAGTAACTATTAAAACTAAGTGTAAGTAAATTAATAACTACATTTTTTTTATTTATTTTGAAAAGTGTTTTGTCCTTAAATTTTTTTACATGGACATCTTTCATTGCTGCATCCATATCTTTCTCAACAACAACTGTGAATAAAGACAACGCAATTATAAGTAACTAAGGATAATTATATTTCTAACAGTTATCTAGCACCTTAACAAGTATCGTACACTTGAAAAGCTTTATTGACTTTTTTATGATAGAAATGTGCTTATTTTTTATATATACTTTTCCTGAATTTCATGATATAAAAATGGAGAAAGGTAAAAATTTTATTGTAAAGTATAATATTATAAGATAAAAAGTACACTGTTATCCGTATTTTATCACCGAAGTTATTTGATTTCACACCACAAGTATTTAGACATCAGAAGTGATCAAATATAATTCGAAAAGGTGCTAGAAAAAAGATGTTCAGTTTTTTATCTTTAAATGTGAACGTACTTAATTATATATTCTCCCTGTTCAATTTTTTGGTAACTCCGAATTTTATAATCATAAGTTTACAAAACTTATTGCAAAAAGTGATTGAAGATGATGATAAGTTTTTAATAATCAAAATTAGTCATATTTGATTATACCACTTGTTCAATTTAATGATAATTCAGCATTTACAGCCCAACCTATTATAACCGCACAGCGTTTTTTACCGCACGAAAATAAACGACTTTCTTGGCTCTAACCCAAATAAATTTGCGTACGTGAGTAGCTCTCATATACACAACCGACGTGACAGCTGAGGGGAAATGTCAAATCGATATGTCACGCAAAACAAAAATTGGAAATTGAGCATTTTTGACAGAAAATTGCCGGAGTGCGTTTATATTAGGTTGGGGTGTTATAGTCCCTAAAAATAATCCAAATGCAATCAAGTGCAGATATTTTTCAAATTTATTCATGCAAGTGCTGTGTGGGATTTTTGATAAAAAGATAAAAAGTGATAGCTTTGAAGAAAGATGAAAGGTCGATATTCAAACCCTTTTGACTTGATACAAAATCATACAGATTAGAAATGCCAATTTTTTGGATTTTAACAATCGTGGGATTTTCGGGGCTGGATTTTACAATGTTTGAGAAACTATTTAAAATTGATCAACTCGTTTAACAAATTTTTTTATGAAAAATGTATTTTTTATGTTTAAAAAAAAAGTAGTGTTTATAGGCAGATACAAAAAAAATTGTTGCGAGAAAACAGCAACTTTGTTTAGTTTAAAATCAGCGCAAACTGAATTTTTATTATAGAAGAATTTAGTTTAAATAAAAGTGGTCGCTTATTGAAAAAATAATTGGAGAACTTTTCATAGTAGACACAGTAGACTGGCAAAAATTTGTTGTTAGTTTCTAAACAGACGCCTGTTACTTGAAGTAGCACCAGCCATCAAAGAAATTATAAATATTCAAAAACATTGCACACCAAAAAAAAATGAAGATAATAATAATAAATCACACATATTAAGCTTTCGGTAACGTATTTTCAATCCCCAAAATCCTAATTATTTTCGGCACCTGAAAAATCACGGGATCCCCGCTATTGGCGAATCTACATACACATGTACAAGTATGTATACTAAAATAGCAAATAAATATTACAAGAGCCACTTGTCAAATCTTTTTAAACAAAAGAAGTAACTAAGTAAATGGTTTGTTAATAAACATAATTTTGTTGGCTGCAGTCTAAAGGCTAATTAATTTTGGAGTTAAACACTTGGTGAAATATTTCGTTTATTTTTCTTCACTGTTGGTATAAAATAACTGATGCAATGGTTAGATAAATACACTGTAGCGTAACTTGCAATTGTAGATATGCATACCTACATATATTTGCATATATGTATTACACATGTGGTTCAATATGTATGTATGAACGCATGGATATGTATAGATTATATTTTGATGAATGAAAGAAATACAATATTAGAAGTGTAAGTAACGTTATTGCATCATTTGGTATATATGTATACAGCTACATATATGTACGTATTTACTTATGCAATTATGAAGCTATGTAACTTGCACAGAAACATACATACATGTGTACATATCTACTTACAGTCATTAAGTATTTTGCGAAGCTAAAGTGACGATCACAAGCTGCCATTGGCTGGCTTGTTTGGGTGATGAGTTCTCTCTGACTCCAATTACAAATCGGTAGGAGCCCTGTTCTACTATATCTAGTTAAAATATTTCAAAAACTCCCAACGCTTGGGTTCTGAAAGGCTGCAGGAAAATTGTTTACACAGTTTTTTCTATGATATTCCAATCCTCGGTAGTTAATTTAGTATCTGGGGAATACACTTTTATTCGTCTTAAGAATGTCTGAATATCATATATCGTTATAAAATTTCACAAACTTCTAGAAACTCTATAGCACTGCAATCGTTTCTACCTACTACTATTATTATTACTCCAGTGTTTAGAGATACAAACCTTGATAAATCCCAGCGCTCGAAGGAGCCCTCACTCCTCCGAAACAAGAACCGATGCATGCTTTCTTAAATGGCCTATGTTGCGAAGACTCCCATTCTACGAAACTGCTCATTTCGGATTTGTGTGTAGGAACTGAAAACTCCAATTTCTCCCATTTTCCCAAATCTTTAAATTAAGAAAGCAAATCCCTTAATTTGTATTAAAGGCTTTCATAGGATTTATGTCAACGTTTTTCTGTTTGATATATTGTTTGACGGCACCCTCGGATGTTATTTCCTGTATAAAAAGCTTAGGCGGTGACATGTTCCGGTACATGCAGGCATTTTTACAGAAGCTCGGCCTAAATCTCTTCGGAAATATATCGCGCCGAAGAATGTATTTATTTTTTACCTTTCATGAATATGAAATGTTATTATAACGTGCTTCGATGTTTGTAAGTATGAGAAGAAGAAGAGACAGACCCACCCATACGTATACCGAAATGATGAATGATGACCGATTTAGCCATGCCCGTCTGTCCGTCCGTCCGTCTGTCTGTTTGAACGCAAACTAGAACCTCAGTTTTAAAGATATCTCGATGAAATTTGGTATGGGGCGCCATTCTGTAATATATTAATCATTTGTCGGAACCAACGAGATCGGACCAATTCAACCCATATCTCCCATTGTTCCGATAAATGCGGTTTGGGCTATAACTATTGCAATTATATAGCAAGGAACACAAAATTTGGAGGCTATAGTATTTTTTACATATATAATTCGTTTAGTGAAAATCATTAAGATTGGGGCAGTATATCGTATAGCCCCCATACACAACGTTTTTCCGATAAACGCGGTTTGGGCTATGTATCTTTAAATTAATAGGGTAAGACCCTCAAATTTTGCCTGGCTTGTACTTATTGTAAGTAAGGATCGGGCATTTAAAACCGTGATGCGTATTCATAAAAGGTATAAAGCCTTCGACACAGCCGAAGACAGTCCTTACTGGTTTTTAATTAAATTTGACTTTCCTCCACCACAGAAGTGAGCTAAACGTTAATATCTTTCCATTAAAGATCTCCATATAACCTGTATTTAGTCTTTAGTTAGCCTTGGGTTATCGTTAAGAGGGAGTAAGTTTAATGCTATGATTAATTAAACTAGTAGTTGACAACGACCGGAAAAACTCGCCGAGCGCAAGTCATCCTGCACCTGCTCTTTGCAAATCATCTTATATATAAATAGACAAGATGAATGCAATGTAGAACCGTTTTCTGCTAAACTATAATTCTAAGGTATACAAATTATATATATATAGATAGGAAATTTTGAGATGTACTTTTACCCGTAAATAAAAAAAATTTAAAAAATCATTTTAATTAAATAAAATAATAAAAAAAATTTTACATAAAAGTCACACCACTACACATTTACTTATTCAAACTATAGATACGCTGTGTGTGTGTACTTGCTTTTTGTGTACTATGCTGAATTGTGAGCATGGCCGAGGAGTTGCTTTGTAGGAAAAAATTAAGAGCCGTAGTAGTGTGAGTAGACTTGCCATGCATGTTTTTGTGTTATTCGTGTGGTCGGCTCTCACTGTGAGTGCGAAGAGTTGGTAGTGGACCAATGAAAAATAAGTATTCGCACTATAGATGCTCTGTTGTGTCATGCATTTTTGCTTTAGTTGTTGTTATTGTATTGATTACTCGCTACGATGCCCAGTGTCAGCTGCTCTCCTGAGAGCACGAAAAGTTGCTTTGTTGGATACATTAACAAGCAATGTAAAATATGAGCAATTATGTAAAATTCATTGCTGATACCTACAAAGAGGGTTTACAAAAATAAAATAAATGATTACTCATAAAGAGTATTAAACACCGAAGAAAATTAAAGGAAAATAGAGGAAAGGAAAAGAATTGAAAGGAAGGAAAATTAAAGGAAAGAAAAGGAAAAGGAAAGGAAAGGAAAGGAAGGAAAGGGAAGGGAATGGAAAGGATAGGAAATGAAGGAAAATTAAAGGAAAGAAAGAAATGGTAAGGAAATGAAAGGAAGGGAAGGGAATTAAAGGAAAGGTAAGAAAACGAAGGGGAACGAAAGAAAATAAAAGGAAGGGAAGGGAAAGGAAAAGAAGTTTGAGGAAAGCAAAAAATAAAATAAGAGAGTAAAAAAAGAAATCAAGGAAAATAAAAATATGTTAGAGGAAAGGAACGACATAGAAAGGAAGAAAAAAAGGCGGATAAAACATACCTACAACAAAAAAATAAAATAAAATAAAGTTTATTGGTTGAATTTCAACCACTGGGCGAACTCTAGTAATCATAAAATGACCTAGCCTTTTTCTTGCTACTCTCGTTCATACTTTCATGCAGTTCTTGAGTAGCTGGTAATGTTCCTCAAATACTTCTTATTGGGAACTTCAAAAGTGTATCAAGCCACAAAACCGCTCAACTGATTTTAAGGTATGCAAGCTGTCATATATTTTAAACCTACCTCTTGAGCAACATAGAACTCTTAACTGCTGAACTGATTGATATAAACTGATGTCGAACTGACAGCTGACGCTCAAATTTGATATTTATACATGTACAGATTTGCAACAGAAGCTATTTACCATATGGCTGCGGTCTTAACCAACCAAACAATCATTGTAATCACGCTTTATTTAATTTTTATTTGTAAGATTTATGAATTGGATGTGATGTACACAGATTTTGTGTGCAGCGTATTAAGTTCAATGACAATTCTAACAAGCAGTTGAGTGGGTGAATAAAAATGCATTCATTTACAGGCAAATATTAATGCACTCTGAATGTTTAGCAAATGGAATTCACGTTGTTGTTTACAAACTTAAGCTTTGTTGTGGCGAATGCTTTTGTGATGGTGTCATCTTACTTGAAATTTGACCACTGTACTTTTAGTATGCGTTGGTTAGAATAAAATACAAATATGTATGTATGTATGTATATGAGTGAATTTATAAATAAGTGTTAATAAACAACATCTAATGTTGTTAGTACCCTGCAGGAACTGAGTAACCATTGAGACAAGTTTCTGGTTTAGAACTAGATCTAAATAGCTTAAAAAACTAGATTGAATTATAAATTGCCATTTTATTCATTATGTTCCAATTGATAAAGTAAACAAAAAAAAACTTTGATTTAAAAATTATTGAAAAAAAATTCAAATGGTTATTTGAAATTTTTGGCATTATATTAATTAATAACATTAGTAAAGAACATTTTTTTTTTACCCTGATTCAAAAATTATTGAAAAAAATCCAAATTGGTATGTATAACTTTTTGGATTATCTTATAAAAGTTTTATTTAATAATAGCTATTTAAATTTTTAAACAAAAAGTTTTACTTTTTTACTTACTCATCCTAATTATTTTCAAATAGATCTTGTTTGAAAAAAAAAAATAAATAAAGTACGATTAAATTAGTTTTAAAATGAGATTACGGAATTATTTTCAGAGTTTTTAATAAGTAAGTACTAGGAAAAATGTCTAGAATTTCGTACTAAGACGGGTATCATTACAAGCCCACCAGAACTATAGATTTCCCTACAGGGTATGTAAATGTTTAGGTTTATTTGTATATTAGGGTGGGCCTTTTTTTGTTTTACCCAAAATGAAATGTGCTCTGTTTGTGTCAAACGATTCAACAGCTTTAATAAAAAGGTTCTAAAAAACACCAAACTCAAAAAAAGCGCTGCATGACATCCTACGTGGGGTTAGCTGAGTGCAAAATTCAGTAAGGGGTACGAACTTTTGATGAGGGAGAACTTTGAAAGAATTTTTTATACTTCATAAATTTCGGGAATTCTAATCCTACACAGCCGAAGACGAAAGACCACCGGCAACGAGATGATTGCACCCTATCAGTACGACTTTAAATCTGGAAAGTGTACAGATCTTCACGATCAGACCTGTCAAATTTGATTAGTAGTTAGTAAGCAATTAATTAGACGGCTTTTTTTTAATTAGTAATTATTATTTTAATTGTTTTTCAGGAAAAACAGCAAAAAACCAAAAAAAAAAATTATAAAAAAAAATAATCAAAAAAGGTTATTTTGATTACTTTTGATATTTTTTTTTGATTATTTTTAATTTTATGTGCTTCTACAACATTACTGAAAAAAATCAAAAATAATCAAAAGTAATCAAACCTACTTTTTTTGATTAATTCTGATTTTTTTTAATTATCGTAAAAAGTCATGATATTTTTTTGATTATTTTTTTAGTTAATTGGAAAATAATCACAAAAAAATGGATTTTCAATACAATATTTAATCAAACCGGGTTAGTAATCAATATTTAACGATACATGCGTCCATTATTGGAGAAGACAAATGAAAGTACAAAATAAACTCGATTTTAAAGCAGATTTCGATAGAACGAAAAAATGATCCTAAATCCTATAAAACTTATACGCTTAGACTGTTCACAGAATGAATCATATAGTTAAACTTCTACTTTTCATCTTTTTAGGACCGCTTTCATAAAAGCCGGTTAACGCTAATTTTAATTGACGTATTTTGTACGGTTAGCTGTCAAATTAATCACCGATTAGGGTTAACCGGCATTTATGAAAGAGGCCCCTAATTTTCGTTTTAGGACAACGTTTTTTGCTTCCATGGGGTCACGACTGACAACCATGCACGTCACGACACCAATCGTGCTCCCATATCTCTAAGTAGAGTTTCCATAATTGCAGTACAGTAATGAGTTTGCATGCCTTGTGCTGCTTTTATTAAATTCCTCTACCAAAATATACTACGCGTAGTTTCATGGGTTTCAAACTGATGCTTACTGAGTTTATTGAGTCAATCTCTATTTGTTTGAATGTTCAATAAAGCCATGAAACCACGAAATTTGAGAATATTTAATTTGCAAACAAATTGTTCCACCTTAATGTATTTTCTTATAAAAGCAACTAACAAATTCACTGTGTGTCATAATTTGTTCTTAATGTGGCAATAAAATTAAATTTAAACATAAATGAGCTCATCCATAAAAAAATAAATTATGCACGTAAATATATAAAACATATATACTCGTATATGAATATTTAGTATGTAGAATAAATAGTTAAATGATTTAAACGATTAAAATACCTAAACTTACGTTACGAAAGGCTAAGGTCGCATTCAATTATAATCAATTTGATGTGTTCGAAGTTAAGTAAAATAAAGTGAAATAAAATAAAACAAAATATATTGAAAAATAGAAAAAAATGGAATATTAATGCTACCCAATATTCTTTTCAGAAACAAAATCAATTATTAAAAATAATTTAAAATAAAATTGTTATAACAAGCGACAGTGGCGTAGCCAGGGGAAGGGGATTGGGGGATAGATCCCCTCCTTCGTCAATGAACTTCTATATTTTTTACTTTCGATTGAATAACACAATACCATTTTATGCTTCTGATTTATAATTTTCTTATTTTACTAATGAAAAATGGCAGTTTTATGAATATGTGAAATTATCGGTTGGTGGATTATGCGTTTGAATATTAAGCCTAATACATACACGGTTCTTTTCAGACCTTCTAAAAAATTCACAAAGCTTTCAAGACAATAAAACCGGTTTCGAGGTATGCGTACACATTGGTTCTGGTAGCAATAAAATAACAGATCGGATACCAATAAAATAAGAGATCAGATACCTTAATTTTCGAGGTCTGATATTGTTGAGCTAAAACTCCACTTCCTTATCTCTCCGAATTCAGGCGGTTTGAAAATACCAGAGTGCAGGCTCAATAATTTAATCAGAGCACACAACGGCGGAAAAATGGATAGCGACGAGAATTATTTACACGTTTTTTATAAAAGTAGATATCTATAGCCCATTATTTAATAAAAACCATTCAAGAACAAATTTCAAAACTTTGTTCAAAACCAAGGAAAATTTAACTAAGTTTTATCAAAATTCTACACTTTCTAATCCGAATTTTTATAAAAAAAATTATTGTATGACCTATGTCATTTTAGGTTTATAATAAAGTGCCAGTTGGTAGAAAAGAGTGCGAATTATGGGCATTTATTGATAAATTTATGGTGTCAGTTGTGTTATGCGAAAGGGGCAAAATTTAAAAAATTTCAACATTTTCTCTATTGCTTAGTATTATAAAATTCTGAGGTCAACATTAAAAATAATTTTTTTATAATTTTTTTTTATTTTTCTTTTAGCATCTTTGTTAACACAATGCGTTTGTGTAATAAACTTCAACCAATAAAGATAGACTTAGAGCTTGTAGTGGATTTCGTAAAAGACTTAGTACTGGAGTTACGACGTATTCGTTCCGACGAACATGACTGAACTTGAAAAATTGTTCAGAACTTGGACATGGATATCGAAATCAAATAGAACCGATTCAAATTTAGTCAAAGGCTGCAAGCATGTAACCTATACGTTCATTTCAAGATTACTGTTTTCTATCCATACATGTATTGATCATATAATAATGGAAATAGATAGTCGATTCACTCAACATAAAACGATCTTCAGAGATTTCGCTTCAGTTTTTCAACAAAGCACAGAGAAGAAAATGACAAAAATTTATCTAAGCTTGCTGAATTTTATGAACCACTTGTTTAAAACTAAAATATAGTGGCCGAAACCAATTTGTGGAGAAAGTTCTTAAAATTGACATAATCTTCCGCCAAAAACTTCGTTTTACGCACTTGAGAGCTGCGGCAAAACGTCATTTCATAACTTATACAAATTGCTACAAATTTTTGCAACCACGGGGTCACAAATTGGAAACACCACGGGGTCACAAAGTGGAAACACCACGGGTTCACAAATTGGTCTCTACTTCGTCCTTCTATCGGAGTGGTGGTCTCCCTCTTCCTCTGCTACCATCGGTGGGTGTCGATAAGAATACCTTCATTTATTCGCACAACATGGCCTAGCCAATTAAGACGTTGGGTTTTACTTCGTTGGGCTTAGTCGGAGTCTGCATATAGCTCATACAGCTCATAATTAAATCTTCTTTGGTACTCGTCGTCGACGGCGCGTTAGGGTCCGTAAATCTTTCGAAGAATTTTTCTCTGGAATACTCCCAGAAACGTCTCATCAGATGTTGTCAGTTCAAGCTTCTGCACCATAAACCAGGACGGTTACGATAAGTGACTTATTTATTTTCGTTCTTCGAGAGAGGACTTTACTTCTCAATTGCCAACTCCGTCAGAAGTAGCACTTGTTTGCGTGAGTGATTCTTCGTTGGATTTCTGGCTGACATTATTGTTAGTGTTAATGCTGCTTCCCAGGTTATTCTTCGTTGGATTTCTAGGCTGACATTATTGTTAGTGTTAATGCTGGTTCCCAGGTTAAAAACTCTATTATTTTCTTTGCGATTTTTGTATTTTCCTCAATACAAGGTTATGAAAGCCTTTTCTTTTATATGAAAGAAAACACTTTAGCTTTTCGGAAAAAAAATTGCAAAAAATCAGAAAAATTTGTCACGACTCTAAGATTAACACATTGTTGCATTAAAATTTAATGAACTACAAAACTGCATCTAAAAAAATTCTAAATTCTAAAAATTGTGTACAAAATTTAAATTTTGATGAAATTTCTTTGTATTTCGCGAATTCTGTGTACATTTTTAAAACAAAATTGATTGTGTGTCTCAAATTTCAGGTTTCGAAACAAATTTTTTTCATCCCAAATCGAGGCTACGCCACTGGCAAGCGATATGTAAGAGTTTTTAGTGTTAACCTTTTTTGAAATTTTCAAAGTAAACTTCTTATAAACTTCAAATACGAATTTTTTTAAACCATGCAAATATTTAAAAAAAATCCAGAAAATAACTTTTTGACAGTTTTTTCTTTTCAACGTGAAATATTTCAAATTCTTTTATAAAAGTTTTAACATGAGAATGGCGACGGAAAATCAAGAATCATTGCTGCATCTTAACCACTTTTTCCACTGTTAACAATTGATTTAAGTTGCAGCATGTAATGTATACAATAAAGCTCTTATTTTTTATTTTTTTGCAATAAAATAAACCTTCCTTTGAAAATTTTTTACAATAATAAGTTTTTAAAAAACGTGATTTGATTATATCGCGCTTGCTTTTAAACGTTTTATACAGGAAAAAGCAGCACTTTATAAGCAACGCTGACAAGTTTTACAACTTTTCATAAGAGTTAATGAAGTTGTTCATAGGTTGCTATCTATATATTACAGCATCACTTTTCGCTTCCACTCTGTCGCCAGCCTTATTGCCTAAAGTCAATTTTGTGTTCTCTCATTCGCCCTGTTATACTTACACCCACTGTTATGTATTTCTTAGATGCTGATTTCTTTGATTGCATATTGCATTTGTCACTAACAAATAAATACCATTGCCTTTGTTGTTGCTGCTGTATTACGCCAAAGTTGCGTGTCGGGCCCGGAAGTGGCGTTGGCGTGAGCGGCAATTGACAGGCGGCGGCAAGCGGACAAGCGCAACTATAAAAAGTTGGTAGCGGAAAAATTAGGCTACCATGAGCATAATTAAATTAAAAGTGAGATGACGGGTTCATTATCAATAACGAGACAAATTTACATAAATAAACCAAAGCAATATGAGGTTGTTTGGTTAATATACGAGCACCTTAAAGTTACTTAACTATGTAAACTATTAAGCTTTGTTATAAATAAACTTCAGGGAAAACTTAAAATAAATGTAGGGCGCTAAATACAACAGGTATGTCATCATAAACCTCCTAAGAGATCTGCTTGAATTTTTGCAGAGAAGTCTTTCATATCAGAAATACACTCGGAGAGTTTTGTCAAACTACTGCCGAGAAGCTACCCCGTTTTGAAAAAAACTTTTTTAAACCACTTTTGATGTTACCTGTGCCAGGAGTAGAAGCTTAAACCTTCGGTGTGATAGGCCGGCAACACTACCGCCACACCACTGCGATCAGGGAAAACTTAAGGGATAAAAAATTACAAATTGGTAACGTCTTTTGAATTGAAATAATAACGGGTGATCACAGATGTTTACAATTGTAATTGCTTCCATCAAACATTCACCACTTATTATGATTCACAAAGCTTCACCAACATATTAATAAAAGAAAGAGATTTTTTCATTTGTGCATGAAGAGAAAGGAGACTAGAGAGCAAGGTGTGGTTTCTTGCTGCTTTCTAAGCACATATTACTGTAAATTCCTACAAGTGGCAAATGCATAATAGAAACATTCACAATAGTTAACAGCTGTGGTCACCTGTTAAAACACTGTTCGACTATTTTAATTCTGTGGTTCCATTATTAATAATCAAAAATTTCATAACATCGTACATACTGAAATTTTTATAACTTATAAATGTTTAATTAAAACAATTAAAAAAGCAAGTAAGGATGTTAAAGTTAAGGTGAAACCAAACATTAAATACCCCGCTGTGTAAAAATTGCAATGATAAATACGTAAATTTTTATGGAGTAATGGCCTGTAGAGGTTTTATACTTTTTCTACTACCATGAGGGCAATACCAGGCTAATTCTGTTTAGCTTTATTTTAATCTCATAAATTAAAATGGATATGGATCTGTGTGTCTAGCGTCCAGACACCAGAAGAACAACAGGGAGAAGAAGGGAGTAAAGGTAAATGGGAGATGTAAAGGAGATATTAGCTGAAAATGAAGAGGGTAAAAGGTGGGGGAAAAAGTAAAATAAGGAAATAGAGGAAGATATAGGGATACATGAAGAGGAAGCGCCAAATGGGAAGGGAAGAGAGTACAATTTTTCAAATGTAGGCAAGTAAATTTTTGGCCAGACAAGGTTTACCGGGAGCTATATGCTAGGAGCATATAAAGCAAAAATTAAGGTAAATTCATGCAGCTAACAGAATACCAAAACCTTTGTCTATATAGATATATAAAATAACAGCGTGCCAACTGGCGCCAATTGGAAACGCAAAACGATCTCAACTTGTTCGTTCCATCGGGGTGGCGGTCTCTTTCTTCCTCTGCTTCCAACGGCAGGTGCCAACAAGAATACCATCTTCGTTAATTCACACAATAGCAACTTCAGTCAAATTTTATAAAAAAAATGGTCATGGCCGACTGACGATTTTGCTTATTTCCACTGGGCATACTTTCAACAACAATGAACGGTTCTAAACTTATTAACAGTTAATTTGTTCATTCATATGTGGGCAGTGCCACGCCTATTTTCCCAAATTTAAAAAAAATAATTAATAAGACATCCGGTCAGTGTAACTACCAAATTTTGGCATTCTTTCTGCATCCGTCAAGGAGATATGGCCAGTTCAGTATTTCTATCTCCTTTTCAGATAAATTTTATGAAAAAGTAGGCGTGGTCGAAAAAAGATTTCGCTTATTTTCTTTGGTTGTATGTACCATAATAATAGTATGCATCCTAGCATAAACGTTTCTGAAGTTATTAATAGTCGCAGTATGAACATTTGTTCACTCATATGTGGGCGGTGCCCCAACACTTTTCCAAAAATTTGGTAAAATCGCCAAAAACATTATCAATTCAATAAAGCTACTTATTGAGCTGCTTTTGTTATTGAATTATCTCATTTTATAGGTTCGATTTCGCCAACCTACCTTGGCCGCAAAGTAAGCTGTGTGCCAAATTTCATTAAAATTTCTCAATTTTGACTCAAGTTATCGTGTCCATGGACGGACATGTCTTAATCGATTCTTCTGTTCATTCTAAGAAGTGTGATATATGTAACTTTATATCTGTCTCCATTTTGACGGGAGGATGAATCCATAAAGGCAGTATACCGGGCACAAATGCTTGAATGGTAAACGGTTGTTGTTATTATAGCAGCAGTACTTCGACCTGCTCAAACAGCGCATCAGGCTTATACTGATATGGGGAGTAGATCATATCACTACTTTGATGGGCATTCCTTTACCAGATATGAATCCGGCATGCTTCGGTACTAGCCTCTACAGTACTAGCCCGACTGCCGTGGGAACGGTTTCATTATGAATATTTCAATTTTATATATATGATATAGATATAGATAAGCCAGAGAAATTAAATTTTCTAATATTCATTCAGTCTTTTAAAAGCATTTGAGACATCTATGTATGTCTATTTTATTATTTGTGTCAACTGAACGTCATGCTGGCGCATGCGGGTGATCGTACATTTTAGCAGACGAACCATTAGTGGCACAGACTTTGCTTGTGTAGAAGACCTTGTGAGGAAGAACGCACACTTTAGTTTGTTTATTTTTATTACTACGAGTGTACATAGCATAAACCTAGATAATTTTAAAAGTATGCACAAGTGTTTTAAATTGATTATATTTTTTTGTTTTATTTTCTAATTTTGCTTTGTTGGTGTTGTTAGGTCACAATGTGAGTTAAATGGGTAGAAGAAGAATTTAGTTTAGATTCAAATGATAAGACAAATGTTCTAATCTGAGCCATCATTTTATGAAAAATATACGCTATAGTCGCCGATCCTATCCTTTGCGACAATAACTCCAAACGAGCATCAAAAATGGAGAGATTAGCTTGTATTCAGTTTGACTATCAGAGAGACAGGTAGGGCGAAAACGGGTCTCTCTCTTCTTCTTCTGCATACCATTTAAGTTCATCAAAGGTTTAATCAGCAACTCCTCCATGGAATAGTTTTACGAACGCTGCTAAGTCGTCACTACTCTTGAGAGTACATTTTCTAATGGATTTGTTTTTATTGTTTATTCGTTTCTATGCAATAGTTTAAACTCAAACTGCCTCACAACAAAAAATTTAAATATCAATGAGAAACCCCCTTTGGGTTAATTAAGCAAAAACAAACGACTTTGTCATAGTGCATGTGAAACGCATATAAACGTTTTTGTGGAGGAAAGTTAATGCCAAGGGAATTTGTGTGAAATTCACTGCGACCACCGATGCCATTGTTTAAGAATTTCATTAGGTTTTTGTATTTTTATTACTTTTACAAAAAAATTTGACCGAGCGTGTGTATAATTTGCATTTTAATTTGGTAGTGTGTTTTTGTAGGCACGTTGTAGGGTTGCCAAGCCCGGGATTGCATAATTTTTTTAGATGCCGAAAATCATTGGATTCCTTCATATCGTCGGTGACACTGTAAAACCGCTTAACGCATAAATGCAAAACCGTAAGTGAAAATCACAAGAAATACACCAATGGTGAGACAGTCAGCTATTTGCATATGCCAATTCATAGAAAATTTTTTATGTTTTTTTGTGTTACGAATGTATTGAAATTAAATTAAATTTAAATTTAACAAAAGTTGGGATGCGAACTCGCAATACTGTATATTTTTGCTATCGTAACATATGTACTTCTTCCTTCATACTTTTCTGAGATATGCCAAGCATTTTCTAGATTGTTTTGGGGGCTTTTTCAGGGTCATTTCGGTATTGATTTCCGGCCTATCCAATAATATTTTACTCGTCACTCAAATTTTTTTAAATAATGAAAAAACATTTATTTTTTATTAGCAGTGTACCGGCGTTGCTCGGGTTGTGAATAGTTCATACATTCCTGTTACCCTAAATCATGAAAAGAACATACAATTTTCCTAACCCCCTTCAGCCGATTTCTGCACCTGGATGTTCTGCATCCTTCTGCCTCTGTATCTGGATCCCACGCATCCTCTTTACTTTAATCTGGCTATACATTCCCCTCACACATTTCCAATGCATCCCAAACTCCATATCGTCTCCGTTCACGCTTCTTCTTCATACTATATTCATCTCCATACCTCCTTCTACCTTAACCTCCATTTTTATATTAACTTTTTAGTGTCCAACTCCGTGTTCATATTCTTCATTGTCATCCTCTTTTCCTAAGCTCCGTTTCTGTGCCGTACTCCTTTCCATCAAGTTTAGTTTAAGGGCCACTTTCATAAAAGCCGGTAACTGCTAACCGGAGTTTAATTGACGTATTTTGTACGATTAGCTGTCAAATTAATCGCCGATTAGGCTTAACCGGCCTTTATGAAAGTGGTCCTAAGTGTCAATCTCTATCTGTATTTCTAGTCGAGTTTTTTCGAATTACTTCCTCCTCTCCATTTCCTCACCTGTCACTACATCCACAAATCGATCCCCATCTTCGCCTTCTAGATGAATGAACTCTACAACAGAGAAATATTCAATGTACAGAAACGAATTCTCAAGAATTTTATTATAGTATAGATTTGAGTAGTTTTTTGCGATAATGTATAAAAAGTTTCAAAACTCGAAAAATTTGCTTAAAAAATTTTTATTATTGAAAAAAAAAATTGTTTACCTGGTTGATTTTGTTATTATTGCTGTAACTTTCGTTTTAAATGAAAAAATATATTAAAACTCCAATTTTTAAAAATATTTTTTAAAGACAGATACGTTCTCAAGCTATTTCTTCACTTTTTTCAACCCAAATTGTTGAAGACCGTAGAATACCCAAATCCCAGGCATTTATACTATATTCCGAAGACTCCGGTATTGTAAATATCCAAAAAATTCGCATCCCTAGTACGTACACAAATATTCAAAGACGTATCTTAGGTCACGGTTGCCACCTTGATATTAATAATTTTTTTCTTTTAGTAGCACCGAAACTTTCTAGGGCGTTTCAGGTGTAAATTGACGATGCCATAGAAACACAGGCGTTTTTTATTCGTCTTTCTCGACGATAGATAACATTTTTTGTACTTAAGCCTAGTACTGTGTTCACGTGTGAAAAATGTAGCAAGCTGCCTGGAAACCATTTTAAATACCATTCAAAAGTTTCGAATAAAATATGTACTTCTGGCATCGTTACCCATCATTATTTTCAGTTCGTTTCACGGCTTGAATATGTTTTTTCATTGCGTAATCCCCTTGGGATCATTTTTCACCGTGAAATGTTGCCAACGGCTGTAAACCTAAATTCTTTAATTTCACATCTTGAAAACCCATATAAAAAGCTAGCAATACAATTAAAGAAGCCCTAGTTCTACATTATTTATCAAAAAAGTGATTTAAAAGGATGTTTGGGCCCGTTGCAACATTTTTCATGCTTAAACACAGTACTAGGATTTACCTGAAAAAATATTTAAACTGAAAGCAACAACAACATAAGCTCAAAATTATAAAAAAACGTTGCATGTGTTCGTCGAGGTTGGACTCTCCTGCTCGAATTGTCTTCTCCAACCTATGTTGAAGAAATCGCACACCTTGTCTGAGGTCTCATGTGGTTCGAATTTGTTTTGTTGTTTGTAATGGAAAACAGTTTTCCTAAGTTTAATGCTATTTTGCTGATTTTTCTTGAATCGGAAAAAATGCGTTTTAAACTTTTGGGATTGTTTTTTAGTTTTTACTAATTTTTAGTTTAAGCTGGTGGCAACCATGCCTATTGCAGACAAATAAATATGCGTTCGCGACGCAAATGCGGATGGGACTTTTTGTGTATCGCTCGACTAGGCGGAATGCATGAATGTATAGATTAAAAAGTTTTTTTTTATCGTTCCATAATAATAGAGTCACTTAAATATACAAATAAAAATTTATTTAAAATGCACGAACATAAAGTTTACTGACGTCGTGTGGTGAAAGGGTTCATTAATTTTGGAAAGTTCAATTATGATGAGGATTCATAACTAATAAACATACAATTTTGTAATATGCATATTATTAGCAAGAGTTATGAAGTAAATGCATACATAAATGCAGTACAGAAGAATAAAAATTGAAATCGTTTTATGATTGTTCTTCCTTCAACAGAAAACTAGAAGGCAAACAGTGCGAGTAAGACCAGAGAGATATTAGGCTTAGATAAGTAGGATTAAATCAGCAGGTTAAGAGATGATAACAATCATAAGGTGATTCTCCAAATACAAACATGCCTTTAACTTCCAGGTCTGAGTTGGCTATCAAAAGGTAGGATAAGAGAATAAGAAGCACAGCCAAGAAGAACATAGGCCTTTTTGTAACCAACACATGCTCTTTGTATGCTTAAGCTGACTCAATATGCATAAACTCAACTTTATTTTTCGATGTTTGAGAAACGTCTGATATTTCAAAGTGATTTCCAACATGTTTCTCAGCTTGAAGTTGAACAACATTTCCCAAAGTTTGATTTCAGTTTGAGAACCATTGGAGCTCATTTAGCATTTTTTACACATGGCAGCACCCGTACTGACTGTCATATTTGACATCGAAAATTTATCAAAACACGAGAGCAAATGAAAAATTGCAAAAATTTTGCCAAAACTAAAGTAATAAAGAGATATATATTTGTTTGAAAAAAGGTAGATTTTATAGTATTATATTTTATATACATTATAATGTGCATTGTATTTTAATAATTTGTGAAATGCCTAACAAAAAACCAGATGTGAAGTTTGATTTGACATCCAATATTTTTTCAAATGGAGAAGTAAGAATATTTTAATATGATTCCATTGAACCCGACCTCCTCAGATTTTGCATAAAAATTTTCAAATTTTCCTGATGACACATTTTTGAATAGTCAAAGGAGGCTGAATTTTATTAAGTGAAGCACCACCCCAACAGCTAATCCCATATTGAAGTTTGGAATGTACTAGCGCGTAGTATAAAGTTTTGAGAGTTGTATTAGAACAGAGTTTTCTAAGGTTATAGAAGTGACGAACTGTGGATTGCAAGTATGTCTCCAATCGGGAAGTGTGTGTAGACCAATTTAGATTTTGGTCAAGAGACACACCTAAGTATTGAAAATCCTTCACTTTATCAATGGTTAAACATAAATCGCTACAATGAGCATTGGGGTTGTAGGAATTCGTAGAACAAGAAAGACCATGTAGGGCGAAACACCTACAGTTTCGGAGTGGAACACAACGTCTACCTCGGGCATACTCTTCGCGTGAAGACTAAAAAACATCATTTGTGTTTTTTTACTCACTATAAACTTATGCTTAGCGAACCAGGTCCTTAGTAAATGCACATCATTATTGATACCCGCCACCAAATCTAAAAAATTCGTTGACCAATAAGCGATCGCGAGGTCATCAGCGAAGGCAGTAACTTTTCCAAAGAATGGTAGTGAAAAAATTGAGTTTAGGTAAATTAGAAACAATATTGGACCTAAAACAGATCCTTGTGGAACTCCTACATTAATTGATACTGAGTTACTTATACTATCACAAACTTTTAACCTCTGTACCCTTCCTGTTAAATAGGAGTTAAACCAATTATGGATAAACCCACGAAAACCGAAGTAATGCAATTTGGCTAGCAAAATCTGATGATCTACCATGTCAAATGCTTTGGTAATATCCACAAACAAACCAGCGCAGTTTATTTTACTATCCAAATCACCGTATATAAATGAACAAAAGTTCAGTAAAGCATTTTCAGTGGATCGTCCTGACCTAAAACCGAATTGCATCGGACTAAATGCGTTTTTGTTTTCTAAAAAGGAAATAATCCTTTTCTTAATCAATTTTTCAAAGACTTTTGATACCGAGGAAAGTAAAGAAATAGGTTTGTAATTGTTTTTGTATTTTTTATTGCCCTTTTTGTATAGGGGAATGACGATAGCACATTTTAGCTCAGCAGGAAAAGTTCCAGAGAGAACACTTGCATTAAAAAGGTGTCCAAGGACATCAACTATATAAAAGGCCACATTTTTCAAAACCTCGTTTGATGTCCCATTATGGCCGCAAGATCTTGAATTATTCAAAGACTTTATAGTACTCAAAATTTCTAGCCCGGTAAAAGGTTCAAAGAAAAAACTATCCCCTGTACTTGACTCCTCAATCTCTGGCTCCAGGCATTTGCAAGATGCTGTATTATTTTGTCCAATTGTTGAAAAGTGCTCATTAAAAATGTTGGCTATCAACGCAGGATTTGTGACGGTCTCTCCACAAGAAGTTAGAGCAATCGATGTGTCTCTTGCCTTGCAGTTACGGTTTAGCATACTATTAATAATCTCCCATTCCTTCTTTGGATTGCCCTGTGAGGACGTAAGCTTATTGCGATAAAAATTGTCGCGTTGAAACCGAACTTCTTTTCGCACTGTTCTACACAATTTGGCATAACGACTGTGAAGTTTGTGATTTCTCGCAAGTATACTGCACTTCCTACCCAGTTTATTTTTTAATTTTATTTTACTAATCAGTGAATTATTAATCCACGGCTTCAGCTTTATATTTGATTTCGGAGGACCTTCTTTTCTTTAAAAATAATTTCCTGTAAGCAGACTTATGTCGCTACCTTTTTTATTGTGGTTTAATTGAAATGGCAACTCAGACTTTAATTTTCGTAATAACAGATACTGTGTAATGCAATTTTGTAAACTGAATGTATAAATAATGAATTTGAATAAATTTTAACTTAACACATGCCATACTTCCTAAGGAATTCTTGTTTAAAGTTGGGTTTTCGATTTTTTTTTGCTCTGTACGGAGTTATGCGGGCAAGTGTACATTAATATTCAAAAGACAAACTAAGAGCGGCTTTACCGCGTCATTGAGCTCTTCTGGGGGGACGAGATAAGTGCTAGCATTTGTTCACTCATCTCGCCATGTCAAACAGCTGGGATATAATATAACTGGACCACTTAAAGAAAAATAACGTTTTGGTTTTTTTGAAGTTCCAATTTTTTTCTCAAAGGCTCCTTCTGTAAACAAAACATAAAACACATTGAAAGAAATGAAAAAGGTAGTACTACAAATAAAAAATAAAGCAACACATTACTCCTTCGGTTGCTTTTGGATTGATCTTTTCTTACAACGATTTTCGTATATTTTTTCATGCATGAAAAAGGTAATGCATTCCCCATTTTCCCACTGGGTATATGTACATTGTGAGTGAGTTTTGGATGGAGCACATTCGTAAAACTTTTGCTTGAACAAAATTTCGTTTCAACTTGCCACAGGATATATAAGACACTTCATGTGCAATACTATAAAATTACAAAGTGAGTGATGAATCATAAACTCGAGCTAGAGATTTCAAAATAATCTCCGATGCTATGAGGCAAGTTTATTGCTCTAGTAGTGAACCTTATAATGTTGTCCAAGAAATAGCCCCAACGCCTAGCTTATACCCATTTCTAACCTTATCTGCTGATCTCATTATCGATATCGATGTTACAATAACAAATGACGTATCACAGTTATGATATTCGTATATACTTTTAGTAAAGAGGTTTCGGTTTGGCTTTCACTTTTTTAATAAATGGTTACAAACAGTTTCGTTTTCATTTCTTAGTATATTGATTTGGTTTGTCTGAGACTATATTCGAAATCAATGTTCCACAAAAATGCAAAAAAAAATGTTAGCCCAATAAAAATTATGTCAGGGCTTTGACCTTGATGCAAAAAACATCAGTGGTGGAATAATAAAAATAGCTAAGAATAAGATTTGTCTTGTTTTTTTTTTGAAACTTTCACTCTTCCTTTGTACTGCGTAGCGACTTAAATTCTGTTGCTATTTTTTATTTACGGAATAGTTTGTTAACGGAGACAGTTGTTTCTTGTCTCGAGAGATTCTTTGTTGCTATCGACGCTTGTTTCATGGTGTGTTCTTTATAATTAATGTATCTTTGT
The DNA here is from genome assembly GCA_949987695.1 of Merzomyia westermanni. Lineage (NCBI taxonomy): Eukaryota > Metazoa > Arthropoda > Insecta > Diptera > Tephritidae > Merzomyia > Merzomyia westermanni. The sequence continues at coordinate 53,176,626 of OX465290.1, forward strand.
ATTAGATATTTGGCAAGCAGCCAAAATTAGCTGCGGATTTAGCCACGAGGGACCGACAAACAAAATATTATTTTTATTTACTTTGTATTATTTTTCTTTGTTGTATTTTATGGTGGAACAAAGTAAACAAAAAACAAAAACAGCAAAAAAATGCTTTTAGTGGCAAAACAAAACTTAGTTGAAAACAGTAATTAATATACCTTTCATGAACATGAAATGGTATTATAACTTTGGTGCGATATTTGTAAGTATGAGAAGAAGAAGAAACAGACACACCAATAATTGTAATGAAATGAAATGAATCGATATAGCCATGTCCGTCTGTCTGTTTGAACGCAAACTAGTCCCTCAGTTTTTGAGATATCTCGATGAAATTTGGTATGGGGACCGCCATTTTGTAATATATTAATCTTGTGTTGGAACCAACAAGATCGGATTGTTCCAAAAACCGGGATTCGGGCTTGCAATTTAATAGCTAGGAACGTAAACTTTTGCAGGCTTGGTACATAATGTGGCTAGTGAAAATCAGCCAGATCCATGGCATAGTAAAACAGGTAATAGAACGGCAGCCATATTGCAAATCGCTTCTCTAAAACGTCAAAGCAGCACAGCACATGCTAAAATGTAAACAAACCGATTGCAAGCAAGTTTAACAGTTTATAGAAAATTAAAATGAAAAAAATCGAATCAGCTGTTGAGATGATATTACCTGTATACGTACGCCATGGCCAGATCGCACCAGCATAACATATAGCTCCCGTAATAGCATCAAATTTTGCTGAGTTTTTACCCACTGTAAGTAAGGATCGGACACTTAAAACCTTGATGCGTATTCATAAATGGTACAAAGCCTTCGCCACAGCAGAAGACAGCACTTTCTTTACTTGTTTTTATTTGCTTTCAACATTTTTCATTTTTAAATTATTTGTTGACTCGCAACTGTTCTTTCCCATACATCATAAATATGTAATAAGATAATTCGGTTACGTATTAAATATGTACATATTAGACTGGGCTATATTGTGCCGGATTCAGTGATTCCTCGATTATATACTCCTGGGTCAAATAAAAACGTGCCTAACTCACCTCGAAGTTAATAGGTTATTCGCTCATCGTCCTGACTAAGGGTCGGTGTTTATATATCGTCATCTCCTCATTGCCTCGTATTCGTTACGCTACTGCCATCTCCATTTCTCCTGTAAACATGCATGAGTGTAACCGTCGCTATCTCTGTTGTGCTAGTTAGTTTTGGGAGTGTTATTGAGTAAGGTATGGTGAATACTTGCTAAAAAGTTCTGTCTATCATTGCTAGTTTAGATTTTTGAGTACTGATCTCATTACACTACTTTTAATTAAATTTTACTACTTTAATTTTGCTTCCAAACTGAGTTTTAGAAAATCAAATTTCACACTAAAATGTTCCGAACGAAAATTTCGGCATGTGGGCCTTTACCGGGCAATCAAATCCTAAACATCTTTGTTTGTCTGTTTTCACTTTTTTACTGTTTTTTTGACCCCGTCTAATAATATTTATGTGTTTTTTATACAAACTGTCGCTGTTTATATCTTCGTTCACAATCTTATACCATTGGTTTTGATGTTTTTGAAATATCTTCCAAACCAATCCTCGAAGATTTTGGGGAGCGCAGCGGAAGTGACAGGTTTTCGATGGTTGTAAGTGCCGTATGTTCAGATACTCTCCCGACTGTCATTCATACAAACTATTTGATCTCACCCTGTCGAATCTTCAATTAATGTTTAGAACTCTAACATGGCGTTGTTTTTGACATTACTTGACAACTCGTCCTCAATGGTAGCTTTGCTTAGGCTAGTTCTCAACCGATTCCATTTCGGATAGTTCTTAAACTTTTAGCTCTAGTTTGGATGAGTGAGTGGGTTTACAAAACATGTTTAATTACTTTGCTTTGATGAGCTGAATGAATTTTGACTTCTGAAATAGTTTGATGAAAATTTTCATCAAGACCTCCGTTTGTTTTTGGCGAATTTGCTACAAAGTTATTTTAAAATCGAAACCACTAATTCTAAACTAAAGTGCTTTTAAAGCAAAAGATATGCTAAACCCTTATCAATTTTTATTTAAAGGAATTTATGTAACATCAATTAATATTTATAGTAGGTTTTTATTAATCACACTTCCTTTGGATAACTTTACCAAGCCTAATCGCTTTTTAAAAAATCAAAAAGTGGCACGAACCATTTCCATCGGCGTCTCCTCCTATACTTTGAATAATACCTTACGAAAAGCTTCCAAGTTTTTTATTTCATAACCGCTCAGCTTTGAAATCATGTAGCCCAATGTAAAAATCCAATAGGTTGAGATCAGGACTGCTAGGTGGCCATTCGTCCTTATGCAAAAAGTCGGCCAAACTCTCCTGACACCATTGTTGCAGAATGTCTGCGGTATGTGAAGACGCTCCATCTTGTTGAAAGCAATAATAATCATCACCGAATAAACTGCGACAGCTGGGTAGTACTACTGCCTCTAAGGCGTGTGGTTTGTAGTAGCCGGCGTTAATTTTAACCCCATTTTCGATAAAAACTAGAGGAAGCTTTCCTCTTTTGCAGAATCTGCCCAAAAAAGGAGGGAAGAAGGAAAACCTGGGAACATACATTTCCTTTTCAGGGACATTTTCTAGAAAAACTAACCATACTCAATCATTTTGTGAGTTGAAAGATTGTTTTAGAACGAACACATTTTCATCAGAAAATACGAATTCGTCCCCATCATGCCAGGCAAGAATATCAGATACTCGTTTGGCTCTCTTTTCTTTGGCTGATGAAAAAATGCCGTGAATTTTTTACTTCATACGCTTTTAGGACAAGAATTAAATGAAATGTGTTGAAGATTTGCTTACATTCAATTTCGCAGCAATTTTTTTAACTGACCGGCAACGGTTTCTCCGAATTTGTTCCCTCACAACTTTTATGTTACCACTCTTGCGAACCGTTCGCGGTCTTCCGCTTCTTGACCTATTTTTAATGGACGAAGTCTCATTGTACCGCTTTATAGTTTTATTAACAAAATCGCGCTTGACACGCAAGCTTTAAATATTGTACACGGCCGTCTGCCCTTTAGAAATGCGTTGACAATTACCTGTGGATTTGCCTCCATCGTAGACAATAACTATAATACGACTTTCAAAGATTTGACACTGTCATAGCTTGAGAGACATAGGAACGATACTCGCTTTAGAACAAAAAAAAACATCAAAGCTCACTTGATTGGTTTTTTTAATAAGTTACAAAGTTTTTATTTGAACTTTTTGGACACAGTGTATATCTGATCGTGAGCCTCAATTTTTTACTTTCAATAAAACGAATTTTTCAAATTACCCCTGCGGGGTTAGAATATGCCCGGGGTGGCATACTGGTCGTAAGAGGCGACTAAAATGCACAAAGGTGATGATGTGCAACTCGATGGTTGATCTACGGATATGATGCCTCTCACCTCTCATTACCCATTTGACCTAGAAGGTTGACTACCAAATCGCTACCGCGACAGTCGGGCAGTACCGGAGAGTATCGGGTTCATATCCGGCCAAGGACTGTCAATTCGACAACACTCCCCAAAACCCTTGGGGAGTGTTTTTGTCGAAAACCTGTTAAATTTGATTAGTAATTAGTAATCAATTGACTAGACGGATTTTTTAAATGGTAATGATTATTTTAATTGTTTTCAAAGAAAAGCAATTATTAATTGATTACGATTAGAAAAACTAAAAAAAAAAAAAGTCAAAAAGAATCAGAAAAAATTTAAAATAATAAAAAAAGTTGTTTTGATTACTTGTTATTTTTTTTATTTTTAATTTTCTTCAGTATTGTTGATGTTCTACATTGATTCTACAATACTGAAAAAAAAAAAAATTTTAAATTTTATAATCGTAAACAATTATGATTTTTTTGATTATTTTTTTAATTAATTGGAAAATAATCATTAAAAATTGAAAGTAATGGTAATCAATCTTTAAATGGATTTTCAAAAAAGTAATTAATCAAACCGTTAATCATTACGATTAGTAATCATCAATTATTTAACAAATCTGTTTTGTGGTTACAAACAACAACAATAACAATTTTTCAAAAATATCAAATATTTTCCTTATTATCTTCAGAGTTTATAGATTTAAGCTAAGTTATTGAAAATTAACATTGTTACGACAGATTGCATTTTAATTGGGTGCCGAGCAGTGTAAATATGTAAAAAGTGGTCGTACTATTTGAAAAATTATATTATAATCTTAGGACTCATCTTTCTATTTACCTTTGGCAAACAGCGGATTTATTGATTTATTGATATGTGTATGACAATGCCGTTGGATTCTGAAGTACGTATTTTAAAGATAATTTTGGAACACTTTTAAGTACGACTATAAAAGTGAGTTTAACCTGAAAACTTAAAGATCTAGTTAGGATTCCACTGAAGATATCCTATCCCAGAGACAATTTTTGAATACTATTTTCGAAAATATGAGCGGATATTTTTCATGCCCAATTTCTAAGGGCTTCCTTCTAAAACGTTTTTTAATTTGTACTTGAAAGAGCGATTTTTTCTGTAGCATTTTATTGAGAACGGGAAAAGTGTGATTGGGAAACTAATAATATAAATATTATGAGCTCATATTTTTAAGGAAAGCTAACTTGATGAATCTTTTTGTGGAAATTTAGATAAGATATTCTAACTCCGGTATCGAAAAAGTGTAAGTATTCATGGTCAGAACTTTGACATGTGGAGCTCTACATCTATATCGCCTGATTCAACAATGAATGAAATTGAATAAATAAAATAATTACCTATTTTCTTTTTACTATAATATGAAACCTACCCGCTATTTCCATGTCGAGCTCAACTCATTTCATTACATAAAAGGGTATTTTATTTCAAGCGGCTCTTCGACTTTGAAAATTTATTGCATTACATACAAATCTTTATTAAATTCACCGTCACGATCGCTACGTAGATAAGCTGGTCTTGACAAATAAGTAAATACATAAAGAATTCAGAAAAATGTAAGCAGTGTGCTTAAATCGATCAATCTACGGTTAATATAACAATTTATAAGTGGGTTTATTCGAAATTTAAACACACGACACTTTTGCAAGAAATTAATGCACAACTGGAATATTTTAGAAGACAGTTCTCTTCTAAGAGGCATACCTAAAGTAAACAAAAACCTCTTTTATATATACAGAGGTCCTATCCCTAACTTTTCTGACAATACTAGTAAAACTATCGGCGACGAATAAGACAGGGTTACATTGAGTCATTTCGGTACGATAGAACTGGCTGTTGTGAAAATAAGGAAAACTGTCACACAATAATAGTTGTGTTCGGTGAGGGTACAATTTTTAAAAATTTAATAAAATTTTTACTGGAAAGTGTTCGGTGAAAACATTTGCAACGATAGAGCACATTTTGACATTTCATTGACAGAGAGAGTTGCAAGTTTCTGCTGGGGGAATTTCACTCTTTAATACTTGCAAGTGAAAAACAGCTGATATAGGAAAGCAACAACAAAAATTTTGAAATTGGAGCTATTAGCCAATCAAAAGCTGTAAAAATGAAAAATGATTAATCAGTTTGAAGCAAATTATTTCCAGGGAACTTCAAGCGAATGCAAGACTGTAAGTGGTTCATTTTAAGGATCAAACCTTTTCTTTTTTCAATTTTTTGTCAACAGCTGATCGTTTGACAGATTTACAAGAAGAAGTCAAGAAAAATTTTACTGACTAAAACTTTCAACTTCTAAATGAGGATGAACCCGGGACCGGGTTTCTGTAACTTCTGACTGATTCCGACTCTTACGGGATCCAAGATTTTACTTAAAGAATTTTCGAAGAAGTGTTACCAGCTTTGAAAACTCCTGTTTTGACTTTGCTACTAGTCTAGAAATTTGAATATCAACTTTAAGGCAGGTCTAGTGTTTCTCAGGAAATGTGACTGTATGCGAAGTAAATCTCTCCACGTTCGTAGCTCCTTGAAAAAAAACAAGCCTGCTTCTATTGTAACACAGTAGGAACTATCCATTATTTCTTCAGCAGCTTAGTACTAATTACTATTTATATTTTTCACGAGACTGTTCGAATTCTTACTGAAGGGTGCCCATTCAAGCGTAATTGTTAATTTGAATATTCATGACATGTAAACAGTTATTTTAGATCGTTGTCACGCCTGCACGAATATGTATGTAGTACATGTGCGTGGTTGGGTTGCTTTGGGTAGACTGCTTAAACTTCATGGATCAGTTATTACATTTCTTCATACTGTTTTATAATTTGTTGTGCGTAACTGTGTTCACCTAACTGTAGACCATAAAGTCAATAACGATGAAAGACCTATCGAACAGATATGGAGTGTGATCAAAAATTTATAGAACCCAACACGGTTTGTAGGTTCTTTGGAATCAAAGGCATTGCCCTTTCAATAGATTGGAGCTTCCCTGTCTGAAAAGATTTTCTTCGTCCCTTAGCAAAAGAGTTTATTCTTTGTTATAATTGGCGTTAATCGAAAACACCCTTTTGACTCTGCTGCTATCGTTGGCAGTATAGCACGTACCACTCCCGAATACTTGAAAGGTAATCTCATCTATGATAAGTTACATGCAGCGTGTGATCCTTGCTTGTCAAGTGGATATCAGTAGTGTAATTCACTAACTTTAATCAGTGGGATTTATCTAGATATGTATTAACAAACGGGAAAAAGTATCGTAAGGAAATCCTATGATTGGGAGTCGTCTTTTATTAAACCTAACGAGGTTGCGAATATTTCGGAGAGGTCTTGTCCAATCCCAACGGCGCTGTTGCAATTGATTAATGTTGTTGTTGTTGCAATAGGATTTTATCTTGTCTAGTCGTCACATCCATCAAGTCTTGAATGTGCCATAAATCTTCCAAAACGGTCCAAGCCCTTTTTGACTCAGTTTTCCCTAGCGTTTTTGGAGGCCATTACTGGAACAAGAACTGTTACATTACAAAAAAATTTGTTAGGAATGGTGGCGGAAACATTACGCTCATAGCTTTTAATCTCGTAAGGTATTATTGATAATGTGTTTCAAAACTATTTCAATAAACATGAGTAAATGTACTATAGATAGCACTAAATATTAACAAAAGATAACCTGCTAGGTAGCATAGTAAAAATATTAAAATAATTGAGATTGGCATGTTAGATTTTTCTACATAGAAAGAACCATTAACTCTCTTATGAGTCATTCATATACATAATTACAACCAAAAACCAAAAAAATCGACTTACCACATTCATGCATGTCTTCAATTGAAATCGTTATCGTAAAACAATCAGATCTCGAATGTAAGTACCTACTATTAACACATAGATAAGGTACATATTTGGTGGTTTACGTTTGATAAAAAAAACTTATTCGATTACTGAGTATCATTATTCAATGTGTCAACTAGTCTATGATATGAATATACATTAGACTTTATCAGAATATATTTTCTTGTTTTATTTTCTAACAAACATTTTTAGTATATGAATGCTATAAATTTATGTATATTTAAACATATATTGTTTTACATCCAAATGGAATTTCAAAACCTATTGGTATGTAAAAAATCAAAATTTGTTTCCCTAAGCGGTCTAATAAATAAATAAATATGCCGAATATTTTTTTCGTGGAGTTAGATTATTTGTTTGTTTTTTGCCAATACCACCTGAACACACTTCAAAGTATGACTAAACAAAAATAAAAACAAAATTTTTCAGTACAAGATAAATCTAATAAAAAAAAAGCTTATGGGTAATGTATCGTTTATTGAGCTTAGATTACTCAAAGTTTTTTTTGTAAATGCCTGATGCCTTAGAAACAAGCAGAAGTAATTAATAATAATAATAATTTGTCGCGATATACCTCCGAGTAGATTAAGGCCGAGTTCTTCCACCAACTTTTTCTTATAAATTTGCTGGAGCTAAATGACGACTCCAAAGAGAATCTGCCAGGACAGATATATTTTTAGCTAAGAAACCAATTTTAGAAACCCCGAGAAGGTTTTCCACTCGAATTCCAAAAGCCTTCTTGAAAATATATCCGAAAATCGAAATATGGCTGAGTAAAGATAGCTCGCTGAGTGGAAGATCGCCCTATTTCAAAATATTTTTCAAAAACGCCCTATCTCCGAATTTTTTTCAACCACGCCTTATCTGAGAATTTGATTCAAAAACGCCCTATCTCAGCCAAAAATGTAATAAATTTTCGTTAAGATAGGGCGTGTTTGAAACTCATTCTGAGTTCTGAGATAGGGAATTTTTGAAAAATATTTTGAAATAGGGTGATCTTCCACTTAGCCGTCGAGATATGAAATAACAAATAAAACTACACAGACTTCAAATTGTAGGTATTTATTTATTTTACTAGCAGGGTACCCGGCGTCGCTCGTGCGCAGACACAACTTTTCTAGAGTTTTATTAAAGAGGTGTGGATGGATGGATACATTCAAAAAATTTAATTCGTACATTTTCAGGTACGCCCATGGCATAGAAAAGCAGGTAATAGCATGGCGGCCATATTGGAAATCGGTTCTCTAAAACGTCAGAACAGCACAGTATATGTTAAAATGTAAACAAACCAATTGCAAGCAAGTTTGACAGTTTAGAGAAAATTAAAAGGAAAAAAATCTATTTTTATACTCGAAATGGATTGCCAATTTAGGTGGAAGCAAGGCGAATTTATACCAGGTGATATCACAGCGAATTCGTTTCTGTATTCACACACATACTTCATGTGTTTTGCTTCGCGGCTTCTACCCCCCATTTTTTTTTATTTTGTCAGAAGAAGCCAATGCTCATATGTTCTTATGATATTACCGGAAGTGATCCGGCTTGGGTAAAATTTACAAAAAGGTAAACAAAACTTTTACAGAGTTTTGATATTTTTTATAGAAACTAAGTGCTCTTTGCTTCATCTAAATATATTTGAATGGAAACTTTTCTTATAGGTGAAGAGATTAAATAAGTAGTGAAAGTCTCATAAAAATGCATTTCGCAGTTTTCGAGATCCTTGAGTTCAAATAAATAAACAGACAGACAAAAATTCTGAAAGTGGTTTAGATGAACTCTAGAACATGCCCTACGTCACCTTCAGTAATGTTTTAAAAGAAATATTCAATGTAAAGACACGACTTTTCTAGATTCTTATTATAGTATAGATTATATATAATATTAAATTGAAAAAGTTTACCACACATATTTCCGATTTGAGGTATTTTCTTGCTTATTTTTATATATTCTCTTTACTATGTAATATATTTATTTACTTCCATTAAATTGCCATATACTTTTACATTTATTAGCGATGGCAGCGTAGTACCTACATACATATGCCCCTACATGGGGATATTACTTTTGATTCATTTGCATATTTCATTGTGGGAATCAAAATATGACGCTGAGAATTGACAGCATTCGAAAAATTACTAGGCGCTAAACAAAAACCAGTTCCCCTATTAAATCGATGTACACACGTCTATAGATTTATATTACTAATTTTAATAATAATAATATTAATTTTCCATTTTATTGTAAACGATAAAGGCAATGCTCGAAATGGCATCATTCTCAAAATTTTTAAAGTAACTATCACAGAACATTTTATGTACAAAAGTTTTTCTGAGCAATTTTTATTGTCACGACTGTATAAACCGTTAACAATATATTTTTTTGTACTAAAATGCATCCTAAATTTGAAGTTGGCCAACTAGAAGTATGCAGCGGTTATTGAGTGATGCGCAAACAAATAGACATACAGACAGACAAAATTTCTAGAAACTGTTATTTTGGCGTCTTTTTTGACGAAAGTGTTCAAAATTATTATTATTTGGAAACATGTTTTGAATGAGGAATAACTTTAAAAATTTGTTTAAAGCAAAAGGAACCCACTAGCCCCCATACAGTGGCATAGCCGATTTGACAACAAATTACCCATATATTATAATTTACGCATTGTTGTCCTTACTGACGTCTATATGGATCTATTTGGATCAAATCGTTGTTGTTGCATTTAGATGTAACATTTTTAATCTGGCTCTGGATCACGATGACCGGATGACGCCTTTTGTTTCATTTTAAAAATACGTTGAGTCACTATTTTATAATGCAACAGTGAGTCATTGCGAGCAAATTACTATATTAGATTGAGAAGTCGGGTAATATGGATAATTGTTTGTGTAGCGATAATTTGCACAATTGGTTAGTCATAGGTAGATTAGGTAAATTTTTCATAATAATCTATAATTTTTCTTTAGATTAGTGTCAATGGGTGACCGCCGTAGTAGGTGCTGAACGATACCGGAGGTCGACACCTCCTTAGGGAAATACTCTATAGGTTTTAGTTAGACTCTATCTACTCCTTGTTTTCCAAATATATAGGCCCATAATCAGAGTCTTTGCTTAACACGCGTTTTAATTAAAATCTTTACTTAACTTAAAATGATGGTCAGTCATAGTGATATTAAACAAAGATTTTAGCCAAAACAGGGTTCCCTTATGAAAAAAATTAACCAACTTACTGGTATAAAGAAATTTTTTATGTTTTACAAGGTCACCCTGTGTCAGCTATTTAATTCACAAACGGTATCATATCTGTAGCAACAAGCGAAAAAAGCCAAACTCAAGTTTGGAGTAAGCGATGTCACAAGCACAACCGTCGACACAAACCGTGATTTTAAAATATTAAAATGACATTTTTGTAATTTTAAAATTAAAACTCCGTCTTAGACATAAAATGTATTTTAAGTTGACTATGACAGACATGAAATGATGTTTATTATAGAATCATGTTTAAGTTGATGAAACTCTATTTTAATTTGACTGTGATTATGGGCAATAGTTTTTTAGTTGGTAGTCAGATCTCGTTCGGCTTTGTTCTATTGCAATTCGAAAATCCTATTTGTGAAGGGGTAAACTACGACAAGTTTTGACATTTCATAAATATAAATTTGTGTAATTCAAGCAGACCTATTAAATTTGTTTGTAATTAGTAATGAACTAACTAGACCATTTTTTTAAACGGTAATGATTATTTTAATTGTTTAATTGATTGATTAATTTTGATTTTTGTCAGTATTGTTGAGGTGTATATTTATGTGCTTCTACAACAATACTGAAAAAATCAAAAATAATAAAAAATGAATAAAAAAAATCATGAGTTTTTTCAATTAATTGGAAAATAATCATTAAAAATTTAAAGTAATGGTAATCAATCATTAAATGGATTCTCAAGAAAATAATTGATTAAACCGATAATCATTACTAATCTCTCTATCTCTATGGCGCGATATACAACAGGTATATCATCATAAACCTCCTAAGAGATTTTTGCGCCAAGCTTCTCTTCCAATTTGTGGTGTGCCGATTTGAATTTTCCCTACAAATTGGTGGGAGCTACAGTTTTTTGCCGACTCCGAACGGCATCTACAAAGGAGACGAATTTTTGCTGAGAAGCCTGTCATGGCAGAAATACACTCGGAGAGTTTGCCAAACCACTGCCGAGGGGCGACCCCGTTTTGAAAAACTTTTTTCAAATCACTTTTGATGTTACCTGTACCAGGGCTCGAACCATGGACCTTCGGTGCGGTAGGCCGGCAACACTACCTTCACACCACGGCGGCCGTGGTCAATACAGTTGACATTTTAAAAGGATTATTTTTGTGAATAACTAAAATATAACCTTTTCAATTATGGCCCTATTCTTGGTTGTAAGAAATTAATGAAGTCTTTTGACAACTTTTAGCTCAACAATTTTTCTAAGTAAATAAAAAAATTTTATTGTGGACCGGCTGTCGTGTTATGGTTTTTTTTCGCAGCATGCATTTCTTTAGAATAGATTTATTTTTGGAATTTAAATTTGTTTTGTCTAAACTATTTGACCTAGAAACACCACCACTTGTTCGACAGCTGCCTCATTCTGTGTGGTAAATTTGTTGTTGTGCTGGCTTATACGGTTTAGATTCTTAAACCTACACACAACGCCGGAAAGCAAAAAAAAATATAATAAATTATCACTTGATTACACAACTTTCGATATATGTAGACAGGAGTTCGAACTATTATCCAAACGTAGTAGATTTGTTTTGGTTGTAAAAAGTAAAACAGAAAAATCCTTCACTGTAGTTTTTTTGTAGGAACTAAAAAAGGTATACTAAAATAATATTAAAAATGTTCACTCATTGAAGAATAATTGTTATCATCATCAAGAATTGGCGCTTTGCTGCCTAGGCGATTTTGGGAGATGCGTATCAATGCACGCCAGCTATCCCTTACTTGCTACTCAGCACGGGTCTCTTTATTTCTCAGCTTTCAAATACGAAAGTCGATAGAAAAACTCTCTGGGCCGGAACTTCTTTGTTCATTTGGAAAACATGAGCCAGTACACACCGATAGGAACATAAAGCTTTGACAGAACTGTTCTTTTGAATACTACAAGCGCCATCTTATCTTCTTTCGACGCTGCCCAATTTAAGTCATACACCAGCACAAGTACAATAAGATATCTAAAGGGTATGATCTTTGTTCGTCGAGAGATTTTATTCCCAATTGCCTACTCTGTCCAAGTAATACTAGTTGGAAGGAGCTGAGTTTGCTGCTTAGATTATCTTCGCCTTAAAAACTGATTACCAAACAAACACAGTGTTTCACAGTTATAACTTTGTACCTGTCGAATATTCCGCTCAACTCGTGATAAGCCAAATATATTATCTGAAAGCAGGTGCTCGTCATACCATGCTTTATATAGAGTTAGAAAGCCTTCTTGCAAACTATTCCTTTAGAACAAGAAATATGAAAAATTGTATGAGAATTTTCTTCAAACCTGCATAAGATGCCAGAACAGCGATTTTTTGTTTAATTTTTGTCTGTCAGTCTGTATGTTTGCTCGCCCATCACTCAAAAATCGCTTAAAATAATTAAATGTAATTTTTACCGTTGTACTGCTAGATATCCAAATTAAAGTCCAAAGTACATTGTGCTGCAAGAAGATATTATACTTAAACTCTACAAAGTACAGATAAAAAAGTTGGCTCTAAATATTTTTGTGCATATAGCACCACTGGATTAAGCCGATATTACTAAAAAATTTATATGAAAGCCTTAATTAGAGCTACATATGCTAAGGGAACCATTCTTTTAAGTATGTTTGTACGCGCATTACTAAATAATTACTACATGAAATTTAATTATTTCTTCAAAACTGCCTTGCTGAAGGTCTATTTTGAAATATTGGACACATTTTTCCGTCCAGCATGTAATGTTTTTAATTAGATAAGTGTAGAAGCCTCTCATCACTGCGTGCAGCTAGTATAGTACCTGGGCGACCGAGCTTTGCTCGGCATTTTCATAGGTTGTCATACAATTTAGTTTATTTAGATAATCATCAATAAAGATATTCTGGTTGTTTGTATGAATATTTTTACTTGCCAGCAGTGAAGCGTGCTAAAGACATATCTTGATAATAAAAATATGCTTAAAATTTTTTATTAGTAACAAAGTTTGAATACACATAAATACTCCTTGGTGGCTGCTCAAACAAATTTTCGACAAGTCCTTACAAGATTCCTTGCTGAATTGTATGGTTAGCAGCTGTCGATTGTTATCAAATAATCGAGAAAGGTTAGGGTCACATGGGTATATTTGTGGGGTAGAGCTCCATATATCGGTCAACATTCTGTGATTTCTTCTTTATTATTAATGATAGAACTATGCAAAACTTTTTATATTCAATACATATGAAATCTATTGCAACACTTCCTTCCATACCATGTTCCGAGTACGTTTTTTTTCCCGGAAACATTACTTTAAATGTATTTGGTCACTTAACTCTTGAAACGCCACATAAAACATACCATGCATGAGCATCGATGAATTTAGCTGCACTCCGACAAACTCAAAAGTTTATCCCTGATCTTTATGGGCAGTCATGGCAAATGTTGGCCTTACTGGAAGTTGCACCTTAGCGACTCCTTGGATGAGTGCGTTTCTCGGTATATGAACTTCTTTGCCGGATTTTTCTTGTCGAACAAAAGTGGCAACCCTACTTAGAAATATTTTTTTTTTCAAAACGCAGGTAAATACCTTTCGTTTGATACCCATATTGGCATATTTCTTTAAAAAAAATCTGATAGGTAGCAACTCCGTAAAAACTCCTAAAAGGTAACACCTAGATAAGAATTCTTAGAATGTGGTACCCTATACAAATATATAGGAATAGCCCGTTAAAAGTTCAAAGATATAATAAGCTCAAATGGCAACAATAAGTGGCAAATGTTTTTTTTTTTAAACGCAGGAAAACCCCTTTCTTTTGATACCCATATTGGCATATTTTATTTCATATAAAAAAAAATTCAGATAGGTGGCAACCCCAAAAAAAACCTATATGGCAACACCTACGTAAAAATTCTTAAAATGTGGTACACTATCTGCATACCAAATTTCATCGAAATCGGTTGAGTGGTTTTCGAGATAGTTGTTAAGTAGTTACCCTAAACAAAAAATGTATATAAAAACCTCAATAAGTGGCAACCCCACTTTGAAATACGAATGAAAATATCTTTCGTATGATGTCCATATTAGTATATTTTACTTCATATAAAAAAATGCAGATAAGTGGCAACCCCAAAAAATAACCAATGTGGCAACACCTAGGTAAAAATTCTTAGAATGTGGTACACTATCTACATACCAAATTCCATCCAAATCGTTGGAGCCGTTTTCGAGAAAGTCTGGATATACAAATATACAAGAATAGCTCGTTTAAAGTGATAAGATTATTAAAAATTCTACTACAGAATTTTTACTACGATTTTTATTCTCATTTCCTACGATTTCGCTCTTCGCTAGTTCTAACACCGGTATGTATGTATGCATGTATGTACATATGTACAGGGTGTTTTTTTTACAGGTTTGTTTTTCGAATAGAGATAAAACTAGCATTTTGTGGTCAAATCTGGCAACTCTAATGTCATTTATGTTCAGTTTGGTTTGCCATTTCATCATGAACAGGTTGACAAAAGAACAACGCTTGCAAATCGTGCAAATTTATTTCGAAAATAATGGTTCAGTTCGCGAAGTTTACCGTGAGCTCCGTCCATTTTATGGTCGACATAATCGTCCATCAGAGCAATTAATTCGGTTAACCATGGATCGTTTTCGCACTACGTTTACTCTATGTGATAATACGCATCCGCAGAGACGTCGAACAGTGCGCACCGAAGAAACAATTGCCGCTGTAGAGCAAAGTGTTGAAGAGGACCCGAATGAATCGATTCGCCACCGTGCACAGCAATTGGAGCTTTGTCCATCAACTTTATGGAAGATTTTGCGCAAAGATCTTGGCTTGCGACCTTACAAGATCCAGCTTGTGCAAGAATTAAAGCCGCGAGACCATGCAATGCGTCGTGATTTTGGTGTATGGGCCGAAAATGAGATTGATTTCGATGCTGATTTTCATCGCAAAATTTTGTTCAGTGATGAGGCTCATTTTTGGTTGAATGGCTACGTCAACAAGCAAAATTGCCGCATTTGGAGTGAAGAGAATCCACATGAGACCCTTGAAACGCCATTACATCCACAAAAACTGACTGTTTGGTGTGCTCTATGGGCTGGTGGAGTCATTGGGCCATACTTCTTCCGCAATAATGTTGGAGAGGCAGCTACCGTTAATGGAGACCGGTATAGAGCCATGATAACCGACTATTTTGTTCCCGAATTGGATGGCATGAATGTGGATGAGTTGTGGTTCCAACAAGACGGCGCTACATGCCACACAGCGCACGTCACAATCGATTTATTGAAGGAAACATTCGATGAGCGCATAATTTCGCGGAATGGACCTGTCAATTGGCCACCAAGGTCGTGTGATTTGACACCATTGGATTATTTTCTTTGGGGATATGTGAAGTCGCTCGTCTACACCAACAAACCAGAAACGTTAGGGGAATTGGAAGCCAACATTCGTGGCGTTATTGCCGACATACGGCCCCATATGCTCGAAAAAGTGGTTGAAAATTGGACCTGTAGAATTGGCTTTATTCGAGCCAGCCGCGGCGGCCACATGCCCGAAATCATATTTAAACATTAATGGCATAAAATTATCCTTCCAATAAAGGCAAATTGATGGACCTTAAAACAATTTTCTTGTGTTGTATTTCAATTCGAAGTTCTATACCCCTAAAAAAAACACCCTTTAAATGTATTTGAATGTTCTATGAGAAAAGTCAAGTAGCTTAACAGCAGGTTTCAAGGCACTACAACTAATGTAGGTGTTCCGATGTTGTTGGAAGTAAATTAACAATAACTTGTTACTAGAGTTGAAATATTTTTTTCGTATACCCGCTTCCACTTCCAACTTCAAGTTTTTTTTTATATTTTTGTTATGGTCTCAAATAAGTACTTAGCGGTTTTCTGAAAACATTTAAGATGGTAAAGTGTCAAAAAAAAATTATGACGACATAAATTTAGTGTATGATTATGTACTTATATATGGATGTAGAGTGGGACTAACAGAAGTTCGTTGCTTGATGAAAAAACATAGAAATTCACTCACAATTCCTTAGCTTACACAATATATTTCGTCCAAGTCAATGTGTGCCTAAAGAGTTTTCTCAGGGAAGTAATTTGAAAAAGGTTGCAAAAAAATATATAATTATCTATTATTTATGCCGAAACACGATCAAATCTGAAAAACTTCCTTTTTAAGAAATAAGAAAACAGAATTTTTTTGAAGTAAAAAATCGAAACTTAAGTTTTATTTTTATTTCCTAAACGCAAAACTGAATTTTGGTATTTAGCTTCTGTGTTCAGCACAATATTGAATAACTCTTCGGCTAAAATTACTTATTTTCTAATCAATACAAGATTTCGAACTGAACCACCACTATTATTGATTTTTCAAGAATCGAATAAGTTTTATTTTGAAATGCGATCTCTATTAAATATTATTTCATTTACGCTATACCTCAGGATTTGATTAAAAAAATTTCTTTCTCAGTTTTTGGAAATAGTTCTGAGTTAGTTTGCTTTTAAACAAATTCAATGGAATTTCTCGAGAAAGCGATACATGCTAGAAATTTAATTTCGTCAATTCTAGAGAAATTAGAAACGTTACGAAGAAATATGCACCTTAAGGTTGGCAAAGATATGACATATTTCATCAGGGACCTGATATCGAATGTAAAGTATCGATGTTCTCATTTAAAGTATCGGTGCACAAGTATCGAAACAAAAGGACTCGATACTCAAACTATCCGTGACACATTGACGATGTAAATAAGCAGTTCGGCAGTGGCTTACTCTCGAATTCTATGCCATATCGGAATTAAGTAGGTACTTAATTCAAGTTTCATCTATTTTTACAGAGAGCTTGAGGAAATTTTGATCAACTTAAATGCCCTAAACATCAGCTGGTTATCTTTATTCACTGTTTGTATTTAATGTTTATTTCCGCATGCCCTGTGTTTTAAATTTAATATCAAGTCTTCGCCATTTCTTTAAAAAGCATTTACTTCTTCCTTAGAAAATATAGTTAATTGAAAAGGTCTAGTGCAAAAACATGGATCTGATTAGAATTCGATACGATACAGCGCTCTAAATACTCGATGCCAAAAAGTATCGTTATAAAAGTATCGAGTACAAAATATCGGTATCGTAGGGCAAAAGCATCTATCTGGCATCGTATCGTGTCCCTATATTTCATATGTAGGTAGGTAGAATGGCTGCGACCCAAGTCGCCCAAGTAGCTTTTAGAAGCCGTTTTGATGTCATAAAAAACTCGTCGAACCTACTGAGGGTAAAACGGATGTTTGTTACAGCCACCCTGAGCTGTTGATGAACTCAAGGATGTTTGGAGTCCCTATTTCAGATAACCTATCCATGTTTTCCAAAAAGGGGCTCCCAAAGGATTTTATACGCATTCTGGCTAGAGCCGCGCATTTGCACAGAAAATTCTCCACGGTCTCTTTGGTAGTTATGTCTTTGCAACTTCTGCAGTGATCATAATGCGGAATCCCTATCTTTTTCGCATGCGTGCCTATCGCCCAGTGACCTGTGCAGACTGCTATTATTCTGTAACTGTCCGATCTGGGCCTGCATAGGAGACTCCTTGTCCTTTTTTCGCTATAGTCCGGCCAGATGCTTCTTGATATTGCGCAGGTAGTGGTATTCTTCCACTTTAACTGTGCTCTGTTGAGGTAGTACTTTTGAATGTTCTCCTTTGCTACGGGTAGGGGTACACCTATTTCTAAGCTGGTTATGCTCTCGTCTCCCTCTGATGAGCCCATACGTGCAAGCTCAGCAGCCTTATCATTACCCTCGATTGCTCTATGACCCGCAATCCAGGTAATGCATACTTCGAGAAGGTCGCTTAATGTAGCCAAACTTTGCTTGCATGCCTGCACTACGTTTAAACTTGTATGTGGAGCTGCTATTGCCTTTATAGGTGCTTGGCTTTCAGACAAGATCGTTACTTTACCAGTAGTGTTCCTTCCCTTGAGTGATTTGCAGGCTTGCAAAATCGCAAGGACTTCTGCTTGGAACACACTGCAATGTGAGGGGACACAGAAATATCTAGGGTCTTCAAGAATATTCCGGCCCCTACGCCTGAATCCATCGGTATAGATCTGAATGCCGTTGTCAACTGGTCAACTGCAACCGTGCCCCTCTTCCAACTACTATTTCATAGTAACCGAACTTTTATTTCACCCACTTATGTACATGGGCGGATGTGAAAAAGAAACTCGTTAAAAACGTGCAAAACTGAAACATTCAATATTTTTGTTAGCCGCTTTGCTTTAGTGGGTCGGCTGCATGTGGCGCTCTTAAACATTTGTTGCAATATTTTGTGATTCAGCTATTGTTTTTGTAATTGCACACTTATCTAAATGCCTATTGCCGCTTGTTCCACTTTATTGTTTACCCACGTTTCTTTTATTTGTTTCATTTATTTCGCTTTAATTTGTTTTAACTTTTTGTTTGTTAAATAAAAGCTACAACCTGTTGAGGCGAATGAATCAATTGCGGTCGTTTCACACCTCGTTGCTGCATTGTGCTTGAAATTTGTTTGAGGGCGTGCCAAATTGACCATCCACTTCAGCTTTCATGTTTTTAGGTTTATGTTTCAGTTGGTTTTTAATTGTGTGAATAACAAAATAGCAAGTGTTAACAGTTAAATGCTAATTAGCCGTTATGACTTGTATTCTTGTCTTTTCATTATAACAAAAGTCATTACAAAGTTCTCAAATCCTATAATATCATTTTAAGGCAGAAGTAGCCAACTCGGCTTTGTAAGTACGCAGCGTACTGCATATGGGGGGCCTTCCATCCCTCTGCAATCCATTGGTTCCTTGTCCATTAGTAGCATATCATGGTTAAAGTTTCTTTGTTAGACCTACATGGCAAGGTCCATGAGTCTTCTAAAGAAATTTCTCTCGATTACTTGGAATTATATACATCAGGACAGATATCATGAGAGGATTTTAGAGTGTGATCTTTCTTCGTTAAGAGGGTAATTTTTTTCTCCATAGCCTATTCAGTGCAAAATATCACTTGTAGGACTTGTCGTCTTCGTTGGACTTCGTTCTTCATAGTTTAAAAATTCTTTTTGTCAATGAGTTGGATCGACAACAGAAAGTGGTGAATTCCTGGTTCCAAATCTTCCAAATGGGTCCGCAAGAAGCCTACAGAGAGTGGTAAATACCTGGTTTCAAATTCTGCAAATAGGTCCAGTAGAACCATTCTGCCCTTGCACAGTTATTGGTTCTAAGCCTGATAGACTTTCACTGAGAAGCACATGCTAAATGTTTACTGACATGGTCAGCTGAAAATCACTATTGATTTGCACTTGACATTTCCCACAAGGATTTAATAATTAAAGAAAAAAATAAAAACTTACATTTTCACGCAAAAGTCGAGCCTTACTTATTTCTTCCTTTATTTAATTAAATCAAGCATCAATTTTGATTTTGCCGCCCTATTAAATGCATTTTTAAATTCTTGTTTTTTTTTGTACAACCACACGTCTTTGCAATTCAACTGAAAAATGGCAATTGGCAGCTGTCAAAATTTTTCGAGCGTAAAAGGCAATGCCAAAGAGTTGACGCCACGTTGACAGTGTCATACAGTAAGTCACCACCAATTAGTTTTAGCGTGAAAGCATAACAAATAAACTAACATTCACAATTATAATATATACTAAATATTTCTTGGAAGCAACAAGATCGTATCAATGTAAGATATAGCTCTCATATACATATCTAATTGTTCCGATAAACGGGGTTTAAGCTGTATATGAATTAACAGGGTAAGAAAGTAAAATGTTTTCCTTGTGGTAAATAGGAATCAGACAGTGAAAATTGCGAATAAATTTCATAAAAGGTATAGAACCTTTGCAATAGCCGGAGACAGCGCTCTCCTAACTTGTTATTTATAAGATTCCTATCAATCAGCATATCAAGGTCTCTGCAATCATGCCTTTCCTACTTATATTTCTTTCGAGAAGTTGCATCCTTATAATAGGTTTCTCTAATTGATTAAGCATTTTTTTCAAAGTTTGATTTCAGTTTGAAAACCATTGGAGTTTATTTTGAATGTGCACCTGCATTTATTACACATGGCAGCACTCTTATTTTCTGTAATATCTGACATCAAAAATTAATCAAAACACGTGAGCGAGCGAAAAATGGTTAATATTTTTGCAAAAACATTAAAAAAGGAAAGAAATAAAAAGATATATATTTGTGTGACAAAACGTAGTATTTAAAATATTATATTATGTACAGCCTTGGCCAAAAGTATTAGGCAACCTATTAATTACTGAATTTCTCGTTTTAACAAGTGAAGTAATGATATTTTATTAGTTAAACAGTGAAAATACAAGGAATAAGTGATAAAAACATTAATATTTAGTAGGCCCACCCTTCGATTTAATAACGGCAGCAATTCTCTGAGGCATGCTTCGTACGAGCTTTGCACATTCGTCTGCACTTATAGCGTTCCACTCGCTAATTAAAGCATTCTTTAGGGCAGTTTTCGATGTTATACTGTGTTTCTTAATTTTACGTTTTAAAATGACCCATATGTGCTCAATGGGATTAAGGGGACTGTGCAGGCCAATCTAACAAAACAATGTTGTTGCCTCCAAACCAAAGCATCATAGTCGTTGACTTGTGACAAGAAGCATTGTCTTGCTGGAATTGACCCCGTCTAAGTTAGTGTCGCCGAAAATGCGCGTTAACCATAGCAAAAGAACAGTTTATAATACGTTTATGTACTTGCACCCTCGCAAACGAACATTTCGCCGACACCATCAGTACCCATGCAGCCCCAAATCATAATGCTGCCTCCTCCATGCTTAACAGTGGGTACCACGCAATCTGGATGATATTCTTTCCCAACCCGTCGCCTCACGAACGTCACACTAGGTGTTCCAAATACCTGTAGAAAAGAAAAAATAATGGTTTTATAAGATTTGTATTATGTCCTAGAAATGGCTCTAGGGTAAGAAGCTATGGCTGTTGATACTTTAAGGCAATGTGAACTAAGCTTACCTCGAAGTTTGATTCATCAGACCACAGAACATTCGACCAATCTTTTTTCGTGAAATGTTGGTATCGGCAAGCCCATTCCAATCGTTTTTTTTTCTATTGG
This sequence comes from Merzomyia westermanni, assembly GCA_949987695.1. Classification (NCBI taxonomy): domain Eukaryota; kingdom Metazoa; phylum Arthropoda; class Insecta; order Diptera; family Tephritidae; genus Merzomyia; species Merzomyia westermanni. Next base: position 53,198,296 of record OX465290.1, read on the forward strand.
CTTCTGAAAGCCACGGCTTTCGGACTTTACATCCTTTTAAACCTGCCTCTAGAAACCTTCACGCTGTTCGAGGCCTACCCGGTTTACTAAATTCATACGAAAGGGCAGCTGCAAGGGCAAAGGAGGATTTTTTGCGATCCTTGAGAGACTCGCGTATATATTTTCGGTCTTCTCGTTTACTAGTAAGACGCTTTCTTCCACTTTTGGATTTATTATTGTGGGATTTCGTCTCTACAAATCGCCTGATAGCACATCGCGAACATCCCACTAAATTGGCAATCTCAACCTGAGACTTACCTTCTTCACTTAGAACTTGAATTCCCACCTTTTCATGAACTGTTTTTATACGATTGGTAACTTTGCACTAAAGGTTATTCACACCTTGACTTTCTAATTTTAAATGCGAAAATATTTTATGAATTTCTTAAAAATGACAAGATTTAGATTTAGCTTACCCAGTGTGCTATGACTTTCAATATTATACAATTTTTTCGTTTAATTAAGAGTTAAACACGAATGTGACACGTTTACAAAAAGAAGCTGTAACTTTGATATTCACGTTTGAGATTAGTTGTATTTTAGTGAAGTGCCTAATATTTTTGGCCAAGGCTGTATAATAAATTGCGGCCGCCGTGGTGTGGCGGTAGTGTTGCTGGCCTACCAGACCGAAGATCCAAGGTTCAAGCCCTGGTACAGGTAAAATCAAAAGCGGTTTGGGAAACTTTTTTCAAAAAGGGGGTCGTCCCTCGGCAGTGGTTTGGCAAACTCTCTCAGTGTATTTCTGCTATGGAAGGCTTCTCAGCGAAAATTCGTATGCTTTGCAGATGCCGTTCGGAATTGGCAAAAAACTGTAGGTCCCGCCAATTTGTAGGAAAAATTAGAAGCAGCACACCACAAATTGGTAAAGAAGGTCGGCTTTAATCCCCGCAGGAGGTATACATAGCGACAATTATTTATTTATTTATATTAAATTGCACATTGTGGCTTAATAACTAGGGAAAAGCCTAACAAAAGACAGATGTGAAGTTTGATTTCAGTTGGAAAATATTCATGGAATTGAAGTCGGAATCCAAAATTTTTTTAGTGGAGAAATAAGAATATTTTCATATTAAAAATATTCCCTCTAGCTGGATCTTGCATTAGAAATTATTGTTGGTAACAGGTCGATGTCTGTACATTGCATTCAGGGTAGCCTAAAATCTGGTAGTACAATATGGGTATCAACCGAAGGATGGTAATGAGTGCTGCAATAAGCAATGTGATTGAGTTCCATATCTCATCCATTCATTGCACTAGTCCCTAAATATGATATATATGTTTAGCAAATGTTTACAAACAAAACTTGAAGCCATAACAAATTTCACAAAACGGTGAATTTGGTTTCATACTTTGTGTTCATAAGCTTATCTTATCATAAGTGAGGTGTTAAAATGAAACTTTTTGATTCCTTTAACTCTTTTGTTTATTTAAGAGGGTGTGGGCGGGTATTTTCTTCTTCTTTAAGTCTTCTTTGTGTTAATATTTATTATTTGTACATATTTATTTGCATATACATATAGATACATTAGACGGTCTTAAGCTGCAGATGAACTTCCATAACCATAGCATTATAGTCCTAACTATACCATATACTTTACCATATCTATTGTCATCGAGTATTGGTGCCTTAACTTAAAAACAATTGTCATTTCATTTCAGTTAAATTCAAAACATTTGAGTAAAAGTATTTTTAAGGTTTCGCAAGTTTATCGTTTTGGTTTTGTGGTCGTCTAATTCGTTGTCAGCTAAAACTCTCTAAAAATTTATTTGAATAATCCCTAGCCCTGTATATTTGTTCTTATTAGGGACAACAAATTTTTTAAAATATTTTGAATTTTTATGCAATTTGTATTTTTTTGATTTTGTTTTAACGGCCTATACGTATTTAAACAATTAATGAATTCTTCATCAGAAAAATTTTGGCATGCTTGGGGTCAGTTCTGGTTTGGCGTTTCATTTTAGTTATCAGTTGACTTCACTTCACTGAGCTCTAAAATTCGATTCTGATATGTGCGATGAAAACTCTTTGCAGAAGAACATTTTGAATTGCGTTGACACAAGTTGTTCTTGCTTATTATAGAATTGTAAGAATAAAAGTAATTTTCATCACTTAAAACGTTTCAATTTGTAAAAAATTCCATTTTTGAATTTTTAGAAATTTTTGACGTTAACAGCAAATTTAAATTGGCGTTAACTTTTGTCACTTCACTTCAAATCGAAAATTTTAAGTAAAACGAGAATCACAAACCGTGGTGAATTGACGCATTTACTTTTCACTTCATGTTAACGCAAAACCAGAATTGAGCCCCTGTTCTGTTAATCATTAGGCTATCAGAACGACGTTTTTTTAAACTAAAAATTGAAATGAGAAAAAGGAGATACATTTCATAAATAAAACACACATATTTAGTTTTTAGTAAGATAACTCCCATCCCGAAAATGCCGGGCATGTAAGAAATTACACGGTCCCAGGATTGACATGCCTAGCTCATGCATGTATCTAGATTAAGAACTTATCACCTCTGCTTCTAAGTTTTTTGTTTTTTTTTTATTCTAGAATAACTTAAGTACTCGTAAAAAGTTTATACTTATAAATATTTTTTTTTAACTAATTTTTTCACTTAATTATTTTTATTTTAGGTGCTCGGTCTTATTTGTATGATCTGTGCTTCACCCGCCTATATAGCAGCTACGTCCTTCTTTCTTTTCGTAGTTGTCATCTCATTCATTGCGACAATTTTATGGATTTTTGCTTACTTATTGGGTATACGAGAAGCTTTGAATGTTGCAGTTAACTGGATATTTACGGTAAGTTTACAGAATGTCTACTTGTTTGGGAACATCGAAGATTTCAAATGTTAGGCCCGAATTATATGGGAACATAAATTAAGTTATGATTCCCTAAAAACATAATTGACTTCATACCCATGGGGGCTGTGTCAATCGAAAACTTTTCTTTTAAATTTACAATTAGTTAGCTGAGCGGCCGCCGTGGTGTGAAGGTAGTGTTGCCGGCCTACCACACCGAAGGTCCATGGTTCGAGCCCTGGTACAGGTACCATCAAAAGTGATTTGAAAAAAGTTTTTCAAAACGGGGTCGCCCCTCGGCAGTGGTTTGGCAAACTCTCCGAGTGTATTTCTGCCATGACAGGCTTCTCAGCAAAAATTCGTGTCCTTTGTAGATGCCGTTCGGAGTCGGCAAAAAACTGTAGGTCCCACCAATTTGTAGGGAAAATTCAAATCGGCACACCACAAATTGGAAGAGAAGCTTGGCGCAAAAATCTCTTAGGAGGTTTATGATGATATACCTGTTGTATATCGCGCCATAGAGAGAGAGAGCTGAGTTGTGTACTAAACTCATATGTAGGAGAGATCGGTCTAAGAACGGGGTTTTGGCTTTTAATAGCTTAAATAGAAGACTTTCGAAAGCTTTGCTACACTGAAAGTGTTTTCGTTTGGTAAAAATATGAAAATAAGAATTTGTGTGCTAGATTAGTAAGGGATTTGTTGTTGCTTTGGTTGGTTATGTTACAGTAAAAAGCTTTTTTATAGGTTAAAAACTCCATAAGTTTGCTTTTTTTAAATAAAGGATATTCTTCGGATTAAACGAAAAACTAACAATTTCTATTTAAATGTAAAACAAACAATTATTAAACTGAAGAGAACTATTAAGAAAAGAGGGCGAGAGAGTGTAAAGAGGTAGTTTTACATAAATTAAAGGGAGACAAAAAACGAAGTGAAAAATGAGTTACATATTGAATAAAACACAAATCTTTTGACACGTTTCATTTCAGGAATTAATCAACACTGCACTATGCACGGTTTTGTACTTCATTGCGTTCGTGGTACAGTTGGCTAAGTGGTCTGGTTATCCACATGCATATTCTTATGGATCGAATATAGCGGGCGGTGTCTTTGGTGTATTCAATTTCTTGGCCTATGCTGCTGGAACATATTTCCTGTATTTGGCGCACAAGAGCGGTTCTAATTACTAAACAAAAGCTAACGTTAAAAAAAATTAAAAAAGTTTTTTAATACGAAATTAGCTCACCTCATAGAAAGTTGTACAACGTACCAGAAGCATTGAGCAAAAAAACAAAAAAAAAAAGAGTTATTAACATCGGAACAATGGAGTGCTTCGATGCACGGATTAGTCAAAAATAAAATTAATTAATTTATAAAAAAATATTAATATAATTAAATCAATAAATTTAAAGGCTTCATTGGTACAGAGTCTAATTATGTCAAGAACAAAAACTTCAATGAAATATTCATTTTAGTCATAACAGAGAGCAAATACAATAAATTTGTATTTAATATTAAATTTATCATTTATTATTTTCTATTCTTTATTAACTGTGCTGCCGTACAAACTAATTTCCCTTTATTCTAAGAGTTTTTCAATGCAGTTTTTGTAAATACGTGCTTTGTTACCATTGCACAGTGGGATAGATCACATTAAAAGCTGTACAGTAGTCCTACATACTTACTTTCAACATAGGCCTTTGTTAATACATCAGTGAAGAAAGTTCTCGATTCCTTGTTGTAGTTTTTTAGTGATGCGCATACAAACATTCATACAGATCGACAAGCAGAAATTATGGAAATTGCGTATTTGACCTTTGTTGCTTTACGACCACTGTTAGCACGTGATACATATTAAATATAGATATCAGGCTGTTAAGATCTCACTATACATATGAATAAACATATTTAGGCCAACTTTAAAGGCCACCACTGGGTGTAGTGGGAATGAAATATATCGGAAACTGTTAGTTCGAGACCTAACAAAACAACGGTCAAAATTGCATTCAATTCTGTACAGCGGTTTTTGAGTGATGCGCGAACAAACAGACAGATAAATTGTAAAAACCGTTGTTTTGACTTCTGCTTCGCAACTAAAAACCTCCGTATATTATTTTATTTAATATCTACGCTATAAACTCATCGGAATGTTACAATGCCAAGATTGAGATTACTTCTTTAATATTCAAAATTAATTAGTAACTTCCTATCCACTCCAATTTTTAGTTCTATCCACTAAGAAGGCCGATTCGGCCCACTGTGCACTTTAATAATAACAAAAGTTGTTTAATTGTTGAAAGATTACAACTTTTTTTACTTTTCTACATTTGTTTGCATGTTTCACTGGAAACTTGAGTATGCTTAACGCGACAGTAAAGTTAGTTGTTTTTTCTTCGCTTATTTTTTTTTACAAAGAACTGCACAACAGAAATATAAATTCAAATAAATAATTATTTATAAGAAGAAAATAAACATAAAAATCCTAAATAATATGTATTTTATAATTTGATAAAACAGCTAAAATTTATTTATGTAATTGTTCAATTATAATACATATTAATAAAATAAATAAATGTTGATTTTTTACAACAAATACTGTGTGAAGATAACTTAATTATACTGCGGTCGAATCCGCTGTGCTACACTGACATCCCTATTGGGTTATACGACTTAGAGTATTATCGAATATCGCACATCACTATGCAATTCCAAGTCTAGCCACTACCCCGTAGGAAATGTCAACTGCAAACCAGTAGAGACTCTCGATTGAGAAGTTAAGTCTAACACCCCGTAGTGAAGAATCAAGGAAGATTAGAAAGGGGTGCTGTAGGGTGGTGCGAAATCTGGCCCTATCTCCGACGAAATTGACTGCGCCTCTATTCACGAAATGGAGTGGGCAAATACGGCAAGAGGTAAACGCCTGCGTAGATGGAATAACTCTATCTACTGTTCCTGTGTGAAGTTTGACAACGGCTTCACCTTCACTAATCTTTCCACCGCAATAGCCACAAAGGTACAGAGTCGCAACAAGATGCTCAAGTCATTTGGCGGCATCCCTTGGAGGAAAGATAAAGACATATTGCTAACTACATATGAGGCAATCGGCCAACCGGTTATTGATAACGCTGCCTGTCAAAACACCACTATCAGAACTGACATGTCATCTGAGTCTTACCTATACCAAAAAACTAAACTGTTCAATGTTCGTGAGCATGAGGAACTTTTGAGCAGACTGTTTTTACTGAACTGTCATAAACCTAGTTACCCAAACCGCCATCTATTCGATGAAGATCCGCATTCTAGAGACAGAAAGAAATATGTTCGTAAGCACTATGATGATATCCGGCACCACATTACTGACCCGTTTCATCTGCGTAACCATAGGCGGGCTCTAAATGGCCTTTACACCGTGGCGGTAGACGGGTCCTTTAAAACTCGGCCTGTGGACCCCGTAATTGATATCCAACCAGTTGAAATAGTGGAAGAGGAGCGCGTGCTTCCGATGGAGGCTAGAGTCATGCTAGCACAACTTTGTTCTGGATATTTCAATAGACTAAACTCTCACTTATGCAGCGTCAACCCCACCATACCAAATATTTTCCATGCATGTGGCATATCCACTCACAATACTAACCATCTATTTACCTGTTCAATTGAACCAACTCTTTTAACACCAATAACCCTTTGGTCCATCCCTGTTGAAATTGCTTGTTTCCTTGGACTTCCAATAGAAGAGCTTGATGACGATTATCAGAGTGATCGGTCCCATTTGGCAGGGCGAAGCACTGATAACAACAACTCTATAAGTAACTTATCGTACCTAGCCTACTGTATTGTGTAGAGCGTGAAACATCTGATGAGAGGGCTCTGGCAGTATTCGGTAGAAAGGTTCAACGAAATATTTATACTTCTGCGCTGGAAACGGCGAGTACCCAATAATATTTATTGATAAGCTGTTTGCAGACAACGCATTTAAACCCAGCATCTTCTCTGACTACGCCATATGGAAATAAATAAGTAATGAGCTATGGGTGTTTAGACAGTCCAGCAGTTCCTCTCATGCTTACTCCCAACCCTTACGTCTAAGTAAATAGTCTGGAAAACGTAAGAAAGATGCGGAATGACGCTGCTCCACTCCGGCATACGTGGCTGAAGGGCTCACTAAGACTAGAATGTCCAAAGCCTCTAAAGGGTAAATATCGTTGATAGGAGGAAAATGACTCCGTGAATGTAAAGTCTGATTTCATCGTTATAAAAGAGATATTATGGACGGGGTATATGGCGGTTAATACAGGGGCTAGGTAAAGAAGAAAACAAAAGTCATGGTGCTCGGTTTGTTGAAGGAAAGAGGAAGGAAATCAAGCTGAGGTTCTTCAAAATTTATTTTATCTGGGGTTAAGTGCCGACACATGACACAGACCACGCGGCTAATTCCTCCGTCTGTGATAACCTACAAGCGACCGTTTCCCGTCATGTCAAAATTGCACAAGCGGTTTTATCGCTGAGGCGTGCTATATTAACGGTTTTGGTCTTTCAGTAGAAAAACTCACAAATTTATCTCGTCGTGATCGACGGCAGACATAGCTTTAGCGTCTTGAATGCCCGAGACTTTAAAGATACTGTCAAATAGGAGTAATGCCTGAAAGTTCTATAAAAAATACTAGTGAAGGACGGAATGTTTTGAGACCCCTGCGAATTCGTGCAAAGGCATTTAAATAGGCAATATTAAAGCCAGCGTTGTAAAAACGACTAAACGCCAATGCATGCATATTCTTGAAAATATTTTATATATATTTCATATTCATTCAGTTTTCTGTCAAATAAATTACCAATTATCGGTAACGATGATGGTGAAAATGATCCTTAACATTTTGAATTTATTCATGCTGTCGCATTTTATCGTTGGTAAATGTAAATATACTAGCAATTCGTTTAAAAATAATGAACGGTACCGGAAATCGATTTTACGCTCATTTTCCTTCAACTTTGGCGGATAGGTGGCGCGCTCGTAAGCTGCAGATGATTGTATTTGCTAAAAACATAATTTATAGGATTCATGTTGCATCATCATGTTTATAAGCTAAGCATGTTCATAGAACCAAAGAGAGTAGATATTTACTATTCCCTAAATATCCCTTCTATGCAATATGTGCAAGGGGGGTTTTTCAGAACGAAAATGAGGAAGCCAATCCCGTGCAATGCCTCAGAGCCAACAGTGCTCGCCCCCAATTAATAAATACAAGGTGTAACAGGTGCACTGCACCCCGTTCCATATAGAACAAATAATTTAATAAATAAAATAATAATTAAATACATATTAGAAAAGGGCTCCCTATAATAAACATGTGCACCGCACAACCCCTGTTCCTCTCTAAACCAATAACATAGTATAAATAATAAAATAAAATAAAAAAATAACTCAAAAAAACTACTCGCCCTCCATAAAGCTTAGACATGGTAGATATATCTACTCTCTTTGTCGCAGCTCAAATCATAGATTCATATGTGAGCAGCCATTTGGTCCTATAAGAGCTATAATTGATTTTATTGGCAACCGTGATTGGGAACGGTAGCAGATGCTGTCATAGTCACGGCATTTTATTTGAAGCTGTCGCTCCGATTTACTGTCACCACTCAGTCGCTGTGACAAAATCACAGGTACGCGAATATTTTGCCAACTCTACACCCTATTTTCTGAAAGAATTTACGGCACTATTCCTATCAACCAGTATCCCAAGCTGAATTATGCCATTTTCAAAATTAATACAATATTCAGTAATAGCAAGTTTTTTTTTTTACAAACATTGCCATAGGAATTTACGGGTTAATAACTTTTGGATTTTTAGCACGAACCGGTTATTGTCCTATGATACAAGTAAGACGGCCAGGCACGTCAATTAGTATGTCAGAAACAATTGGGGGAAAATCAGCAACTACGGCTTTGTCCACTTATATGTTGTCGCATTGCTCAAACTATCGCATTCATTATTGCAATATTTGAATTTTTTCTTATCCAAAATATTAATCAATAAAATATTTCATATTCGATAAATTTGTTTGTATGTATGTATATGTAGATAAATAAGCATATATGAGAATGTCCGACCGAATTTTGCCCGGCATTTTTAGAGCTTGCCGTATAATTTAATTTGTTTTAGATACTCAGCAGGGTTTAATATAATAGTAGTTAAATTGAAAAGGATATCGTTCGACGAAATAAGAAGCAGTTGTGATTTTAATCATTTTCATTTAAAATATAGCGATTCCATTACATAAACAACATTTAAAGAAATTTCAAAGTTTACACCAAGTTCAGGAAAGTTAACTAATCTTTAAAAAATGGCCATCGAAATCTTAAAATTTTTTGGCAGGATTCCTAGCAATCCAATTGATCAGCCTAAAACCGTAGTCTCATGGTGCAGACTGAAGTTTCCGACTGTGGGGCCGAACACACCCTCTTTACTCACCCTGGCGTTGAAGTCGCCAAGCACGGCTTTGATATCATGATAGGGGCAGCGCTCGTAGAGATCTCCTTTTGCACATCGTCCTCATTTTCCGTGCACATATAAAAGATACGTTGAAGAATCTTCAGTACTTCTTGGCGACGAAGTCTCTCTCGTACCACAAATCCGACGCTGAAACTGTAATGGTGGATATTAGAGTGTAAGATCAGATCCCGAAAATAGCGGTATTGTTAAAATCCGGAAAATTGTCATACCTAAAATGAGACGCCACACATATATATGTATACATATATATATACTTCTGTCTGATTCACATCATCGTACCAGTTGTGCAAATAATGTGTAAATAAACAAATACTTCGATATCTACGCCCCTTTCGAAGAACCTATAAAAACAACATGACCGAGATGTATTGCATAATTAATTAAAAACACCCAGAAATCGGTAATTTTGCAAAAATGCACCAGAAACGTTTTGGAATATTCATTCTGGCTGTATTAATTGTATGCGCAAGTGTGAGAGGTAATTAAGTATAACAAAGTCGACATCATCCTACATGTCTATTTTGTATGAATTCTTCTTCTTCTAAGCAAAGCCTGCTAACATTTTTGTTTATCTCTATTGTAACAATAATTAGCATCCCACGCCAAAGCCAAGTGCGACTGGATTCGGCGCAATGTCAAATCAGGCGAGTTAGTTTGTGAGCGACTTTGTCGTCGGAGAATACGTGATTCAACCATCGGCTGTCATAAGGCTCGGTTAAATGGCTTCGTTTCTACATGCTCTCTGGATTGTTGTCGAAAATATAACGGTTGTATTAAAATATAGAAAGCAGTGGCGTACCTAGAAAATGCAGCGTCCGGGGTAAAGAAATAACGCGCCTGATATATTGAGCTTCCAACGATTTTTCTCAATAATACTATTTTGGGTTAATCAATTTATTTTCATATAAGCAATTCTACTGTAAATTATGCTACTTTGGTATTTCTCATATCAACCAAGGAGTCAACGTTCGATAGTTCAAGTAATATATAAAATGTATTTTTTTAAAAATTAAATAATTTAAAATTTAAACAATTATTTTTGATGTTTTAGTTTAGTTTATCAATAAAGCCTTTTTTATCAATATATTTGTTTTTTACTATTTAGTTCGATTTACTTTTAAGAGTGTTGTAGACTACGAGTATAATTATTTTTTAGTTGATGCTAAGTTTACAATATTTCATTCATCTGACGGCTTGAAGTAATCAAGCAACAAATCACGCACTCTCTACCACGCTACGCCCACGAACTAAAATTTTAATTCAATTTGGCCGGTTAGGGGTATGAGGACCCCTTCCCTAATCTTGACCTGTGAAATTATCAAACTATGGTGTGGACATTGTCCTTTAACGAGTCAACGATATTTCAAGTTAATTTCACCGTTTAAGGTCGGCCAGATTGCCCTACCGCCTCCAGCACCCCTCACTGCCTACGCCCACAAATTATTTTATTGTCATCCTCCCTATCAAGTCTTCAACTTTTCAAATCCGTTTAAAGTGAGCTAGTGGCACGTAAAAAGGAAGTCAAAGTACGGCTAGAAGCGAGCCTTGCCATCCAAGCTGCTTTAACAATAGCACAAATATCGCAAAGTTCTAAAGCCTTTTCAGTTTTTTTCAAGGAAATACCTTTCTTATTTTTAGCAGCGTGGTATCTTTCCCGCGGCAAGTACCACACCACGACTCCTATTACTGTTACAGTAAAAACGTTTAACATGGACAAAGACAATTATATGAGATGAGGTAAGTTTGCTTGGAACATCTCCTCTAGAGCAAGTACAGCGTACAAATAAAGCAAACCAAGCGACTTTATTTCAACTTCACTTAACTAAAGACCAACATATAAATCTTAGCCTAAAGGTTCAGTTCCAATTGTATCGCACTAACAATGTATCCGGTTCTATGCCAATGAGTGTCTTTTATCTAGATGTAGATCTGACAGAAAAACTTTACTTACTTCCCTTATTACATCTCACTAATTATTCCTCGCTCTTATTCTTCTTCCTCTATTTCTACTTTGTTTTGTATATCTTCTATTCACTTTTGTACCTGTCTCCCTTTTTCCCCGCTTCTTTCTCATCTCTTGATCTTGTTTTTATTTTGTCAATTTTGGTTTTATTTTTACTTTTCTAACACTTATATATATTCCCAGTTCCTGCTTCTTTTACTACTGCTTTTACTACTTCTTTTTCTACATCTTTATCTTCTTCTTTACCTTACAGTTTTATGTTTCTTTTCTTCTTCTATTCCCTTTCCTTTCTGCCTTTGTCTTTTACTTCAAAGTTACTTTCCCTATCTCTTACTCTTTTTTTTTATTTCTTGTTTGCTTCTATTTATTGTCTTTATTCTCTTTTCCGTTCATTACTTCTTTCTCATTTCGATTTTATTTTCTTCCTGTTTTTATTTTTACTTTACTTACTTTTACTTCTATTCCCTGTTCCTCTACCTTCCCTCTGTTACTACTTTTTTCCTACATCTTTATCTTCTTCTTTCCCTTTCAGTTTAACTTTTCTTTTCTTTCTTTTTCTTCCCTTTTCTCTCTGCCTCTGTCTTTTACTTCAAAGTTACTTTTCTTATCTCTTACTCTTTCTGGTCCTTTTTCTCTTTTATTTCTTGTTTGCTTCTATTTATTGTCTTTATTCTCTTTTCCGTACAATACTTCTTTCTCATTTTGATTTTATTTTCTTTCGGTTTTTATTTTTACTTTTACTTTACTTACTTTTACTTCTATTCCCTGTTCCTCTAGCTTCCCTCTCTTACTACTTTTTTCCTACATCTTTATCTTCTTTCCCTTTCAGTTTAACTTTTCTTTTCCTTCTTTTTATTCCCTTTTCTTTCTGCCTCTGTCTTTTACTTAAAAATTACTTCCTCTATCTCTTACACTATCTGATCCTTTTCATATTCTATTTCCTTTTTCTCTTCTTTCTATTTTCTTTCTTGCCTGCTCCCTCTTTCACTACTTCTCTCCCCATCTCTTGATATTATTCTTATATTTTACTTTACCTTTTCCTTTTTTTTTGGTTTTTGCTTTTCTTTCTCTTATTTTTATTCCTTGTTCCTTATGTTTATTCCACCTTTATCTGGTTTTCTCTCTTTCAGTTTTACTTTTATTTTTCTTCTTTCTATTCCATTTTCAAAACGGGGTCGCCCCTCGGCAGTGGTTTGGCAAACTCTCCGAGTGTATTTCTGCCATGACAGGCTTCTCAGCAAAAAATTCGTCTCCTTTGTAGATGCCGTTCGGAGTCGGCAAAAAACTGTAGGTCCCACCAATTTGTAGGGAAAATTCAAATCGGCACACCACAAATTGGAAGAGAAGCTTGGCGCAAAAATCTCTTAGGAGGTTTATGATGATATACCTGTTGTATATCGCGCCATTGATAGATAGATTCCATTTTCTTTTCGTCCTTTTCCACTTATATATTTTCTTTCTATTACCTTTCTGGTCTTGTTAAATTTTTCCGTTTACCTTTCAGTTTTACTTTTGGTATTTTTTTTCTATTCTTTCTATTAATTTCCCTCCCGCTCTCCTCTTTTACTAAGTCCTTCTCTACCTCTTAATTTGCTTCTTTCCTATTCAGAATTATTTTCCTGTTTTTATATTCAATCAATCCAAAAATCCTTTTAAATTTAGCATTGGAGAAATCGGCCCAAAAGATTGGTCGTTTTGCTCTTAAGAACAATTCGGTTAGCTTTTATGTATACAGTATATATATATAGATACATCTTCATATCATATAAAAGGTATGAATGGATCCCCGATATTAACGTCATTTGTTATTTGTAAATAATTGAAAGAGTTATTTAACTGAAAATAAGATAAAAAAGTATTGTTCTCTTTATGGCTCAGCGTCCCTATTAATTCTACATGAACAATAGGCTTTTTATCCAAAACAATAAATACATATGAACTTAAATTTCCTTATAAAAAGAAAAATAAAAGCGTTTTTAAGTTGAGTGAACTTCTACTTGTGGTCAAAATTATTGAAAATGTCGAAATTTTGTTACTTTTTGTGGGTCACCTTCGAATCGAACTAGCATCAAATGTTATTTTCATAACGTTTTGCTATCATTCTTTTTGTTTTTTCAACAAAGCTCGCCATTAATTCCTGTTTGGACATAACTGCTGACGGCGGGAGACACCATGGGGAGCGAGTCGTCACCCGCCGAGTCCCTGACCAAATCATGACATTTAACTGAATCGGCTGTAAATTTGGGACGGCAATAAAAAGCAAACAAGCAAAATAATTTGTGCGCGTGGTGCCACTTAGTTTTATAAAATTTTATTGTTAGCGTTACAATAATAAAGGCTCCACTGTGGCCATTGCCAATTAGCGCCTGAAGGCATACCATCGCTAAGCGCCACAGGCAACATTTGGTCGACAACAGTGTTGCACCGTTCTCACTTCTGAAATCCACTCCGGTCTACAACAACCCTCGGCTACCAGTCGCTCTGCAGCTCTTCCGGCCAATCGTTGCTGACTGTTTGTAGTTAAACGGTATAAGGGGATATATGATATCGTCAGTGTTTATACACCTCCCCCTCTCGACCTCTCACTCTCCTGGTTCGAAAAGCTGCTGACTTCCTGAGGTATCGGGCTGTGTGTGCTAGCTCTTAAAACGTAAATATCGTGCTAATTTTTTAGCGAAGTTTTGTGTGACCACTGATTGATCAATAACCAAATATCTTTCACCTAAACTAAATATATTCCGAAATATTAAGAATGGAAAAACTGTATTGCCTGGATCTTGGCCCTATTGGCTTAGTCACATCATGGTTTAATAATCCCTCCTTTACATTTTTCCTGAATACTCGTATCTGACCTGTTACACTTTAATTGTATATAGAGAATCATGTCATGAAACCGCTGAAAAATAATGTAGATCCGAAGTGTGGGCATCTTGACTATCACAAGATTTTCTTTGGAATCGGTATTGGGCTCTCTAAACTTACTTATATACTTATATATATATACTCAGGGCCAGATTTACTTGAAATGCCGCCCTTTTAACTTCATAAAATATAGTAAAAATGTATTTTACGTATGCAATTCACAACTGAAATATTTGTATATAAGTAAGAGCATACCTCCTTTAATGAAAAAATGATGTAGCTTCGGAGTTTTGCTCAAAATTTCCACTTCTTTTTTAGTTTTGTCCAAAGCTCGCTTTTTATATGCAGCACCGCTTAATCTTTTTCGCCCATCACTCATATTTTCAAAATATAAAGAAACTATTTCACCAAAAATGAATATCGATTTAAATTATAAAAACTTTAATTGCTGATAAAATCACAGCTGATCAGTGTTGACCAGGGTTAGAACTTTATTACGATCGTAGCGGGCTTACTACTTTTTTGGAAAAATGGAAATCTACCTCGCCACTACGCTTTACTCATAATCTAATACGTTTTCTTAGATTTGCAAAAAGATTGATAGGTATTCTGTAAGTAGTTAAGGCCATGTTACTCATACTCAACTAAGCGGAGCATAGCGCGAAAACTGTCATTTAAAAAATGTCGTAATAAAATTCGTGTTCAATAATATGTTTCCCGACTACATATGTTACGCTGTGCTAAGTAAGAATAACTAAAGCCTTAAAAATTTTTCAAAAATTGTGTGTTTTTCACGCAAGATATACTGAAGGAAACCTACCCAAGAAAATGCTTACAGTTTTCCGGAGCATCTAGTACTCAAGTAAAGCAAGAGGGTCGCAAAAATATTTAAATCAACTTGAAGTAAACAACCCACGGTTGGATATTTGCTATTTTGGTAATCACCTTGGACTCCCTAATAATTTCCATTTCACTTCGACAGGCAAATCAAAAAATGATCTCATTTTGGGAAAAACAGAACAGCTGTCTGAGCTGTAACTTCGGAAATTGTATTACTACGAAACTTTTTACGATGTATTTCAAAATATACCATAGACTTTTAAGAGAGGAGTGATCTAAATTAAAAAGTAATAAAAATGTTGGCAAAAAAGATTAATAGTGAAAATACCAAATAAAAACTATTAGTTGACTGCGGATTTTTAAATAATATAATTTGAAACAATCTACTACGGAATTATGATCTTTACTAAGATTTATTTCGTCATTTACTACGATTGTTCTCCAGGAGTTTTAGTCCTGCTGCTAAAAAGAACTTAACAGAATAAAAAGGTACTACAGTTTACATAAAATAGTTTTTTTGTGGCATAGTTTTAGGCACTTTCCACGGTGAATAACCGCATAACTTTGAGTTATTAGTTCCTATTGATTTCTAAACACAAACGTCAAACTTTTGATTCGTACAGAATCAAAAATTGAGCCCATTATCAAAAATATTTGTAAAGTTTTTAATTTGTGTTTCGAAATCTGCCGCCCCTAAAATCTGCCGCAATGTGCCAGTGCTCCGAGAGCACCTAGTGTAAATCCAGGGATGTACGAGTATATACTATTACGTATCCAGTGTGGTTGCTGGGTGGAATGACATCAATATCCAACTACAAGGATGTGCAGGCTTCCCTCATATAATACTTCCACCTGCGGATGTCGATGAGAAAATTTGCTGAGCTGGATGATCTGCATTTATAAGCATAACATGACTAAGTCAACGTAGCCCATGCTCTAATAAAGACCGAGATCTACAGATGTCTTCGTGGAACTTAAAAATATAATAACTAAATCTTCTTCTAGGTACTCAGTTTTCCAAAATTCATATATATCCTTTCCAAGCCTGATTCTGCTGAAATTGACACAGCTCCCAGATTGTCACTTCTTGTGGATTGGGCAGAGAACACGTCGATTCTAATCGTCAAGCATGCACTCATCCGAGCATAAACTGCTTAGAAACTGAGCAGCAAAATTGTCAAGGACCATAATTGTTCTTAGTGGAGATAGTCATAGGGCGGAAATACCAATTCTTTTAACTTCGATTGTTGGCTCGGGTTCACCACCTATACTGTGTACTAGTACACTAACCAAGTACGTGCGATGTAGTCTTAAAAACAAAGAATATAAAAGGAAAAAGAAAATTTAAACCAACAAACGAAAGTCACCTAGGCAAACAACTGAATTCGGTTGATTCTTTGTAGACAAATAAATTTAAACACATGTTTGGCTCGCATAGCACTTCCTGTACACTCCCTTTCTCTCTTCTCCTTTGCTTACTTAAATAGCAAGGCTCTTCATTTTCTATATAAATGGCCAATCCCAAGTTCAATCTCAAATCAAAACATCTTTTCCAACCAACAAAGAAGGCCGAATTCGAGTAAATTCTTTGCACTAAAAATGAGGAGCTTCATTAAAGTCATTACCATCTTGCTGCTTTTGAGCGTTGCTTTAACTGAAGGTAAGTCGTCCTTTTCCTTTTCAGGTTTTAAATAATTTCTTTACTTTCTTACCATTCTCTCATACAGCACAACGACGAACACCATGCCGTCGTCAGTTAACAGTTATGTTGCGCCCTGGTCATCGCTTTTGTATGCCACACTGTTCGCCACGACGAGGCAGTTGTTTTACTGCCAAGAAGCACATGATGATACGATCATGTCCACCCGGTTGTTGCCGCATGGGTAGTGGTTGTGTTTCCACTTTTGGGTAGTTTGCAGACATGAGAAGAAATGCAGAGCAATCTCCTCTTAAATTAATAACTGAATTTGTACAGAGAAAAAATGATTTTTTTTAGAATTAAATTTGTGTATACTTGTACAATATATATAAAATTAAAAGCCGCACAAAGATGTAGGCGTATATTTAAAGTGAAATGTTAAAATAAAAATATGTTTAATTAAAGTTTGATGTATATTAGAACGATTTTTCGTCATCCCTAGTCAAATTTGGTTTTGAGACAACCCGGTTTCGGCATTGTGCCATCATCAGTGTCGATTTCGTTCAGAACGAATGGGATGACAAAAAATCATTCCAATATACATCAATCATTCACCCTGTCGGAAAAACAACAAAACAAAATAAAACAGTTAATTAAAGTATTAAATTTATTCATAAATCAAGCATTGTTCGATTTTGTTGCTCGTTCGGGTTCAATGATGGGCAAAATAATGCTTTTGTTCGGGAACAGAATAAAACCAAACAACGATCACGAACTAGTTCTATTAAAACTTGAGTTAAATCACTTCATTGAATTTTAATTGATCCCGAAATAATTTAAAAAAATTTCCAGAAATACACACTAACCCACCGATCTTGGTAAAACACTTGATACACATATTTTTTCTTGACTATTTATCACTATTGACAATTTGTCAAGAACACAGAGTCTAGGGATCTCGAGGTATTTCTATGACCTTTATATTCAGTCACTTTATTGTTTGTCCGCTGATTTCCATACTTGCAATATAGCTCAGAATCCTGTTGCATGCAATGCAAGTAAAATATATCGTCGGAGAATAAATTAATAGATCTTAATGGCAGGGGCCCATGAAAGTTTTTCACACAAATGTCACTTACGCGGTTTTGCATTTATGCGTTACGCGGTTTTGCAGTGTCACCGACGATATTTAAATTCTAGATGTATAGAAAAATCACATTGATTGTAAGTCCTGCGACTAGTTTTTAACTAACATCCATGTACGAGTAATATATAGATTTGAAGCTGTACACGAAATTCCTGCAGATGTTGCACTTATCGAGATAATTTACAAATCTTAAAGAGCAGGCGGGAATCTTGCGAACGATTTTTGAGTAGCTTCCCGTTGAGCTAGAGATTTGACACTTGAGTCATAATTCAGAACCTGTTGATAATGTAATGCTTAATCGAGGAAATCCGTGAGTCGCTCTTACTATTTGGAAAATACGTTTGATATTAGCAAATATCGGTTCCCACAGCCTTTTTATGGGGGAGTTCTCACGTATAGGAAGAAAATTTATGAGGAATACCATCATAATTTTTAATTATTGGAAAAAACGCAACTCAAGGTGCCCAATAACACAATCACTAAAGAAAAATTCGACTAAGGTTAGGGTGTTTTAAAAATGAAATGTTTCTTCGAATATTGTTTTATAAAGCGGCTAATTGATAGATTTTTCTCATTAAATAACTAAATATATTCTACCCAGAGTAGATTAAAAGTAAATATTTTATTTTTGACTTGAAAAATAAGTCAAGTTTTAGTTTTTATGACACGAGACTCAAAATAAAAATTTTAGTTTTGTAAAACATCTAGGCCAAGAATCTCTTTCTATTTGCCCTTTTGAAAATAGGTCTAATACTCAGTGCCAGATTAGCGGTTGACAAAAGATTTTAAGTTAATTGATGGCTTTAATATAAACTTCGGCTCTAACAGTTTTTATCATCACTTATTTTCAAGTTATTGAATAATTTAACCAAAAGTATAAATGAGCTCAAGGCCAAGAACAAACATTTTTATGAAAATTTTTAGTGCTGTTATATTTAATAATTACTTTTTATAAATTTTCCTGCTCTATTCTAATAAAAATCTTTGAAAACTTATATTGAAACATACTCACAGATAAGATGAGACTTACTTCCCCATAAGAAAGCTGTGGGCACCAAGGGCGTATTTAGGGGGAGGCTTCTGGGGGTTTGAACCGGCCCCCCGAAATGTTGAAACAAGCATTCGGTTTCATACATTTTTAACACACAGCATTATTTTCAATAAGAGTTCTAGTGTGTTCCTTTATTCTCATAAATTTGTACGGATAAAAAAAATTAACAAAAACTCGCAAATTTCTTTAAGGACTTAAGGTTAACATAATGTTATACTAAAATTGCATAATTTACAAAACTGCTAGCTCCAAAATATTCTGAAAATTCTGAGACGTAGCTGAAAATTTTGACTGATATTCGCCGAATTTTCGCAAACTTTGCACAAGTTTTTGACTTTTATTTTAAAATTTTTGCGATATATGTATGTACAGTGGCATATACTGTTATAGAAAATTTGTAAAAATAGTTTTACTAATGTCCATAGTTGGTGAAAATTTCAAGAAAATATCTTTAGTCAAACTTGTTCTCCCTAGTGTATATGTTTGTTTTATGTTCAGTCTTTAAATTCAAGTTGAACTTGTGATAGTTCTCGTTATTTTTTGAATAATAGTAATAATTTTGAAGAAACAAAAGCATATGCTTTCCTGTTTTCGAAAAATCTACCACGGTTTTTTTTTTAAATTAACCACAGAAAAAATGCTGGAAGTGTTAACACTGGTGCGTATTTCTCATTACGACGTTTTCTTTTAATAATGTGGAACCTCCCCCCCCGAAAAAAAATCATTGACTTACGTGAAGCTAGCTACCAGATGTTCGGCGTTGCTCAGACCTCTGTTAATTTCAAACGTATTTTCTAATTGTGAAATTTTTTTTTTCGATCAAACATTGCATTGTTACAAGGTTTTGAGCCATGACTGAAATTTCAAGTCTATAGCATACCGGGCAGCTACACAAGAATCGATCGCAAGGTAACCGCCTGTTCTTCAAGATCGTGTACAGCTTCAAGTCTCTATATTAAAGTGATGTTACTTAAAAACTAATAGCAGGATTCAAAATTTAAGTAGTTTTTCCATAAACGAGTATGTATTTAGAATTTAAAATTTCAAAATTCAAGTGTAGTTATAGCTCAATGGGAGTTCCCTAAAAAGACTTCAAGATTCCCAAATTTTGTTTGGAAATGAGCGGACAAACAAGAAAGGGATTGAATATGAAGGCAGTAGAAATAAGTACCTCGAGATCCATAGATTCTGTGTTCTTGACAACTTGTCAATATTGATAAATAGCCAAGAAAATTCAAAAAACACTATACCAATATTATTTCTTGATTATTTATCAATATTGACAATTTATCAAGAACAAAGAATCTTGGGCTAGTGGGTATTTCTGAAGATTTATTGGGTTCTCCCGGGATAAATTGATATCCTATGAGGTGATTTAACTCAAGTTTTCTTAGGGCTAGTTTGGAGTCGTTGTTTGGCTTTATTCGGTTTCATCTGGTTACCCTTTTTGGGGTAATTTTGGGATCACTCCAGGATCATTTCGGGATCAGTTTGCTAATTTTATATTGACCCGAATAACATCATGCAGCTACAAAATTGAACAATGCTTTGAATTATGAATAAATTTAATGCTTTAATTAAAAATATATTTAAATTTTAATATTTCATTTAAATATACGCTTACATCTTTGTTCGGCTTTAAATTTTATATATATTATACAAGTATTCTAAAAAAAATCATTTTCTCTCTGTACAAATTCAGTTATTAATTTAAGAGGAGATTTGCTCTGCATTTCTTCTCATGTCTGCAAACTACCCAAAAGTGGAAACACAACCACTACCCATGCGGCAACAACCGGGTGGACATGATCGTATCATCATGTGCTTCTTGGCAGTAAAACAACTGCCTCGTCGTGGCGAACAGTGTGGCATACAAAAGCGATGACCAGGGCGCAACATAACTGTTAACTGACGACGGCATGGTGTTCGTCGTTGTGCTGTATGAGAGGATGGTAAGAAAGTAAAGAAATTATTTAAAACCTGAAAAGGAAAAGGACGATTTACCTTCAGTTAAAGCAACGCTCAAAAGCAGCAAGATGGTAATGACTTTAATGAAGCTCCTCATTTTTAGTGCAAAGAATTTACTCGAATTCGGCCTTCTTTGTTGGTTGGAAAAGATGTTTTGATTTGAGATTGCACTTGGGATTGGCCATTTATATAGAAAATGAAGAGCCTTGTTATTTAAGTAAGGAACGGAGAAGAGAGAAAGGGAGTGTACTGGAAGTGCTATTCAAGCCAAACATGTGTTTAAATTTATTTGTCTACAAAGAACCAGCCGAATTAAATTGTTTGCTTAGGTGACTTTCGTTTGTTGGTTAAAATTTTCTTTTTTCTTTTATATTCTTTATTTTAACGATTTGATCGCACGTATTTGGAAGGTGTACTAGTACACAGTATAGGGGATGAACCCGAGCAAACAATTGTAGTTGAAAGAATTAGTGTCCGCCCCACGACTCTCTCTCTCTATGGCGCGATATACAACAGGTATATCATCATAAACCTCCTAAGGGATTTTTGCGCCAAGCTTCTCTTCCAATTTGTGGTGTGCCGATTTGAATTTTCCCTACAAATTGGTGGGACCTACAGTTTTTTGCCGACTCCGAACGGCATCTACAAAGGAGACGAATTTTTTCTGAGAAGCCTGTCATGGCAGAAATACACTCGGAGAGTTTGCCAAACCACTGCCGAGGGGCGACCCCGTTTTGAAAAACTTTTTTCAAATCACTTTTGATGTTACCTGTACCAGGGCTCGAACCATGGACCTTCGGTGTGGTAGGCCGGCAACACTACCTTCACACCACGGCGGCCGCCCCACGACTATCTCGACTAAAAACAATAAATTCGTGGTACTTGAGAATTTTTTGCTGAACCCGTTTAGGTATTTTTATACCCAGCGTGTACTAGTACACAGGGTATTATAGTTTTGGTCATATAACTGTGGTTTGTAACGGTACAAACTAATAGAGATTTATTTAAACAAATTTTAGACTTTTCCGACCTTTTTGACTATATACGAGTATAAAAATTTATTGATAAAGCTGGCTCTAGGTCAGTTGTATTAAAAAACACGTTGTTTTAGTTCTTTTGCCAATATATTTCGATTTCCAACGGAAATCGTCATCAGGGACGACAACAAAAATATATTCGAAATTATTACTGTTGTAGCGGTACTTCGACTTGCTTAGTCGGCGCATCCATTACTAGAACAGGATGCGCCGGACTAATCAGGCTTATACTGATGGTCACAGTCCTTTCTATACAAATAATTATGGTTGGCCTTGTGCTCATTTATAGTGTTGGATACTTAACAAATGTACGATATAGGCTGTAAAAACAATAATGCAATTGAATTATACATCGACCGACCTACGTCTAAAATACTATGCACTGGTTAGGCAGCCTGACTTAAAGGCGACAGCGAATTATTAACAGTCTTAACGAAAATTTAGAAACACTTAACCTGCCACAGCCTAATAGTGATTGGAGCACGCGCAAATGTGCAGATCCCTACCGGGGATTTACGACGACCCCATTTGCACATTCGCTCACAAATTCTTTCTCCTGGTCGAACAAAAATTTAACGTGTTTTGTAAAGATGCGGAGCTGCAAAAATGTGTTCATTGTTATAAACGCGGGTACATAGGTGTATAGGTTATAATTCGATTTTTATTTATATACGGAACTTTTTTTTCCTGAGCCCAAATCCTATCGAAAAATCGATGGCGCGATATCGGTTAATAAATCGACCCAGTCTAATGTGTATGTCAATTGTGATAAATAAAAGACAACGTCTTTATAATAACGGTTTACTTTACCTTTTTGTTAACATTGATTTCCTGGTGTGCGAAATAATATATTGGTTGCAGAGTTTATCACTTTTTATTGTGTGGATGTTTCCGACAGCATAGCAAGCATTCGACGTTTTCCTGATTTAGCGAGGGTTATGCTATTAAATTCAAGATAAGGACTATAGCTAAACATTTCAAAAATATTAGAGATCGCGCAAGTCCCCTTTTCGATAAAAGTTGACTGAAATTGCTATCGTGCTAATTAACGGAGATAATATTTTTATCGGCACCCGCCGGTGAAAGCAGAGGCAGAGGTTTATTTTATATATACGCACAAAGAAAATAAGCAAAATAATGAAAATTCTTCTAAAGACATTTTTATTTATCAGCCAATCGCGTCATAAATAAGATATTTTTGAATAGATCGGTTCCTGGTCCACTTCCCGGAAAAAAAGTATTTGAATTTTTAAAAAAGACGAAGGGCTACCAAGATATCGAATTTCAAGCAAATCGCATTATAAATAAGATTTTTTCTAATTGTTTGGTCCCTGTTTCACTTTTTCGGAATTGCATGTATCTGCTACCTATTTTATGCTTCTGAAAATAAGTGTACAAAATTTCAGAGAGATCGGTTACGTAGTTTAGACGTTAAAAACTTGCAAACAAACTCACAAACTTGCGTATTTATAATATTAGTACGATAAGATAAGATAAGGTAACAGCCGAAATATGTTTTGGTCTTCTGTTGGTTGTGGGAATTTACTTTACTTTTTGTTTTATTGTATTGCCCAAAAATTTACTTGCCTACTATCAAAGCTTTATGGAGGGCGAGTAGTTTTTTTTTAAATTAATGTCTGTATATTTTTTTATTATTTGTACTTTATAGAACGGGGGGTGCGGGGCACCTTTACATCTTGTATGTATTAATTGGGGGCGAGCACTTGTGACTCTGAAGTATTAGCGCATGATTGTCCTCCTCATTTTCGCTGTCAAAAGCCCAATTTGGGATTGAAAAACATAAACTATATCTTGGAAATATTTAATAAGCTGTTTGCGAATTACAATTGCATGCAGTGTAAATGAAATAAACGAAAGAAATAGTTTCAGCTTATGTCGCTCAAACATCTACATTTGAAAAATCGTACCCTCTTCTCAAATAAATGCGTGGTTACGCTGCAACTTTATATAGCCTGGGTAGTACCCAGAGGAACCCTGAACCCGCTGTGAAAGTATCGTAGAGATCGCTGATGAAATTAGGATGTCAATTAAGTATACACAACACTTATTATTACACAATATTTTATTTTTTTTTTTTTGATATTATCATTATATTTTCGTTAATTGAATTTAATTTAATTATGTTTTATTTTATTTATTTTAAATTTACTTTTATTTTGTCTTATCTTATCTTCTTTGCCTTATCTTCTTTATTTTATTTTATTTTATTTAATTCTTTTCTAATCATTGTATTTAATTTAATTTTATTTTATTCTTTTCTATTCATTTTATTTTATTTCATTTTGTCTTATTTTATTTTATTTTATTTTATTTTATTTTATTTTATTTTATTTTATTTTATTTTATTTTATTTTATTTTATTTTATTTTATTTTATTTTATCTTATTTCATTTTATTTTTTTGAATTTTTTTTTGTTTAGCTTATTTTATGTTTTTTATTTTATCTTATGTTATTTTATTTTATTTCATTTTATTTTATTTTATGTTTTTTTTTCATTTTATTGTATGGTATTTTGTTTTATTTTATTTTATTAAAATTTTATTTTATTGTATTTTATTTTACTTGATTTCATTTTATTTTTTTTATTTTAGTTTTTTTTGCTTTACTTTATGTTATTTATTTTAAATTATTTTATTTTGTTATTTTTGTTATTTTATTTTAATTTAGTTTATTTTATTTTATTTTATTTAATTTTATTTTAGTTTATGTCATTTTATTTTATTTTATGTTTCTTTACCTTATCTTCTTTATTTTATTTTATTTTACTTAATTCTTTTCTAAAAATTGTATTTAATTTCATTTAATTTTATTTTATTTTATTCTTTTTTATTCATTTTATTTTATTTCATTTTGTCTTATTTTATTTTATCTTGTTTCATTTTATTTTTTTGAATTTTATTTTGTTTTGCTTATTTTAAGTTTTTTATTTTATTTTATGTTTGTTTTATTTTATTTCATTTTATTTTATTTTATGTTTTTTTTTAAATTTTATTGTATTGTATTTTGTTTTATTTTATTTTATTTAAATTTTTTTTATTGTATTTTATTTAATGTTTCTTTCATTTGATTGTATTGTATTTTGTTTTATTTGATTAAATTTTTTTTTTTATTTATTTTTTATTTTATTTTATTTAATGAAATTTTTTTTATTTTATTTAACTTAATTTTATTTTAACTTATTTTATTTTATTTCATTTTGTTTAATTTTATGGTTTTTCATTTCATTATATTTTGTTTTATTTTATTTTAATTTAATGTAATTTAAGTTGATTTAATTTTATTTAATTTTCTTTTATTTTTTTAAATTTTATTTTATTTTAATTTGGTTTATTTTATCTTATTTTGCTTTATTTTATTTATATTATTTTTTTTCATTTACTTTTCTATGTTTCAATTTAAAAATATAGATTCTATTTTTATTGTTCACTATTTATTGTGATTTATTGTATGTTATTTCGAGCAAACCTAGAAGAAAGTGTGCAAAAACAAAATCTCGTTTGTTGTGCATTCTCAGCTCCAATTAATTCATTACGAATAATCACGTTTTGTTTTTGTAAACATTGTATGTGTCATCAGTGAACTTAAAGATGTTGCTCACGATTGTAATTGCTGACTTAATATTTTCAACAAAGCAAATCTTTGTTCCATCAAATGCTCAATCTCAGAATTTGGTTCAGCGCTCTGGCATAGAACTTCTTCCTTCAAAAATATTCTTAAATAGGCTGATCTGCCACTCAGCCATCGAAATTCAATACACACAGCAGAATTTTTTTGGGGTATGGTTTACTACATTCTCGGTTTTTTTTTACGTTTTTTGAAAATTTCTATAATTAACAAGTAAGAGGGTTGAGGCGCTGGTGAAAATTAACATTATATACCTAACTATGGACTTTAACACTTAAAATTATTAGTAAGTTAGGGAATAATGTTACGAGCAATTAACACTTTGCTTTTGCTATCTTTCTGATGCGTGAATTATTTTTCGATTTATGCTTCCAATGTATTAATGAGAGCTTAGATAAAAAATGTTCTCACTTTCCACGCAAAATCAAAATTCCATTTTTCGTTGTGCGCGTGGTTTTTGGGCCATTCCACGGGATACACTCTCTACTACAAGTAATATGCCTTGCACCAAATTTCATCATACTATCTTCAACACAATCAGATGAAGATAGTCCGCAGATCCATCCACAACAAGTCTATGCGCAAGGCACCACTGAGTATAAAAAAGTCGCTCATTTCATGGAATTTTCATAAAACAAAGAACGCCTACTCTTTTGAGGCAAGAAGTGTGTACGTGCTTTGCTAGAAAAATAAAAAACAATGCTTTGCATTCATAGCAAATGCCCCGCATTTCATTGCTAATAGTAGTGTTGTGTAACGCTGCGGTGCGTTGTTTTGTTGTGCTGATACATGCATTGGTTGGCAACGTGATAAGGCGCATTGCAATTTAATTGGTTATTACTTTATGACATTTTGATAGTCCAAATGAAATGAATTCGAATAAATGGATGAAATGTTAAAATTTGGGGGCCAACGAAAATTGATAAATTATTCTAAGTAGCGCATACAAAAGCGAGCATTTTGGACAAGATTTAAGAACTCAAAAAGGAGCCTAAAAATTGTTAAAACTGTAGATTCTATTACGAAAGTAAGAGCTGTTCACTTCGCCCATGGAATTACTGGACTTCTGACTGATAGAAAAGTTCGTTTACCGAAATTACCTTCACACATTGCATCAATATCGCCAATGGCGCTCTTTTATGATAAGAACGCATGAATTTTGGCGCCAGCACCCAGCTTTAATAGTTAACCATTCAATTTCCAATATAATCAACAAAATGAGTAGCATACCAAATCAAAACATATTTCTCAGCAGACAAAAGCAGACACACTTAGAGCACGGC
The DNA here is from genome assembly GCA_949987695.1 of Merzomyia westermanni. Classification (NCBI taxonomy): domain Eukaryota; kingdom Metazoa; phylum Arthropoda; class Insecta; order Diptera; family Tephritidae; genus Merzomyia; species Merzomyia westermanni. Next base: position 53,225,085 of record OX465290.1, read on the forward strand.
TAATTGGAGAAAATGTGGAATATTGTGAAAGTAATTTTACTTTCATTGCTCTTGGCTGCACCTCTAATTGAAGTTGAAGGTTTGTGCATTAAAACAGAAATATTCTAAAATGTTTTAAAATTGTTTTATTTTTTTCCCCCCAACATCTTGTGATGCAGCACACAAACACGCAACATGCCGCCGCCGTCCAGTAGTTACGTTGCATCCTGGCATTCGATACTGTGAACCCAATTGCCCACCAGAGCCAAGAAATTGTTTTACTGCAACTGAACATTTAACGGTACAATCATGTCCGACAGCTTGTTGTCGTTCGGGTGATACCTGCATATCCCGAAGGAAAGTGAAGACTTGAAGAAAATGAAAGAGATGCTATAGCTGTACACAGGGTATTATAACTTTGTTCACATGGCATTATAACATTTGTAATGGAATAAAGTAAATGAGTTTGATTAAGAGTTCCATTTATCAAAGTTCTTACGATGTAAAGAGAAATCGATTGAGACATGTCCGTCAGTTCGTCCGTTCGCATGTCTCTCACGACAAGCCATGCCTGTTTTTGGCTGCCGCAAATTTCGAAAAATATCTCAAGTCAGTTGATTCAGTAAAGAGCTTAAAATAAACAATTTAATAAGTGAGTCGATTTGGTCATCTTATAAGTCATTGTTGAAAACCAAGCATGCTCACTATGAGTGTCTACTGTAAAATTTGAGGAATGATATTATTTTAACTTGACAAGTTACTAGAAATGTGCAAAATTATTTTAGTGGGTAAAATAAATGTGATGATAACAATTTTTTTTTTCTGGAATATAGCGCGATATCACTCATTTTCAAGCATTGATTTTAATTTTTTATAAAAGCCATTTCACGGTTAAGCATTTAATCTAAATTTGAAAAATTCTTGTCAAATTGCAACCAATACTAATAAATAGAGTATTTGAAAGGTATAGAGATATTAACTCTACATGCAATACGACACTGTTGTGGCGGTAAGTATGGAACAAGTAGCAACTGTCCCTTCCGTTGTATGCTTACAGGGTAGTAGGGTAGTTCTACCAGTCATCAGTGTATAAAAACTACGTTAAAAGATGGTTCGCGCTAACCATAATTTAGGATAAAAAATTGGGTAGTTTTTTTTTTAAGAGTTTCACTGATGAACTGTGTTGAAATTACCTCTCGGGATCGGTGTTAAATTCTTGACAGTTCAGAGTCTGCATAATTTTAGGCACTTGGTGTTTTCCACATCAATTTCATAATAATGAGTTGGGGTTGTTAAAACTTACGATTGTTTGGAATCAGCGCTTCACCACTGTTAGCCATGGTTGGTAGTGCAGGCCATCAATTTAAATCAGCAGCGGAATTCGTTAAATCGCTAAAACTTAGTATTGATCAGTGTTGCCATTTTAGTTGTTTTCCAGCTAGATCTAGCTTTTTTTTTTGCCGTTTAGCTGGAAGAATTGGAATTTAGCTGCTAGCTTCTTTTTTAGATTTTTTCAGAAATTTTTTTTTAGCTCTTTTTAGCTTTCTTCCCCGATGTGGGAAAATATCTCATTCAACTCATGAGCAATTCTAATATTTATGCTAATTCAGCGGATGATGAAGAAAATTGTGATATTGACATATTTTAAAACGTATTTATTATATATTATCTCACATTACTTCCTTTTAAATATGTATGTAAATACTTGAAAACTTAATAAGACTTTTTATCGAATAATACAGTGATCTGTAATTAAAATTTTACTCGTTGTACCTTTTATATAAATAGCAATTCATTTATATAGTAAACTGAAATATTAGCCTTAGTTTGACGTAATTTTAAAAGATACAGATTTGAATTGTTCATTATAATTAATTCCAATGCTCGAAAGTGCATATGCTTATGAAAAGCATCTGTGCAAGAAACTTTTTTGTTTTTATGAAATTTGAGAACAAACAACCTTATTTTTTTGTACAAAATATTACTTTTTTTATATACTTTTGAATAACAAAACGAATAAAACATGTAAAAAGATGACTTCCTTTTTAGCTGTGTTTTAGCCCTAAATAATTTTTTTGTAGCTTTTTTAGCTTTTTTTTTCGAATCTAGCCTATTTTAATAATTTTCAGTTCGTATTGTAAAGAAAGCTGGTTCTTTTCAATAAAAATATTTCTGTTGTGTTTTTTTTTCTCATACTTACAAAAAGGTATAAAAATCAAAAAAGATACATATATAACTTAACTATTGCAGTGGGGTACTAACCACTTGCCCGAATACTTTGCTGGTGTGTTTTCCGATTTGCCTAATTTTTGGCAGGGGTATACTATTGAGAAGCAGCTGACCAATTTTCGTTAAAATAACTAGCTGAAATTACAAGAAATCGCCTATTAAAATAGCAGAACTTTGATGGTGAAAAGTGGGCGGCGCCACGCCTACTTCACCATAATTGTAAAAATTTTTTGCGGTTGACAAAGCTAGCATGGTTATTGAAATATTGCGTTTTACATTTTACAAACTAATTTTTCTGAACTATGTTTAAAAACTGGGCGTGGCCGTTGACCAATTCCACCCACTTTTACAACAAACAGTAACCTTTGTATATTCAACATTTTCGCCAAATATCGTTTCGATAAATAAGTTTTTGCCGGAGTTATGGCATAAAAAGTTTTGTGAAATAATCCACTATCAAAGGGGTGCGGTTACGCTTATTTGCTAAAATTTATATTTTCTTCATTCACGGACACTTTGAAAGTGAAATAGGAATGGTAAACAACTTTTGTGCGCAAAGTTATTGCCTATTAAATATATCGAAGATCCTTTTCAAAATCTTTGGTATAAAAGTGGGCGGGGACCTCAATCGGTTTCGCCCATTTTTTTCTGGAACATTGCTTGTATTAATAAAAATATGTGTGCTAAATTTCGTACGGAGGCGGTGCTGTGCCCATTTTCAAAAATTTCTAGAAAAATGTATTTTCTGCCTTAAAGTTAACGTACGCACCAAATGTTATACATAAAAAGTGGGCGTGGCTATCATCCGATTTCGCTCATTTCAAATAGCGCTCGGAGACGAGTGCCAAGGAACCTGCATACCATACTTCATTAAGTTATCTCAAAATTTACTCAAGTTATTGTGTTAACAGACGGAAGGACGGACGGACATGGCTTAATCAATTTATTGTTTCATGCTGAACATTTTGATATACATAAGTCAATATCTATCTCGATCCGTTTATGCCGTTACATACTACCGTTAGGCGAATGAAGTTAATATATCTTGTGTGCGCAGCACTACTAGGTATAAAAATTAGGAATACAGTGAAATTCCCCAAGACGGACAGTCCTTATAACCGGACAGCTCCAATAACCGGACAAATTTTGTGTGCACAGGTTTTTCAATAATTTTTTCATACAAATATCATTCTAATAAACGGACGCTCTAATAACCGGACGCGGACACTGTATTTCAAGCCATTTCCATGAAAAAATTTCTCATAAACGGACAAAATTCAAAAACATCGCAAGCAAGCTTTGTTGTTCATTATAGAAATGAAATAGGGGATTCCCCTTTTAACATGTATGCACACAGTCAAGCCGTCCGTGTCCAGTAAAAGGTGGTTTTCTATTCAGTTTGTCAAGTGCATGCGAGTGGTTGCGTTCAAAGTTCGTAATAATATGGCACCGAAAAAGAAGCTACTTTCTATTAAAGAGAAAATGGAAATTATTAATGTTTTCGAAAAAGAAAAGTTATTAGTACGTCGAATTGCAAAAAGGCAAAGTATGGTGAGTCCAAAATTTAACTTGTAGGTACACGTTTCTTTTGCTTTAAAAGGTTCAATATTGGCAAAACGCAACCTGCTGAAATTAATAAAAATTAAGAAAAAATTCGTTCTAAATGGGAGTCTGGATCTAATATTCACCAAAAGCGAAGTTTCCTTAAAGAAGGCGGCTCGGAAATAGACAGGATGTGTTTTGATTTTTTCGCTAAGGCTAGAAGTCAAAAAATTCCGATTTCTGGTCCCATTTTGAAAGCAAAGGCAATGGAAATTGCAAGAAAACTGGGTGTACCTAATTTTAATGCTTCGGATGGATGGCTAAATAAATGGCGATTAAGGAATAATGTTTCCTTCAAATGCATATCTGGTGAAGCTGCAGATGTGAATCAGGATGATGTCGAACAGTTTCGGACAAAGCTGCAAACTCTGTTGAATGGGTACAAGCCTGAAGACATTTACAACGCCGATGAGAGTGGGCTTTTCTTTCGTGCCTTGCCGGACAAAACCCTCGCTCTTAAATCCGAAAAATGTGTGGGAGGTAAGCTATCAAAGGAAAGACTCACAATTTTGTTCTGTGCTAATATGGCTGGAGATAAGGAGCCGCTTTTGGTTATAGGGAAAGCAGCCCGTCCTCGATCCTTTAAACATGTTCCAATTGCAAAACTTCCAGTGGATTGGAAGTCTAATAAAAAAGCATGGATGACTCGAGAAGTGATGATCGAATGGCTGCAGCAGTTCAATCGAATAATGAAAGCCCAGAATCGAAAAATTATCTTGTTTCTAGATAACGCGGCTTCTCATCCAAAGGAATTAGACTTGACCAACATAAAAATTTGTTTCTTGCCACCAAATGGCGCAAAAGTAATCCTCCTATCAGAAAATGCTATAAATTTTGCGATTGGCCCCTAAAGTCAGTTCTGTTTTGACATTTGTGTAGTAAACACATGCGAAATACACGTTAATAAACAATGTTATGCTACACTGCTCCAGAACGCGGAATATTGCTGACTATTTATTTGACCAATAATCGGTCGGGTCCAAACGGTTACTGTGAATGGTGAGCGCTACAGAGCAATGATCAACGAGTTCTTTTTGCCGCAACTTGATGAATTGGGATTGGAAAACATGTTGTTCCAACAAGACGGTGCAACAGCACACACTGCACGTGCCACAACCGATATGCTGAACATCGGAAGCTTGCTTTTGCGCCACCTTGTACAACGGCAGTTAGCCAACCCCTTGATCAAGGTATAATCCAAAATTTTAAAACTTTGTATAGAAGCATAGTTTCAAAACACTTGATAACTAAAATTGGCGATACAAGTTCAGCCTCAGAGCTCTCAAAATCGATTAATGTACTGGAAGCTGTGTATTTCATCAAATCATCTTGGGATAAGGTGGAAGCCTCAACAATCCGAAACTGCTTCCGTAAAGCAGGATTTTTGGAAACTTTAGAGGATCCTTCAGATTTTGATCCCGAAGATGACATTCCACTGGCAGTCTATGCTAGGCTTCAGGTAGGACTAGATTTGGCAAATGATTTCGAAGGTTTTCTCCAAATAGATCAAAATGTTTTCACTGAGGACAACAATATAGAAATTTAATTTGACCAACCAGATTATACTATGGACTTAAGTGATTCAGAAGATGAACCTTCAGAAGAAATAAGTGACCCCATAACATCATATGATGAGGCTTTAAAACTTGTTGCGCGCTTGAAACAATATGCAAAAAATGACTATGTAGCTTTTCAGCAGGTTAAAAATATCGAGAGTCACTTTGAAAATGAAAACTTTAAATTAAAGGAATCAATGTTAAAACAAACAAGCCTTTTTTTTTTGCCTTTTTATTTATTTTATTTATTTATTTATTTATTGCAAAAGATTAGTACAATAAGATCCTCGATCTTTTATAGTACAATAAAAATGTAAATATAAACAATAATAGTAACAAAAAGTAGTATACATTAATTTATAATAAGTATAAATAATTAAAAAGCATTATATGTAGGAATTTGAACTGCAGGTACATTTGAGGAAAGCAAAAACTAATGGATAGACTTGTATATAACGACTAGAAGACAGATTTATAGATAGCGAAGATAATAATGTGTAGAAATAACTTTTAACTAAAATAGGTGTTGCAGCTCCACAGCCCACAAGGGGTTAAACATGCGTAACGGGAGAAACATCCGATTTATATTCATTGTTTTTGTCGTTTGCCCTCGAACACACGGTAAACGTTTGCTATAGCAACAGCACACAACTGTTACTCTTTTTTCACAACCTATGCAAATATTCACATACGTTTAATATACATACATGACCAATTGTCGTTAGCTGCAGCAAATCGATCACCACCTCACTCCACTTTCTTCGTCTTCGTCATCACCACTGGCCAGCTTCGCTTTGCACACTACAATTGCTATTGTGGTAACCGCAAATCCAAAAACAACACTCACGATCTTCGAAAAAGCTCTGTGCTATCATACGGTACCTATTCAACTCCACTCCAACTAAAAAGAAGGACACCAAGTCAGTTCTGTATCAATCAACATCGCGCACACATCGTCGTCTTCGTTTTTAGAGTAAAATTACAGTCCTCTATTCTTGCATTACATGGAAAAATAATTTAAATGCGAACTCAAACCTACAGTTATACATAAATTAAGTTTAACAATAAGATAAAAAAATTAACTTAGCAACTAAGGTGAAATTACAAGTGAATTACCAAAACAAAAAATAAAATTGAATTTGAATTTCTTAAAGAAAAGAAAAACGCTTCTTAATTCTTCACCATTTTTTTTGGTCCTTCGAGCCGGATACGGATCAAGAGACTTTTTATCGTGTTACACCTGTTGAGTTAAAATCGTTTGAAATAAAATTATGAACAATTCGGAAGATGTTGAGGTGCAAATTCCTCAACACCGCGTCGAAGTTAATCGCGACGTTCGTACAAAGATTTGTCAGCGCGATTCTATCGTGACGCGGTTAGAAGCGCTAAACGTTGAGAACAGTCAACTCAACATGTTAACCATCGCCCATTTGGAAGCAAAGCTGTCCCTTATCGAGCGTTACTACAATTCATATGACGAGCTACAAACGCAAATAGAAATTTTAGATGAGACGCAGTTGCAAGAAGATCATCGTACCGCAATGGATGAAAGTTATTGTGTAGTAAAGGCACTATATGCAGGCAAATTAGCAAACCTTCGTACAAGTGCATTAGATCCAGCGTTTAGCAGTACTCAAGTAGGTGTACAATCCTCGTATGTTCCTCGCCCTCAAATACACCTTCAAAAATTGAAGTTAACGACTTTCGGTGGTTGCCAACGTGAGTGGTTAGATTTCTACAATATGTTTGTAGTGCTGGTAGACAAAAATCCTGACCTAGTCGAGGTTGAAAAGTTTCAATATTTGAGATCAAGCTTAACAGGTGGTGCTGCTAGGCTGATACAATCGTTAGAGGTAACTAGTGCTAATTATCCAAAGGCGCTAGAACTGCTGGAAGCCCGTTACGACAACAAACGTATGATTTTCCAATCTCACCTGCAGCACATCTTCGATAGCCAACGGTTAGCAAACCCCAACGTTGCCAATGTACGGGACTTCATTGACAAAATCAGCTCCAACATGCGTGCAATGCAAACAATGGCTAACACAACACAAATCGCTGATGGTCTCATTTTATATTTGGTCGTATCAAAATTAGATAACAACACGCAAATGAAATGGGAGGAGGAAATAGCTGAAAGATGGGATAGAGCAGAACAATCGCAAACGCTAAGGATTCCAACTTTGGAAGATTTGGTCAAATTTCTGGAACGTCGATGCCAACTTATCGACATTGTTGAAGTTAGTAAAGAACCACCAAAACCTCCTAATAGCACCGCAGGGCATTCATCGGCATCACCGTCGTCTCCGGCAGCAAAGCACCACAAACCCACAAAACAAGTATCGTTTGTCACTACACACCAGCAACAAAAATGCAACCTGTGCAAAGAAGCTGCAAGCCACAACGCTTTCAACTGTACTACATTCATGAAACTAACACCAACTGGAAGGTATGATGTAGCAAAGAAAAAGGGTCTTTGCCTGAATTGCCTAGGAATAAATCACATGTCAAAGGAGTGTCCTTCGTCGCGTAAGTGTCAAATCTGCCATGTCAGTCACCATACACTACTCCATCGAGGTCAGCCAACAACACCATCGTCACCACAAACTTCAATTCCAGCTCAACCATCGTCATCATCATCGATATCGGCATTACATTCGTCGTCTAAACCAACAGCACTTCAGGTATGCTACAACAACGATCAAGTTATATTGGCCACCGCCAGGGTGCAGCTGAGCAACCCCTCAGGGATCTCAATTCAAGCTTGGGTACTTCTAGATTCAGCATCGCAGTTACACTTCATAACTGAACGCATGGCTCAATTGCTGCGATTGAATCGCAAAAGACTTCCACTGGAAATCAGCGGCATCGGTTTGTGCGGTACCAAGTCCCAATACATATGCAAGGTGGAACTGCGATCGCATTATGCATCATATACATCCAATATTGACGCTGTCATCGTACAAACTATAACACCATTCCAGCCGAGAACGATTTTAGATATCAGTGCCTGGAAAATACCAAAGAATATTCCTTTAGCTGACGAAGGCTTTAATCGGCCAGGCCCTGTAGACCTGCTTATAGGTGCAAGCGTGTTTTACGAGCTACTCATGGTCGGTCAGATTAAATTATGTGATACACTGCCGCTATTACAGAAAACCAAATTGGGCTGGGTAGTCGCGGGAGCTATTACCAATCACTCGAGCTTATCGTCGGCAGCATTAATTTCGTCGTACCAGACGTCACTTAGCACAGATTGTCTCTTATCCACTACAAGGTCATCGCAATTATCGGTTTACTCCTCTCAACGCCAATCAGAATCCCTCTCACTCGAACCATCCTTGGATGAAATATTGGAACGGTTTTGGCAATTGGAGCAACAATCACAACACGTTAAGCAGCTAACCGCGAGCGAAATGGAGTGCGAAAACTACTTTCGCGACACAACAAAAAGATGTCCCACCACAGGTAAATTTATTGTTAGGCTTCCATTCAAAGACGCACCTCAAATGTTAGGCAGTTCACATGACATTGCTCTTCGTCGTCTTTTGTCTACTGAATCAAAGCTACGTCGTAATAAGGATCTTCAAGTTGACTACATCGCCTTTATGCAGGAATATGCCGATATCGGGCACATGATATATGTGCAATTTCCTAGCGGCACCGTAAATTATATATTACACACCATGCTGTTCTCAAACTAGATAGCAGCACAACTAAAATACGTGTCGTATTTGATGCATCATGCCGGACATCTAATGGAAAGTCACTTAATGATTTACTACGCGTCGGCCCAACTATTCAAGATGATCTTTTCTCGATCCTTGTCAGGTTTCGCATCCACACTATCGTTGTGATGGCCGATATTGCTAAAATGTATAGGCAAATTCTCGTCGATCAAGATGATGCAAAATATCAATGCATATTGTGGAGAGGTGCCGAGAGTGGTGAAATTAGGACCTATCAATTGCAGACGGTTACCTACGGAACGGCATGTGCACCCTACCTCGCAACCAAGTGTCTCCAGCAACTAGCCGATGATAACACATCAACGCACCCCATCGGCTCTCTAGTAGTACGGCGGGATTTCTATGTCGACAATCTGATGACCGGAGCCCCCACAGTTCAGGAAGTGATAGAAATCAAGAGTCAAGTAATTGACATACTAGCCCGTGGTGGATTTCCCTTGAGAAAGTGGGCTTCAAATGATCCTCGTTCAATATCAGACATACCACAAACTGACCGCGAAGATACAATTCAGTTGGATGACATCGACTACATAAAGGCATTGGGCCTACGGTGGTCACCGTCGTTAGATTGTTTTTTGTTTAAGTATACACCACCTCCCATATCATCAAGGGTGACCAAAAGAAGTATACTTTCACACATCGCTCGCTTTTTCGATCCATTAGGGTTGCTCAACCCTATTGTCGTCAGCTGCAAGATCCTAATGCAGAAATTATGGAAGCTTCGCTTGAACTGGGATGAAAGTGTACCCACCGATTTACAAACAGACTGGCAGTCATTCTGTGCTCAATTACCATTAGTCGAATCCATCAGAGTGGCCAGGTTAGTAAAATTTGGAAATGAATTCACTATACATGCCTTTGCCGACGCAAGCACTAAAGCGTACGGAGCCTGTATATATATGGTCTCCCAGTCAGAGGGTTTATATCGCGCTTCCCTTTTGTGTGCGAAGTCTCGAGTGGCGCCCACTAAAGAAATCAGTCTACCACGGTTAGAGCTTTGCTCTTGAGTGAACTGTTGGAGTCGGTTTCCAACCTCCTTCTTCCGGACCCACCCAATGTTCATTGTTGGACAGATTCAATGGTTGCCTTGTCATGGATTAGCGGTGAGCCGTCAAAATGGGCCACATTCGTCAGCAATAGGGTCTCAATGATCCAAACGCGTACCGAGAAATTTAAGTGGCATCATGTTCCGGGCGAGCTAAACCCAGCAGATATTCTATCCCGCGGCGCTGCCCCAAAGGACCTCCTCTACAACAACCTGTGGTTCAATGGTCCGAATTTCATCGTTCGACCAGAAAAGCATTGGCCACAAGCGGCAGTTAGTCCAAATGAATTGCCAGAACAACGCAAGCAGCGAACGGTGTTAGTAACATCGCCGATTGAAGACATTATCGCTGAATTTAAATTTGTCAACAATTACAACAAGGTGCTTCGAACATTTTGCTACGTACAACGATTCATTGATGCAAGTCGCGGAAATAAGCGTCACGGTAACATCACCACCATAGAAATGAACAAAGCACTACATTCCGTCTGCCGCATTCTTCAATGCCAGGCATTTTTTGACGAACGGAAACAACTCAAAAAAGGTACTTCACTATCGCAAAGGTCGTCACTGGCACAACTGTCGCCCTTCTTTCACGACGGTCTTATCAGAGTCGGAGGCCGCCTCAGCAACTCAACCCTTCCGTTCGAGGAGAAACATCCCATTCTCCTTCCAAAAAAACATCCCTTTATTGCGTCAATCATATTGCACTTTCATCGGCAGCATCTTCATGCTGGCAATCAGGCTTTACACAGCATCATACGAGAAAAATTTTGGATTATCAATGCGAGAAAGCTTATACGGCAGGTAATCCACAAATGTTTAACATGTTATCGATTTCGTCCTGTTTTAGCGGAACAGGTAATGGGCAGCCTTCCTAAGGATAGAGTAACTAAATCTCATCCATTCGAAGTAACGGGGGTGGATTATTGCGGTCCGCTCCTGATGACGCAACGAATTGGTACCCGACCTCACATCAGTAGCATTCATCGCAGCTTTAAAGCGTTTCATAGCTCGTCGTGGAAGATGTCGGGTCATCTATTCAGATAACGCAACGAACTTTGTCGGAGCGAATCGCGAACTTCGAAGTCTCCTTCAACAATGTATGTCACAACAGCATCACGATGATGTACACCAGGCTTGCTGTGCAGTAGGCATTGAGTGGAAGTTCATACCACCTCGCTCTCCCCACATCGGTGGCCTGTGGGAAAGCGCAGTGAAACAAGCTAAACACTACTTACGCCGAGCTATTGGTTCTAACGTTCTAACGCACGACGAATTGCATACCATATGTTGTCAGGCCGAAGCCATCATCAACAGCCGACCACTTACGCCCATTTCAAGCTCGCCCGATGACTTGCGCCCTCTTACACCAGCTCACCTTCTTATCGGGCGCTCACTCACTAGTGTACCAGAGCCCACAATTTCTTCTTCGAAACCAGGATCATTAAAGCGCTACCAATTATCGCAGTGGATTCACCAACAATTCTGGGACCATTGGAGCAAAGAATATTTGCGAGAATTGCAACAGCGTAAAAAGTGGAAAACGCAATCACCAAATTTGCGACCAAATGAGTTAGTTCTTTTGCAAGAAGACAATACTCCCCCGTTCAAATGGTCAATGGGCCGAATTGTGGAAGCTATCCCCGGCGCAGACGGTAGGGTACGAGTCGTTCTCGTAAAAACAGCAACAGGCATACATAAAAGGGCTATAACCAGAGTCGCCAAACTACCAATAGAGGTTAAATTTCAAGAGACTTTGGGAAGCAACGCTTCCCAGGGGGGGAGGATGTTGCAGCTCCACAGCCCACAAGGGGTTAAACATGCGTAACGGGAGAAACATCCGATTTATATTCATTGTTTTTGTCGTTTGCCCTCGAACACACGGTAAACGTTTGCTATAGCAACAGCACACAACTGTTACTCTTTTTTCACAACGTATGCAAATATTCACATACGTTTAATATACATACATGACCAATTGTCGTTAGCTGCAGCAAATCGATCACCACCTCACTCCACTTTCTTCGTCTTCGTCATCACCACTGGCCAGCTTCGCTTTGCACACTACAATTGCTATTGTGGTAACCGCAAATCCAAAAACAACACTCACGATCTTCGAAAAAGCTCTGTGCTATCATACGGTACCTATTCAACTCCACTCCAACTAAAAAGAAGGACACCAAGTCAGTTCTGTATCAATCAACATCGCGCACACATCGTCGTCTTCGTTTTCAGAGTAAAATTACAGTCCTCTATTCTTGCATTACATGGAAAAATAATTTAAATGCGAATTCAAACCTACAGTTATACATAAATTAAGTTTAACAATAAGATAAAAAAATTAACTTAGCAACTAAGGTGAAATTACAAGTGAATTACCAAAACAAAAAATAAAATTGAATTTGAATTTCTTAAAGAAAAGAAAAACGCTTCTTAATTCTTCACCAATAGGTATAAAGAACCCTCTTAAAATTGCTTTTATTTAGACTACTGCGAATGGAAACTGGAATAGAGTTCCATGTACGAACAGCATTTACGAAGAATAGCCGTGCAGATGACAGGTAGTTGTAAGTTGGTACTATCAGATCAATAATTCGCGCAGACCTGGGGAATATCAGTTTATCATATAGGTAGCTTGGCTCCTTATACAGAATGAGTCGGCAAAGGAAAATACAATTTCTAGCTTTGAAGTAATCTGCAATTTCACACCATAAAAAATGCGATTTCCAACTTGATATATGATCAAACTGAGATAACCCAAACACATAACGCGTAACGTGATTAAAGGCAACATCAATTTTGTGCGCAGACTGTGAACTCAGCTTGCTATACAAAAGTTCAGAGTAAGAAATGATCGGCATAATTAATTGTATAGCAAGCTTTCTCCTAACATTTATGGGTGTATAAATTGCAGACATTCGTAGGTTCCTAAGGATATTGTATACCTTACCAACTACGGAATTGATATGATCATCACACGTAATGTTGAGTTGATAATGAACCCAAGATTGGTCACTTTGGTTACCAGTTTGAGAGATTTGTCTGCGTTGTATAACGGTGGAATATTTAAAAAATTTATTCTTTTCTTAGAAATAGGTAGCACATATGATTTATCTCCATTTAGACATAAGTCATTTCTCCTGGCCCATTCATATATGGATGATAAGTCATTATTTATCTTAGAGCATACTTGAGCCGTCTGCTCGTGGTTTCCGGATAAGTATAGCTGGACATCATCAGCATATGCATGCATATGTACATGCTGGCAGGCGGAAAATATGTCATTTATGAACAGACTGAATAAAAGCGGACCCAGGATTGATCCTTGAGGTACCCCAGCAAGTAATGGTTTTAGACCAGAAACTTCGGAGCCAACTTTGACACGTTGAGATCTCCCAGTCAAATAGCTCCGGATAAGACGCGTTGCAGAATCCCCAAAACAAAAATAGCTTTTTAACTTCCAGCAAAGCAGGTTATGATTCACGGAATCAAAGGCTTTCGAAAAGTCGAGTAAACATAATAAAGACAGCTGATTTTTGTCAAAAGGACCTCTGATATCGTCTAAAATTTTTAAGACAGCCGTAGAGCAGCTCTCGCTTGATCTGAAGCCTGACTGATATGGGGATAACAATTCGAATTTATTAATATGTTCATGCATTTGTTCGGACAACAACATCTCCAGTACCTTTGACAAACCAGGCAAAATTCTAATCAGCCGATAATCACTCGGAAGGCACGCAGTCTTGTTTTTAGCTACAGGTCGCACCGTAGCAACTTTCCATGTTTCGGGGAAGCAAGAGGTTGTTATACTATGATTAAGGATATGGGTGGGGGTAGGCAAGATGTAGGGCGCGATTATTTTCAAAAATTTTATAGGTATGTTATCCTCACCAATTGCATTCGACTTAATCTTACTTATGCACCATGCCACGTCAGCTTCTGACACTGCTTTAAACTAAAAGGCTTCCCGAACAAGTACATCAGTAGAAAGAGAAGACGAGCAAGTATTAACACAAGAAGAGGGAGCACGACGAACAAATGCATCATTCAGGACTTCAGGACTAAGGGTACAATCAGGACTATCACTCACGTGTACGCGAAGACTTTTTAGGTTACGCCACAGAACGCGATTTGGCAACGACATATCCAACATTCTGCTATAATACTTACACTTCTCTCGCTTTATAAGTGCAGTGGTCTCATTTCGGACAAGCCTGTATGCATTCCAATTGGCTTCACTACGATTCCTTTTCCAGCGGGAATATTGCTTATTGCGCTTCATAATCATAGCTCGAACCGATGTATTGAACCAAGGGCAAGAGGAAGATCTACCACGATGTGTTCGAAACGGAAAATGAGTCGTATATAAACCTAGGATAGTTTCATTCAAGAAACAGAGTTTTTCATCCACCGAACGCAGAGTCCAACAAGAAGACCAATTGATTGTGGATATATCACATATAAGACTATTTATGTCCAGCGTTCGATAATCGGGCGAGACTGATGTGGTAGGAACCGCATTAAAGTCCCCGAGATTAATATCAATTGCACAAAAAATTAAATCATGGTCCGAGATGAATGACATTTGGTCAAACTATAAAACAAAAGACCTGTCAGACACAATGAAATAATCAAGAAGGCTGGGACAGCAGTTTTGTCCAAACCTTGTTGGGACAGACACATTAACAACATCAAGACCAACACTGGATACATAATCGAACAAACGGCAGCTGTATGAGTCACTACAAAGCAGATTTATGTTAAAATCACCACAAATAATAATCTCGGTATAATTAACAGCGACAGAGGACAACATTGTAAAGTTATCACTGACATCACAGCACTTATGAGGACTATAGACACACGACAGAAGGACTTTGGATAATGAACTAGACACTTCAACCAACAACTGCTCTGTAGCATTACCAGACATTCCTGATAGTAACCGCGTTTTAAGAAATTTTTTACAGTACATCGCGACACCACCATCCTTCTTAGCTTTCCTATCCTTCCTATATAGTCGGTAACCCTCCAAGTCAAAATGAGCGTCCAAAACTTCAGGTCTAAACCATGTCTCAGAAACACATATAATATCGATACAAGACGGCTCAAATACTGCTCTAATTGTATCCATCTTCTCAGAGTTCAAACTGCGCGCATTAAAGTGTACAACATTTAACCCATTATGACGCCTGCAGAGAATGTTTAACAAAGCAAGACTATTATCTTCAATGTTGTACGCATTTCTGCTGTTGCCGGACATTTAAAATAGTGGAAATAAAAGCAATTTTAAGGTGATAGAAAATAAAGCAAAGGACAAACGTAAATGATTAAGACTACCTAAACTGCTCCAGGCCCTCTTCGCATAAAATTTTAACTGGTTGCTTGGCCTTATCATTGTCATCTCTAACATGAACACAACCTCGAAGGGTGAATGCAGCCTGCAGCTTACCCTCACGCCGTAACTTTATCGCCGCTTGCAAAATACGCCTTTTTTCTCTTGTGAGACTTTCGTATATATGAAATTTACCTTGAATTCCAAGTGGCTCCAATGGTACAGCGGTTTTCAGACGCCTGCGATAATCACCAAAAGCACGTAGAGTTCGATTTCTGTCCAGAGGTGAATGAAATTTGATCACAATCGCACAGTTGACGCCCGCGTGTGAGGGCTTTACCTGAGACTGAAAGTCGATTGAGAGGCAAATAAAGTTGAAAATGCTTTTCAAATTTTCGCCTTCTTTGAACGGGACACCGAAAGCGACAGCGTCTGCAGCAATGTCAGGAGTCGAGCTCCGTTGCAGCTCTTTAGATAATACCGCTTTCAATTTTTCTAAGTCGGATTCAGACTTATCCGCCCTCTCCTTTAGTGAAGAAATACGCATCGACGATTCAGCTAAAGCAGTGGTGAGCGATGAGATCTCCTCGTCGATCCGTTTATTTAATTTATTCTCCACCTCAGAAATCTTTAGAGAGACGCTCTCAACGAGTAGTTGCAACTGATCTGTTTGCTGCTGCACCTTCACCTCAACCTCCTTTAGCTTGTTAGTTTGCTGCTGCACCTTCACATCAATCTCCTTCAGGGCACTATACACTACTGCAAGCGTTATAACTCCGGTATCATCCACTTTAGGGTTTTTTGGTACTGAAGGGGAACCTTTACTCAGACGACGTTTAACTCCAGCCTGGCCAGTGGATGACATAATACCCAAGCCGCGCAACAATTAAAATAATTGACAATCGACTGGCAACTCTGTTCACCGTGCACAAAGAATGTTGATTTGTCACTTGCTTTGGTCGTCTTTCGCTTTTGTATTTGGCGCAATAATAAGGATTTGTATGTATGTATGTATGTTAAAGATGTATCAATGTGCGCTGAGCCAATACAATTTTTTCAATCAAACTAGTCGATATTGAAATGTAAAGACTTGTACAATGTATTTAATTGATATATTTATGTATGTACGAGGTGTGCTCAAAAAGTATCGCGAATTTTGAATTTTCGCTGGTTACGTATATTCGAATTTCGAATTTTTTGTGGCGTTATGTTGGTACTCATGTCTCTCACTTATGCCGACAAGCTCGGCCATTTTGAATGTTCAGTTAATTGTTGACAGCTGCTTTGCTTGCAAGTGTTTTGGATCGTCTTCGATTTTTACCTATTTTTTACCAAAATTGCTCAATTGTGACCAAAAACAGCATCACATGAACATTGCTAATGAGATGTTAAACTCTGTCCGCGACGACCCAAATTTGCTCCAGAGGGTCATAACTGGTGACGAATCGTGGGTTTATGGTTATGACGTGGAAACCAAAGCTCAATCATCTCAATGGAAGCTGTCGCACGAACCAAGACCGAAAAAAGCGCGCCAAGTTCGGTCGAATGTGAAAGTTTTGCTGACAGTTTTCTTCGATTGCAGGGGCGTGGTGCATCATGAGTTCTTGCCACAGGGAAGAACGGTCAATAAGGAATATTACCTGCAAGTTATGCGCAATTTGCGCGAAGCAATCCGCCAGAAACGCCCGGATTTGTGGAAGAACAAAAATTGGCTTTTGCACCACGATAACGCCCCTGCTCACGCATCGTTGCTTGTGCGCGACTTTTTGGCCAAAAACAACACACTAATGATGCCGCAGCCACCGTATTCCCCAGATCTGGCCCCCAGTGACTTTTTTTTGTTCCCTAAACTGAAAAGGCCCATGAAAGGACGACGTTACGCTTCTCTTGACGAGATAAAGACGGCATCGAAGGAGGAGCTGAACAAGATACAAAAAAATGATTTTTTGAAGTGCTTCGAAGATTGGAAAAACCGTTGGCACAAGTGTATAATATCTCATGGGGATTACTTTGAAGGGGACAAAATACATATTCATAATTAAATAAATAATTTTTGAAAAAACACAAAATTCGCGATACTTTTTGAACAAACCTCGTATACGAGCCAAAGGACAAGTAGCTTTGACACAGCTGTGAAAAGTACAGTTATATGGTTATCTTGGGTCAAAAAATAAATGGGAAAGAGCGAGATGTAAAACCGCACACACAGGAACGCGAGGAAAGAAACAGTTAAAAACGTGATGGGAGGAATACGGAAACTTTCGGTATGGCTCAGGGTAAATTGGCTAATCATTTTACCCGTATCGTTTTTTCAGGGATATTTATCAAGTATGTATACGAACGCTGCTAAATCGATAGCAAAGAAATCGTTTTGAATTGATAGTTCGAAATAGCTGTCAACATGTGAAAAGTGCGTATGAAGAACAAGTGAATTATTTTGCGAAATTGTAAACAACAAAACTAATATATTTAAATACATAATATGTATAAAATAAAAATAAAACACAAACAACTTTGTACTTTCAATGCTAATTGAAATTCTGTTTATACATCCGGTTTGACTGAAGACGTACAAATTGAAAAGGACGGATGCATGCATATAAACATATTTAGTAACAAATACAGGCAACAGACTGTTCACTGCACTCACTCTAGTACCTCTATTAGCCGCGTTCGATAAAAACGTCGCCACAATCGATGGTTTTATAATAATTTGTCTCGACGACCTTGACTAACTTCTATCATTTGCACTGGCTCTCGCGTCGCTGTTCACCTCCCATGTAAAGCCTAAACTCCATGCCTTTCCTTTTGGGATTTTCAGGCTTTCCAAATTTCACCTCGTTTGTTATCTTTATCATTTAGGTTTGGTTTCTCAATTGCTAGTTAATCTCAGTTCAAACTAAGTTTGCTTAAACTAAGATAAAATATAAACGTCAAGTAAATTGCCAAAATATTTTTTTTCAGCTAACGTTTAAGACCGCTTTTATGATTGGAATTTTTTTACGGCAGCACTGGTTTTTATGCACCTAGTAAAGACAACAGCTCACATTTGTTTGCATGCTTCACCCTGTTGCGTAGAAGAAATCAGGAAATTGGTGTAAAGAATAAAATTTAATACGTTGTGACAAAGCTCTAAATCTAAATGTAAGAAAACGTCTGTGGAAAACATAAATTTTACAACAGTTGAAGTTAACAATTTGCTAAAGTGCGAACGAACAGTTTTATCGAACTCTAAAGCTAAATTAAAATTGTAGAATGAAAACGAAATTGTTTGAATTGCACACTTTGGCCAAATATTTAGGTGCGCAAATGTCCTAAAAGCCAACTCTCAAAAGCTGTAAAGACAACCAGTGCATCTGAAAGGCGCGCAACAAACAAAATAAAGCAGCTGACTGGTTAACCAGAGTCATTGTTTACCCATACTAGTTTGGCATCTTTTTTTGCGAATCGGAGTGGAAGGTAGTGGATGAAGGTACTCCGAGAGAATGGAATGAAGGAAATCGCGTTTAGTTGTTTTAAACTAAAAACTACAAATAAAAACTTTAATTTGAACTGAAATTTACATTCTGCAGGAACTGATAAGGTGTTAAAACTGCTTTATATTCAATAATAGGGGTGTGTTAAGTCTTCACGTTCAATATTGCAGTATTTAAATTTGATTGTTTTATTATTGCATACAACGCACCCTGTGTGGTTTGTGTGTGTGTGCAGATTCGAAGTAAGTTGCGCTACTAGTAGACATATACTATGACCAGAGTTGAATCCTGTCAGATCAAAATCTTAAGCTTAGCTTAAACAACGTCCAAAATTGACTGAAAAACTAACTAAAAAAGTAAGTTGTACTTGTACTGAAAAACCTTGGCGTTACATTGCTAAGAAACGAGGTGAATTTTAGAATGAAATGCCCAAGAAGCTAACCACGGAGTTCTACCTTTCTAGAATTTTCTATCATTCGAGAACATAGAATAACTATACAAAACATAATACACAATTTATTTCTCGGAAATAGTTAAGGTGACACTGGTTAAAATATGGGACAGCAGTAGAACCAGCGAAAGAGGGCAAGTTCTCCTCGAAAGAAAAGGGGAAAATATACATTCAATAATGGAAACAGACGCTCCATTATTGATCTCACAAAATGGTCTATGAGCCACGTTCAAACACACATAGACCATAAAGTAATAAGCACAGAGCTGCTGGAAATATCCCTAAGGGTTGTTCAAAAAAGGAGATGAAAACAATATATTTTACACCTTACACCCGCTGGAATTTGATTTGTGTGGAATGATACGAAAATTCTTTAAACACATGCGAATAATTTGTCGATTTAAAAAACGAGGTCACTGGAAATGGCGTGTGATGATGCCATGCGTAGAAGTCGTGGATATGTCCATCGCTCCCTCATAGAGGGACAGGTCAACCCCACAATGGGGTGCATGGTATCTATATAGCTCAAAGAAAAGCACTCAAAATTCTAGTAAAAGGAGGGGCAAGAGATTTTGATCTAAGAAATCATTTGGACACGCTGAACCTGACACTTGGAGTTTATCTTACAGAACAGTGATGGCCAAAGTTAGAGGACTGATATCATAGCACCGCACTTGTCCGATACTGCTGAATCGCGTCTTTGAAACAATTTTTCCAACACAGGAGTACTGTACTTTTCAAACCTCTAATAAAGTTCGGGAATCTGTTTCTAGAGTTGTGATAATAAAGTTCCAGGTCCCAATATATTGCCAAAAATAGCCCTTAATGTACGGATAAGAGCTAGGGTATCAAAACCCTACAAAAAGTGCGATTAGGCTAGGATGCGTCTGGGATGAGTCGTAAAGGAGAATGGGATTAATGCTAATTCTGAACACTTTGTATTAGCTGAACTGTTCACATTTGTTCGAGAATGTCCTATGGAGAGACCAATTGTACACATTCATACCCAAACAGGTACGAATGGACTAATCCATTTTCTACCCGAACGTTAACTTTTAACTCTTATAAGTATGCTACAAACGCTAAAATTGACCTACCCCTCTATGTGTTTTGAATTATAGCCAACTGTAGACTAAAGGGCCTAATCGCGGATCACTGTCTTTAGAGATTAGTCACACAATTTTTTGCAAAGTATTTTCTCCAAGAAGCAGTGTTACTCGCGCATTTGAAATACAAAAATTATCTGGTTATTAATAACGTTGTCATTACCGCTAATTGGATGCAGACTATGAAGGCACTTCGAAAACTGAGAGGTGCTTTGTAGACATAGTTATTCTATTTGACACGACTGAAGGAGATGAAGAGTACAAGATCACGGTCGGCGTCCCTCAATGCCCACGGGATTTACGATTGAAATAATAGCGGATGGATACGTCGGCTTGGAGCTGTCCATCAATAAGACCGAAGTAGTGCCAGTAAGCTCCAAAGAGTCTCTACAGTAGGTAGTCTTGACTGTGAGCGATCATCAAATCATCCCAAGGCTACGCATAAAACACTTAAGAGTATACATAGAGTCTAAATTAACACTAAAGAAGCACTTCAAAGTGGTGGGAATCGGCTAATGTAAACTGGGCCTTTATGCGAATAATGCTTTATATTGGTGGTCCAACCGAACCTATCCGTCAGCTATTGTCCATTGCAACAAGCTATATAATCCCATATCCACCCCGAAAGATGGCAGTAGATCTGATGACACACTTAAGGGCCGACTTATAGAACATTTATACCGAGCAACCATCTGAAGAAGGAAGAAAAAAGGGACGGACACTAACCCCTGCTGGTTAGGGGCTTAGAATATGCCCGAGGTAGGCATACCGGTCTTAAGAGGCGACTAATATACACAAAGGTAATGACGTGCACCTCGATGGTTTGTCTACGGATATGATGCCTCTCACCTCTTATTACCCATCTTATCCTTCCTTTCGGAAGGAGGGGTGACATGACCTAGAAGGTTTCACTGGTCATAAATCGCTACCACGACAGTCGGGCAGTACCGCAAGGGAGAACCGGAGCGTACCGGGTTCAAATCCGGCCAAGGACTGTTAATTCGACCACATTCCCCAAAACCTTCATCCGATTTTTGGGGGATGAACGTTATTAAATCGGCTCTTCCCCCGTGACGTAATGCGTAGGAGCGGTGCCAGGGTATGTGGCTATAAAAACAGGATTAGCCTAGTTTCACAACGTAAAAAAAAATCGGGTTGTAAAGCGTAATACAAGCTTTTCCAGTGTTAGCTTGGTTGAATTCTGTATGTAGGTAGCCCTAGATGGTTGGACGAGGTTATGTAAAATCATTCCCACAGCAGTCGGGTTATTAGTAGAAGTTGTTAGTACATGAGCGTACAGGACTGATATCTCGCAGATTTCTCTTCCCCCTACCTAAAGAAACGAGAGTTCAAACAAAGACAAGTCAAACTGTTTATAGTTACTTCCATCAACGCAGCTATAGTTCAAACTCATTTCTTTAAGTAGAAAGAGCCTACGAAACTTTGTTGGATACTATAAGGGACATTGTAGAAGATAAAAATATTGCAGTTGCCTAGAAAGACGAGAGCCTTTGTCTTTATCCTGGGAATGTGGTCCTCAATCCTTGCGTGATATGCGGCAAAACGCTTGAGCAGGTACTTAAACATATGAATCATATAATAACTTGAAAGTTCAAGCACAATGGATCTTAATAAATGTCGCAGTGCTTTAAAGCCTATTAAGGTCAATACTCAAGCTTACTCGGAACTAATTCAAAACTGGAATGCAAGAGTTTCAATATTGCAGGAACTTTCTCAATATATTAATTAGGAACTTTTTACCTATTTACTCATGCTTTCGTAATTCCTAGTTTCACATTTCTATCTAAATGGGAATGTACTACTTCAATACTCATTTATATTATCATTATACTAGTGTTCTACATATCACGATCTTGCATCAACTTGAGTACTTTTTTCGCTGCATAGTGTTATCGAGTGCTGAACTATTTTCCAAGCTTCTAGACTCTAGCTCAACGGTAAGCTGGCGCATTGAAAATACACGAAGAAGTACGAAATCGGGCCAATAGAATGAGAGTAGCAAGAAAAAAAGTATTCCACCTTCGTTACAGGTTAGTTTATTGTTTTATAATTGTTGATTGATATGTACTTAATTTTTATATTTTCTATGTAAATGTACATATACATGTATTATGTACACCTATGCTTGCATTAATAAGTATTTAAATCTTTATAGTTCGCTGGCATCCATAGTTGGTGCGACAACAGGTTGTGGGACATATCTTAAATTGGCCCGCAGCACGTGCAGTGGCGCAACGTGTTCTCGGTGCTCGACGAGGAGTCGCGCATACTCGCTCACAAACAATTTGTTTCGGTTGAACGGATATTAGGGTAGGTTGACATAGACGCTGGGCTGAAATAAATAAGAGAAAATAGTGCAACATTTAGGTTATTAAAAAGTAAAATTGTTTAAAGTTGTAATTGTTCCACACTTAAACTGTGTTTAATATAAAAAGAAATATATATATAAGAATGTGTCAGAAAAAGAAAATTTGTTGGTCTTAATGTATCAGTATTTTACTTAGCTATCATATAGTAAGAAAATATATTTGGATCTGCTGAGCTTTATAGCTTTAAAGTGGGTGTTTAGAAAAATTGGTCAGTACCCGAGGCAATTGCTAACTCTTTTACTGTCTCTAACACTAAGAGCCATTTTCTAAATGTCCGGTTAACCCTAATCGGCAGTTAAATTGACAGAAGTTCCTTGGTTATCTGTCAAACAACGTGCCGGTCAGCTTAAACCGGATATTGAGAAAACGGCCCTAAGATTGTTGTTGTTTCTAAGGTTATGAAGTGTAACACTTTGGAGTACTTTTTGTTTGTATTATGGATCATTATTATCTTTTTGTGTATGTATCCTACTATTTTTCTCTTTTATCAACCACTATCTTTGTCTATATTTCCAACCGTATATATCTGTGCTTATACATATTTCTCCTCTAAACCCTTGAACACTCAATCAGGCAACCTCCGCCGATATGGGCTCTCTCCTTTTCCCTTCTTATGTTAGCTACATCTCTCTCGATCTAGTTTCCTTTCTGTCACCTTCTATCTCCCTCGCTCTTCATCCCTATTTTATTTTCTACCTCCCTCTCTTTACGTAGCAATATTTTTGCTCTCTCTTCTTGTATTTATATAAAATTTATAAA
Organism: Merzomyia westermanni; assembly: GCA_949987695.1. NCBI lineage: Eukaryota > Metazoa > Arthropoda > Insecta > Diptera > Tephritidae > Merzomyia > Merzomyia westermanni. The sequence continues at coordinate 53,248,765 of OX465290.1, forward strand.
ATCCTGTTAGTTTTAAGTACTTATTTATTTATTTTTATATTTTTTCTTGCTTTTTTTTCACTTTCATATTTTGTATTTATGGTTTTATTGTGTTTTTTTTTTTATTATACTTTGTGTTGTACTACAAAAGATGTTAAATCTCATTGTACTAATTTTTATATGTTTTAAATAAATGAAAATTAAATGAAATTTACTATTTCTCTGTGGTTGGCTATTTCTCTGTCTATCTCTCTTTCTTTACATTTTCTCTGCATTTTTTATTATTGTTATTCTCACCCTCCTTCTCCGTGCTCTATTCCTTACCCTTAGTCTGTGTTTTCTTTATACTCCTAAATAGAACCAGAAACTATTTAGGTCCATATAGTTATAATCAAGGACCGCATCCGAAACCGAAACCGTAACCGATTAAAGCCAATTAAATTTTCAAAACCAGAAACTACTCGTATTTAGCTCCTATCAGAAAATGCTATAAATTTTGCCCCTAAAGTCAGTTCTGTTTTGACATTTGTGTAGTAAACACATGCGAAATACACGTTAATAAACAATGTTACGCTACACTGCTCCAGAACGCGGAATATTGCTGACTATTTATTTGACCAATAATCGGTCGGGGCCAAACGGTTACTGTGAATGGTGAGCGCTACAGAGCAATGATCAACGAGTTCTTTTTGCCGCAACTTGATGAATTGGGATTGGAAAACATGTGGTTCCAACAAGACGGTGAAACAGCACACACTGCACGTGCCACAACCGATATGCTGAACATCGGAAGCTTACTTTTGCGCCACCTTGTAGTTATAAGCAACGACAGCCACCGAAACCGAAATGGAAAAGGATTAAAACCAATTAATTTTTCTAAACCGTAATGGTTACTTTACCTGAAAAAGAACGAAACCTTAACCGGTACAAAAAGCGGAACCGGTTACAAACGGCTGTACATTTTTTTTTAGTTTTTGCTTCAATTTGTGAATACATATTTTCTTTTACAAGATGGTACCCTGGCTAATTTTCATCAAGATTGTCGAGCAATAAAAATATAAAGAGATAATTAAAAAATTTGTTAATTTTTAGAATTTATTTGGGTTAAATTTTATCCATACATCGCATTAACAATAGTTATCCTTTTATTTAAAAAGGGAAAGGGAAGGAAAGAAATTCTAAAAAATCAGACCTATTTTAAATTTTTTATTTTTTTTTATAAATTTAAAACATTTTTTGTTCACAAAGTCGTGTTGGTTTTTTTTTTATTTTGAAACCGAAACCGATACTGAAGCGAAATAAGTGTTGAAAAACGAAACCGGAACCGGAACCGAAACCGAAAAATGTTACAAAACCGAAACCAGAACGTTACTTTAATCGGTTTCATACAGTGGTTATAATTTACATGTTGATTTATCTAATATTTTTAACTTCTATTGTTATGACTGTTCCTATTCCTATTGCTGCCATTATTCCTATTTCTGTTCCCATTCCTATTCTTATTCCTATTTCTATTCCTATTCCCATTTCTATTCCTATTCCTTTTCCTATTCCTACTCCTACTCCATTCCTACTTCCTACTCCTACTCCATTCCTACTCCTACTCCATTCCTATTCCTATTCCCATTCTTATTCCTATTCCTATTCCTTATCTTATACCTATTCCTACTTCTACTCCTATTCTATGTATACTCCTATTCCTATTCCAATTCCTGTTCCCATTCCTATTCCAATTCCATGTTCCTAATCCTAATAGTACTCCCATTTCTATTCCTAGTAGTATTCCCATTCCCATTCCTATTCCTACTCCTATTCCTACTCCTACTCCATTCCTATTCCTATTACTATTCCTATTCCTATTCCAATTCTTGTTCTTATTCCTATTCCCATTCCCATTTCTATTCCTATTCCTTATCTTATACCTATTCCTACTTCTGCTCCTATTCTATATAAATCTTTTATTGGAAAAATGTGATCATACCCTGCCATCTTCAGTGTTCATTTCTTTCTCCAGAAGAATAAAATATCGTATTTTTTATACCCATATTTAATTTACTTTTACATATCTATAAACAAATATAATCTTACCAAGAACTGTAGCTGTGATGCAAAGCAAAATGATATAAGCTAATAACTTCATATTTGGAAAGTGTTGGACTTGCAACTAAATAATTTTCTACTCCACAACGTCTTTTATATTAAAGCTTCTTAGCTTGCTGGGGAATCACATTTAGGGCTTCATAAAAGCCGAACAGTATATGGCATGACTTCCTGGAAAGCTCTTGTTTTGTTTTTGTTTTTGTTTTTGAAGAGAAGGCAAATTTAAACTTTTGATCTAAATAAATCCACCAAAAACAATGATTTACATTTTCAATTGATTTATTGACAATACCATTCTTTCTTAAATCTGTCTTTAGAAAGATCAATATTTCATTTCATATTCAATATTAAGAGTGTGCCTTTAAAGCAGATATTCATAGTTTTAAAACTTTTCAACTGCACCTAGGGAGATACAAAATACCTGAAACCAGTCTACCTTTAATTGTGAGAATAACTTTGTTACTGTCTGATTAGAATAAGCGGGGTAGCCACCTATTTGAACTAAACCAATAAAAATATTCGAAAACGACTTAACTCATTTGGACAAATTTTGAATACGGGTAAGAGCTACATCTCTACTTCTCCTACTAAAGTGATTCTATTTAAGTTTGATTCTATTTGAATTGTTATTTATTTTATTGCGATACGTATTTCAACAAAAGTATTGCTAAATACACCTTATTTCTATTTATGTGTCACCTATCAAAATTTTTTATCAAGCTTTGGTGGCAAAAACATACAACCAAAATGACCAGTACTTTTTCACTGCTGATTAAAAAAATTCAGAGCAAATCTCAATCGTTTGAGTACTAAAGCATAAATTTGTTTAACATTTTTTCTTTTTTAACCACTCTAATGTTAATCAACATATTCCCGTAGTCTCATTTTTTTGTTGATACCAATTGTGCAAATAATTGAAAAACTGGACTTTCATACAGGGGTCGCTAGATAGGTTCATGCACTTAAGTTATAGAGGAAACAAGTTGCACACTTTTGGAGATAGAAAGATTTCCAGCAAAGCAAAAAGAGAGAGAGGGATAGAGGTAGATGGATCGTGCTTGAGTAAATGTGTGGGAAGGATATGTTACATCAAATCAAATTTGTATCACAAATACGTCATAACAGCCTAGTACTCCGTTCCATCATCTAAAGAAGACTCTTTAAGAAGTACCAGAGTACTCCAAAAATTACTCTCATTCACATAAAAAAATTGGTTCAATTAACATGGCGATGTCATCTTATTGGATGTTGTTGTTGTTGTTGTGGTAACGACAAAAACACTCCCCGAAGGTTTTGGGGAGTGTTGTCGAGTTAACAGTCCTTAACCGGTGTTGAACCCGGTAATCTCCGGTACTCCCGTGCGGTACTGCCCGACTGTCATGGTAGCGATTTATGACCAGTGAAACCTTCTAGGTCATGTCATCCCTCCTTCCGTAAGAAAGAATAAGATGAGTAATGAGAGGCATCATATCCGTAGATCAACCATCGAGTTGCACGTCATTGCCTTTGTGTATATTAGTCGCCTCTTACGACCGGTATGCGTAACTCGGCCATATTCTAAACCCCTAAGTCCTAACCCCTACTGAATTTCTTTGTTTTTGAATACTCCATAGAGCACCTACGTGAGAGTACCCTCAAGTTAGGTTGAGGCCGAGATAAGACTTCCTTAAGCCTTTAGCATTCTATTTATGGCACCCTCAAAGCTTTTGAGGAGTGCTACCAGTAGGAAATGAATCCGGTTAGGTAAGATGGTTGGCATCGACTCTCCTTTGAATATAGAATTGTGGTGAACACAATAATCCACCACTAAAGAGATTTGTTGTACCTATTAGCCAACCAACCAATAACTAGGCCTCGAAAATAATTTGATATAAAAAATAAAAATAAAAACGCCTTCAGTTTCTAGTGAAACCAAACCTGCTAAATTTGATTAGTAATTAATTAGATGGCTTTTTTAATTGGTAATGATTATCTTAGTTGTTTTTCAACAAAAGGCTATTAATAATTGATTATGATTAGAAAAAATCAACCAAAGGTGTAAACACAACAACAACAACAATCTCCGTAAGCACTATGATGAGATCCGGCACAACATCACCTTGCCGTTTGATCTGCGTAATCATAGGCTGGCTCTAAATGACCTCCACACCGAGTCGTTAGACAGGTTCCTCAGATATCGGCTTGTGAACCCCGTTATTGATATTCAACCACCTGAAATAGCTGAAGAGGAAGGTGTTCTTTCGACGGAGACTAGATTCATGCTAGCACAACTTCGTTTTTATCCAGACCAAACCCCACTAATACTTGCTTTGCATGTGATATGTCCCTGCACGATACTAAACATCTCTTAACCTGTTGAACTGAACCTCCTCTTCTAACACCAATATCACTCAAGTCCAATACTGTTGAAACTGATCGTTGGAAGGCCTTGGGAACGATTCTAATAGTGTTTGTTTAACATTTTAGGAATATTACAATGATTTAAGGGCGATCCAGTGAAATAGTCATAAGGAAGCTGTCAAGAAAAGATGTAAGCTGCTCTTTGAAACGTATCATTGTTGTGACGGCCACTTCGTTTACTGATCTAAGCATAAGGCTATCAATATTTTAGAGCATTGTCCGAGACGGCATGAAATGTGTTCGACGGAATAGGAAGAACAGCGAAGGCGCAATATCTTACTCTCCCAATGAGCTTTGGTAATTGATATTTAAGTCCTGGGCTGACGATGGAGATATCTGCCGAGCTATGAGAGTATCCTACGAGTTGGAAGGGTTTATCTCCATTCACAGTGTTGAACGTTATATTATTTATATGCTATGCTAGCTATTGTGTACTTCCATAGGCCGGTACGATCCTTTTTAAGTAGTGTCCTCCTAAATGATGTGAGATGAAAGGGAGTCCGCCTCCATCCTTTTTAAGTTGATCCTTTAGGTGGATGGTAGCAACTACGCAAGTACATCTCATGGATCTTGCCGGCTGCAGTTTATTTGCAGTATTCTAGGTGCGGGTGGCTTGGTAGAAGTAGAATAGGTCCGCTTAAAGATTAACCGAATTTACCGCCGTTAGTGTGAGCAGAGCTTGACAGCATTTCACAACCTATGTGCCAGACCAAATATTTCTGTTTCCGAGTTTAGAGCAGGAATCGATGACGCTAGATATTGAAAAAGACCAGGAGCTGTTGGTCCTGCCTTATACTCGTACTTTTCCTGCATAGGAGTTATGTTATGTAGGTAGTAGAGGTGAGCGGCAGCGAGAGGTGGTAGCGATGTTTTGCATAAATGACATCTGGAGTCCCACAATGAGTTAAACTGGGTTATCAAGTAATGACAGTCGAGTAAAATGTAAGTCATTCCCCTGCGTCGAACCGGCTGTTGTGCTTTGTGGATGACTTGGCTGCGCTATTTGCTTCTTTTGGCGCGAACAAAAAATGACTGCTTTGCAGCGAGTCTTCTAATATTGTAAGGGGTCTACTAATATGTTCTGAAAGGCGAAGTCAAGGGGTGTGCCACTTTGCGCAAAAAAAAAAATTTACTTTAAAACTTAAAAAAAATCAATTTACTAATATAAGAAAAAAATTCGAGCTAAACCATGTTCAATAACTAATAAAACTTCAATTAATATTGAAACATTCACATACTCATAGAGCTTATTTGTGAACATTTTATAAGGTCACTTCGGAATGAATTGAGATTCAATGAAGTGATTTCACTAAACCTTTATAGGGCTATATGGGGATCATTCCTAGATAAAATATACCTTTTTGAGGGAATACTTGTGAAATCTCTTCAGGAATATTTCGTGATCACTACTGGAATTCTTTGGGATCATTTCGGTATTTAAAAAAAAATTACTTGAACTAGGGCTCGAACCTTGGACCGTCGGTGTGGTAGACCAGCAACATTACCGTCACACCACGGCGGCCACCTAATGCTTCCGCAAAAGTTCCGGAGTTATCCCGAAGTAAACAAACAAAAAGGACCCTTAAAAGTAATTCCGGCAAAAACTTTATTTTGTCCAGCAAAGATTCCGAACTACAAATATTAAACTTGTTTCAAATTACATCAGGGAGTTTTAATTTATAATAAAATAAATCGGTATAATTTTGCGAGAACTTTTGGTACTTTTTTTTATTTTTAAATTTCTGAATAATAATAAATATTTTACTTGCTACTCCAATTTTTTTAAATAACGGGAAAATCTTTATTTTATGCAAAACGCCTTTCTCTGGTTCAGTAAATGAACGAATGAAGCTATACGAAAGTTCTGTTGTCGCTACTTACTTTCCCTTAATGATCGCATTGTTGGAGTTTCTTCTGATCAAAAGTGGGCCATTTCTTACCATTGTAAATAAAAAAAGGCAGTTCGTCAAACCTGAAACAAAAATTTTCTTAAAAAACCATAAAACAAGTAATGCCAGCCATTCTATCTACCTATTGTTAATGGTTTAAGTTTGAGCTATATATTCACGAAAACAAAGAGAAAAAAAGTTTATATTCAGCTGTACCTCCGACCCTTTTTCCCTAAACTCATTTACTGGGCACTTAAGGTTCTATGTAAATACCGAGCCAAATGCGATCCGAATTCAGAACTTCAACAAAATACAAAAAAAAAATATTTTATCTTAGTCATGAAATGGAAAAATTTATTAACACAATCGTAATTTTAGGGCGGGTAGGGGAAGGTAAGGAAAATATATTTGCACTGCAGTTCCTGTCATTACACTTTCTGGGTTTTCCTCTGCCGTAGCTCAGCGCCCAAGATTGTGTCGCGACAAGAGAACAGTGGTCCTGGAACGTTGTAATAATTTTTGTCTACAAAACTGTCCGCCAAAACGTAAGGAATGCTTTAAAGCTGAACGGCACATGCATGTACATTAGGGTGGGTCGATGTGTATGGACTAAAGTTAATCGACATCGCGCCATCGATTTTTCGATAGGTTTTGGGCTCAGGAAAAAAAAGTTCCACTACGCATACCCAAAAAAAATTATTTTCGAGCCTGCGAAATAAAATTTGTTTGACTTTTGTCGACTTCGATCTTTGAGGTTTTTTTCATGACCTACTAAAAAATTTTCATTTGATTATAAAATTTACATGTATACCCTGTCCGACCCAAAAATGTGCGCTAAAAACTTTCGCGATAACAGTTTTTTGAAAAAAAATATTTTTTGGGTTTTGGGAGGTGTTTTGGTCAAAAAATTGACCCTTTCGCCATTTTTTTTAAAGTTTTTTTTTTCAGCATACATGCAAAAATGTTTTCGATGAAAACGAATTTGTCCCATATTTCCTGTCCCACTTAAAATTTTGCGCTAAAAACGTTGGCGATAACAGTTTTTTGAAGGAAAATTTTATTTTCGGGCTTTGGAAATGTCGATTTTTTAACCAAAACAAGTGAATGAAAATTCGCAGGCTCGAAAATTATTTTTTTTGGGTATGCGTAGTGGAACTTTTTTTCCTGAGCCCGAAACCTATCGAAAAAGCGATAGCCCGATATCGGTTAATAAATCGACCCAGTTTAATGTAAATACATGTCCGAGGGACTATTATCGTTCGGGTAAGACATGCATTGCATTCAGAAAACGAGTTTAATGCAACTAGAGGTGGAAAGTAAAACTTCACTTGAATTGGAAGTTTTATTTTTGCTGTAAAGAGGGTTATTAAATAAAGTTTATCTACCCAATTTATTGAACTATTCTAAACACATAAATGGTTGGGGTAACCAATTTTCTGTCACACTCAAGGGTGGCCCTTTCTTTTCTGTCAAAGTAGTCCATCAGTAGTAACACTTTCGTGACGTTGCCAGTAAAGCGGAAAAAGAATAAAAAAAATAAAATAAAACATAATAAAATAAAATAAAATAAAAAGTAGAATAAAACAAATTAAAATAAAATAAAATAAAATAAAATAAAGTTAAGTAAAGTAAAATAAAAAGTAGATTAAAAAAAGTTAAAATAAAACAAAATAAAAAAAAAAAAACAAAATAAAGTAAAATAAAATACAATAAAATAAAAAAAAAAATAAAAGAAAATAAAATAAAATAAAAAAAAATAAAATATACCTAATATAATATAATAAAATAAAATAAAATAACTGTGTTTGGAAGCTGGCTTGAGGTCAACTAGTTTTAAATAAAACGCAAGTTTTTTTCCTTTTAATTCGATATATTTCGATTACCCACTGTAATCGTCATCAGGAATTTTTTCAAATTTATTTGAGTGTCCGCATCAGTTGACGATTACAGTGGGTAATCGAAATATATCGAATTAAAAGGAAAAAAACTTGCGTTTTATTTAAAACTAGTTGACCTCAAGCCAGCTTCCAAACACAGTTAAAGAAAAAAGGTCGCAAAAACAATTATTTAAAATAAAATAAAATAAAATAAAATAAAATAAAATAAAATAAAATAAAGTAAAATAAAACAAAATAAAATAAATAAAAAAAAACAAAATAAAACAAAGTAAAAAAAAATAAATTAAAGTAGAATAAAATAAAACAAAATAAAATGAAAAAAAAATAAAGTAAAATAAAATACAATAAAATAAAATAAAGTAAAATAAAACGAAATACAATAAATTAAGGAAAAAAAACAAAATAAAATAAAGTAAAATAAACTAAAATAAAATAAAATAAAATAAAATAAAATAAAATAAAGTAAAATAAAACAAAATAAAATAAATAAAAAAAAACAAAATAAAATAAAGTAAAAAAAAATAAATTAAAGTAGAATAAAATAAAACAAAATAAAATGAAAAAAAAAATAAAGTAAAATAAAATACAATAAAATAAAATAAAGTAAAATAAAACGAAATACAATAAATTAAGGAAAAAAAACAAAATAAAATAAAGTAAAATAAACTAAAATAAAATAAAATAAAATAAAATAAAATATAAAAAACTAAAATTAATAATGAAACAAAACAAATTAAAAGAAACCAAATAAAATAATGTAAAAAAAATAAATTTTAGTAAGATAAATTAAAATAAAATAAAATGCAACAAAATAAAATAAAATAAAATAAAATAAAATAAAATAAAATAAAATAAAATAAAATAAAATAAAACAAAATAAAATTAAATAAAATAAAATAAAATAAAATAAAATAAAATAAAATAAAATAAAATAAAATAAAATATAATAAAATAGAATAAAATAAAATAAATTAACATAAACCAAAATAAGGTAAAATAAAATACATTAAAATAAAGTAAAATAAAACAAAATAAAGCAAAATAAAGTTAATTAAAAAAAAAACAAAATAAATCAAATAAAATAACATAAAATAAAATAAAATAAAATAAAATAAAATAAAATAAAATAAAATAAAATAAAATAAAATAAAATAAAACAAATTAAAATAAAATAAAATAAAATAAAATAAAATAAAGTTAAGTAAAGTAAAATAAAAATTAGAATAAAAAAAGTTAAAATAAAACAAAATAAAACAAAAAAAAAAAAACAAAATAAAGTAAAATAAAATACAATAAAATAAAAGAAAAAAAAATATAAGAAAATAAAGTAAAATAAAAAAAAAAATATACCTAATATAATATAATAAAATAAAATAAAATAAAATAAAATAAAATAAAATAAAATAAAATAAATTAAAATAAAATAAAATAAAATAAAATAAAATAAAATAAAATAAAATAAAATAAAGTAAAATAAAACAAAATAAAATAAATTAAAACAAACAAAATAAAATAAAGTAAAAAAAATAAATTAAAGTAGAATAAAATAAAACAAAATCAAATGAAAAAAAAATAAAGTAAAATAAACTACAATAAAATAAAATAAAGTAAAATTAAACGAAATACAATAAATTAAGGAAAAAAAAAACAAAATAAAATAAAGTAAAATAAACTAAAATAAAATAAAATAAAATATAAAAAACTAAAATTAATAATGAAACAAAACAAATTAAAAGAAACTAAATAAAATAATGTAAAAAAAATAAATTTTAGTAAGATAAATTAAAATAAAATAAAATGCAACAAAATAAAATAAAATAACATAAAATAAAATATAATAAAAGAAAATAAAATAAAGTAAAATAAGATACAATAAAATAAAATAAAGTAAAATAAAACAAAATAAAGCAAAATAAAACTAGTTACAAAAACAACAAAAACAAATCAAATAAAATAAAATGAAATAAAATAACATAAAATAAAATAAAATAAAACAAAAGAAAATGAAATAAAATAAAATAAAATAAAATATAATAAAATAAAATAAAATAACATAAACCAAAATGAGGTAAAATAAAATACATTAAAATAAAGTAAAATAAAACAAAATAAAGCAAAATAAAGTTAATTAAAAAAAAAAACAAAATAAATCAAATAAAATAACATAAAATAAAATAAAATAAAATAAAACAAAATAAAATAAAATATAATAAAATAAAATAAAATATAAAAAAAATAAAGTAAATTAAAATAAAATAAATTGAAACAAAAGACATTAAAAAAAACCAAATAAAATAAAGTAAAATAATATAAAATGATAAAAAATAAAAAATATGAAATGACACCAAATAAAATAAAATAAAATAAAATAAATCGAAAACAAGTAAGAAAAGGGCTGTCTTCGACTGTGAAGACTTTATAACTTTCATGAATACGCATCACGGTTTTAAGTGTACGATCCCTACTTACAATTAGTACAAACTCTGCAAAACTGATAATTTAAAGATACATAGCCCGAACCCCATTTATCGGAACAATCGATTGTATGGGGGCTATACGTTATGTTGGTCCGATCTGACTGATTTTCACTACACACATAACATATATAATATGTACAAAATTTTACGTTCCTAGCTTTTGCAAAATTTATAGCCCCAAACCTATTTATCGCAACTATCGATTGTATGGGAGCTATGCGTTGTATTGCTCCGATCTTGCTCATTCCGACAAATGATTAATCTCATGCAAAATGGCGGCCGCATACCTAATTTCATCAAGATTCCTTAAAAATTGAGGGACTAGTTTGCTTACAAACAGACAGAAGGACAGACGGACATGGCTAAATCGACTCAGCTCTGATCATTTTGGTATACTTATTGGTGGGTCTATCTCTTCTTCTTCTCACACTTACAAACATCGGGCCAAAGTTATAATACCATTTCATTTTCATGAAAGGTATAAAAATAAAATAAAATAAAATAGAATAAAACAAAAAAAATTAATTAAAATAAAATAAAATAAAATAAAATAACATAAAATAAAATAAAGTAAAGTATAATAAAATAAAATGTAATAAAATAAAGTCAAATAAAAAAAAATTAATAAAAAAAAATATAATTATAAATTAAAATAAAATAGAATCAAATAATATAAAATAAAATAAGTAAAGAAAATAAATATGGTAAAGCTTCCCCTGTTCCCAAAGGCCTCTAAAAAACCAAAATATCGTAGAGTTTTCGAAAAACTCTGAAGCACGTGCACTATCTGTAAGCAAGAGATAGGACTCCTCGGGTCGCTCGCTATCGGCATCACAGCATGCCTTTAAAAAGGCAGGAAGAAAGGAAATTGATCTCCATAAGATACCAAAACAAATTGAGGGTTCCATGGAGCAACACGATCTTTAGCCGAAGATAGTCATATGAATGTACGGGCAGTACTAATCTGTGACTCCTTAGTATACTGAGAAGCTTTTAAGGAAAATATAAGTTTAAGCGTATCGCGCCGTTGGCTCCCCTGGAGGCTGTAACAAGTCCCACAGATCCATAGTGACACTGAGTTCTTTTTTAAAGCAAACTTCAATTGATTATTTACATTAGCATGGGACTGAGGGAATGTAGTTGCCCTAAATATACTGAGCAATATAAAAGAAATATCCTTTACCTATATTCCATAGCAAAATGACACCGCAAAAATGTTTTATCCTCACACGATTAAGTTTGAAACTCTTTTAAATACTAGAAGATCGTATTTGGAGCCGCACTTCAAATCCACTCTGATTTTTTAACGTTGGTATTGGATGTGTTAACTTGAACATAGCATATCAAGAGTCAGTTAAGCAAACTTCAAACAAAAGAGACGAAGGCATTTCTGGGGAGACTGTGCAGCATTTTTTTTGGGCTTAAACCCTCAGCTAGAGCATTTCTAGAATAATCCGAAAGCCCCTTTTAATAGATCTGGTAAGATTAGCTGTGATAGAAGTTTTAGGTTATCTTAAATTGATGTCCTTGTCGTTGTAACAGTGCTTCATCCTACTTAATTGGATCGAAGTAAACAGGTTGGTATTGAAACACCACCCAATGGTAGCCTAAACCCTAGTCATTTTGGTACGTCCCCTTGTTTTTCATAGCCCACGAAGGGCTTTTACACATTTAGAGCCACCTGTACCACAGAAAAACCTTTCCTAAAAACTCGATTTAAAAAGTTTTCTTCCAAATTTAATCTCTGAAATCTGTTAATCACTCAACATTGCTTGCCGCCAATCAAAAGTCACTCATACGCACTGTACTCTATGATTGGTGGCCTACCTTGTATTCGTTGAAATCACATTAGACGTATTTGCATGAGCAAGAAAGATTGTTTTCATTACAGAAAAAATCCAATTCATCATTTATTATTACTTCCCTCTGCAAGAAATATCCTTTCCCACTACCTTAAGAATAAGCCACTTTCAAAAATGAATTAATGCTTTTAAGGAGAAGAAGATTGATATCTTATTCTTAATTGTATCAACACAATCGCAATGTTTTCATTCATTTTGTGCGCCACACACACAAATTAGATTCATATTTTCAGCAAAACAACAAAGCTGCTACAACACTTTTTCATTTTTCCTTTCTCTTTCACTAAAAATCCATGTACAGACATCCCACGTGAATAATTAAGCTGAGTCAAAATGACTTCTACTTACATTGGTAAACAACAAAAACGTTTAAGCAATCAATTTCAACTTCTGAAAAGTAATGTAAAATTGATAAATAAAAAAATCTAGATAAACGAACAAAATTTTTTCTTACTCAATGTAAGTACTTATTGAGCTATACCTGTTTGAAAAGGTTTCTATATGAGCTTTTTTTAGGGATTTTCGCTTTGTTTACCTGCATACTTCTGCGAGATACTAGTGATTGATGTAGATTAGCATGCGATTTAAATGCATCTTCCTACTTCTAGAATTTTCCATTTATAAACTTAAGTTCATTACCAATTTCAAGGAATCCATTCTTGGTCAAAGTGAACAGCTTGTAGAGGTCGATATCAGTAGCTCTACAATCTTGACATGAACAGCGAATTCTCTTTCCATCACTAATAAGAGCGGCCACTTTTTCGGTCATTCCAGAGCACATAACCAGCACGCTAACAACAGGAAAGAAGAGAAAACCACCAAGCAATAAAAATAAAAACTGGTTTTGGCTAGAGGGCTTGGATAGCACTGTATAATCATTGTTAATATTGACAAATTAGTAACAGTTTCAAGGCCACTGAAGACGGCTACTAACAGGTGAAACAGTTTCGTAGCCATTGGACTCTGGTACTTAAACAGCTGATCCTGAGAAGGTTGAGAAGAAAAATTAAGAATAAGCAAAAAAAAAAAATAAGTAAGGAAGTCTAAGTTCGGGTGGAAACGAACATTATATACCAAGTAGTGATCTATTATGGCATACTAATTTACGCAGGTATATTCTAATACTTTTTAGTTCGTATTATAAAGTCAGCTGATTACTTCCAATAAAAACGCTTTTGTTATGAGTTTTGGGGGGGTAAATTAATTAAAAACAAGTTCGGGTGGAACCGAACATTATATACCTAGTAGTGATCTATTATGTCATCCCAATCTACGCAGGTCTATTTTAATACTTTCAGTTCGTATTTGCGTTCAAACAGACAGACGGACAGACAGACGGACAGACAGATAGACGTATCGAGAGACGGGCATGCCTACGTCGACTCAGCTCATCCTCCTGATCATTTCAGTATACATTTTGATGGGACTATCTCTTTTTCTTCTCATACGTACAAACATTTCATGTTCATGAAAGGAATGAAAATCGAAAAAGATATACAACTTCGCTACTTGCCCGGAGATTTTACTTTGATCCTGAACGTTTTGACATACATTAATAAATCTATATCTCGATTCGTTTATGCCGAATGAAGTAATATTCCTTGTGTGCGTAACAAAAAAAAATATAAAAAATGTGTGTCTTTTATAGGCGCCAAAGAACTCAACCGATCTTTGAACCGAATTAATGAAATTTGGATATATGTGTCACTTAGTCAATATCTACATAATTTTTCAAAAGTGGGCGGTGCCACGCCCACATATTTTGTATTTTGTTTTGCTCTTGAACTTTCACGAAAGGTTCAGGAGTTCGCTGGGCACGACACAGTCTGTATATAGATTTTGGAAAATTCCCCAGGCTATATAAAGCTGCAGTTCGGTATAGTTAGGAGTTTATTTGGTTCAAGTTAATGACATTTTATATATACGATGTGTAGATTTGTTCAATGTATCAAAACGTCAAAACAACGTCTATCAGGTTTGCTAGTATATTATAAAACGGCCAAAGCAAACCACGAATTTCAGCATTCTTTTGAAAACTGAGAGACTAGTTTGCGTTCAAATAGACAGACGGACAGACAGACAGACGGACGGAGAGACGGGCATGGCTAAATCGTGCTGATCATTTTAGTGAACTTTTTTCTTCTTCTTCTCATACTTACATACATTTAATGTTTACGAAAGGTATGAAAATCAAAAAAGATATATAACTTCGCTTTTGCAGTGGGCTATTAACTGCGTGCCCGAATATTTCGCTTGTGTGTTTCCCGATTTGGCTAATTTTTGAGAAGCAGCTGATCAATTTTCATAGAAATATCAAGGTTTAATTATAAGCGATTGCCTTTGAAAATAGCAGAAATTTTATGCTGAAAAGTGGGCGACGCCACGCCTACTTCCTCAAAATTTTATTACAAAAATTTTTTCGGTTGAATTTTTCTTAAAAAGCTTATTATGGGTGCAAAATCTGATTGATATAACTTGCTTAGTTGTAGAAATATACCTTTTTCAATTTTACAAAAAAATTTTTCAGAACTATGTTAAAAAACTGGGCGTGGACATTAACCGATTTCGCCCATTTTTACAACATACAGTTACCTTTATATATAGAACATTATCACCAAATTTCGTTTCGACAAATAAATTTTTGGCGGAGTTATGGCATAAGAAGTTTTGTGGAATAGTCCACTATAAAAGGGGCGGGGCCACGCCCATTTTCGAAAATTTTCAGTTTTTGGATTTCTTTGTTTACGAAACTTTAAAAGTGAAATTTAAATGATGTAAAGCTATTTTACGCAAAGTTATTGCCTATTTAATATATCTACGATCCTCCTCAAAATCTCTCATATAAAAGTGGGCGTAGACCTTAACCGATCCCGACCATTTTTTCCTGGAACATTCCTTGCAAACCTGGAAACCTGCGTGCTAAATTTCGTTTATATCTTGAACAGTTTTTGATTTATGATTAATATTATTTCTAAATTTGACTTAATCAAAAGTGGGCGGTGATTTTATGCCTCAATCTCAATGTATTCGCCACACTTTATCCTTATAGGTGTATTATGTACTGAGTAATCACTTTTTTTGTGTTTTTGAAAATATTCTATCGTCCGATTTCGCCAATTTGAAATAGCGCTCGGAGATGAGTGCCAAAGAACTCGCATACCAAATTTCATTAAGATATCTCAAAATTTACCCAAGTTATCGTGTTCACAGACGGACGGACGGACGGACATGGCTTAGTCAATTTCTCTTTTCGTCCTGAACTTTTTGATATACATAAGTCTATATCTATCTCGATCCGTTTATGCCGTTACGTACTGCCGTTAGGCGACTAAAGTTAATAAACCTTGTGTGCGTAGCACTACTAGGTATACAAAATATAAATGTATGGCGCGATATACAACAGGTATATCATCATAAACCTCCCAAGAGCTCTTTGCGCCAAGCTTTCCTCCCAATTTGTGGTGTGCTATTTTGAATTTCTTCCTACAAACTGGCGGGGCGTATAGAACGGCATCTACGAAGGAGATGAATTTTTGCTGAGAATCTTTCCATGGCAGAAATACAATCGGAGAGTTTGCCAATCTGCTGCCGAATGGCGTTTTGAATACACTTTTTTCAAACCACTTTTGATGTTACCTGTCCCAGGACCCGAACCTTGCACCTTCGGTGTGGTAGGCCGCCATTAATTTATTTGTATATAAATAGCTTCCCTACCAACAACTGGTAACCACATTTTTTCAAAATACCAGCACATGCACATTTCATGTTTGAAAAATTTGCGTTCAAATAGATAGACGGACAGACAGACAGACGGAGAGACGAACATTCCTAAATCGACTCAGCTCATTGTCCTTATTATTTCAGTTTACTTATTGATGGGCCCATCTCTTCTTCTTCTCATACTTACAAACATTTCATGTTCATTAAAGATATGAAAATCAAAAAAGGTATATAATTTTTGGAAGAAGTATAATCGTACTACATAATTTTGAGAAGCAGTTGACCAATTTTGATTGAAATATCTAATTCAAACTACAAGCAATCGCCTTTGCAAATAGCAGAATTTCTATGCTGAAGAGTAGGCGGCGCCACGCCTACTTCCCCAAAATTCACAAAATTTTGTTTCGGTTGAATTTTGCTTAAAAAGCTGATCAAGTGTACAAAATCTTATTGATACAGCTTGCAGGGTTATAAAGATATCGCGTTTTACATTTTACAAACGAATTCTTCAGAACTGTGTTAAAACACTGGAGTGACCGTTGACCGATTTCGCCCATTTTCACAACAAACATTAACGCTTATATGTTCAACATTTTCGCCAAATATCGTTTTGATAAATCAATTTTTGCCGGAGCTATGGCATAAAGAGTTTTGTGGAACAATCCGCTATAAAAGGGGCGGGACACGCCCATTTAAAAAAATTTATATTTTTCGACTTTCTTCGTTCACGGCCACTTTGAAAGTGAAATATAAATGATATAAAGCTGTTATACGCAAAGTTATTGCCTATTAAATATATTTATGAACCTTTTCAAAATCTTTCGTACAAAAGTGGGCGTGGTTATTAACCGATTTCGTCCATTTTTTCCAAAATATACCTTGTATTAATATAGATATGTGTGATGAATTTCGTTCTGATAACTTGACTGGTTTTTGATTTATGATTAATATTATTTATAAATTTGACTTATTCAAAAGTGGGCGGTGCCACTCCCATTTTCAAAAATTTCTTGAAAAATGTTTTTTCTGCCTTAATGAAGTTCCGAGTAATTTAAGTGGTAAATAAAGACTGACTTTATTTGATACGAATGAATGTTTACAAAGAAGTTGAATGATAAAAAGAGAAGTGTCAAATATAATTCAAGGTTGCATGGATACATGGTTGTAATATACAGTATTGATACATTTGAAAGTTTTAACTGTGAACTACAACACCCCCTCTCGAAGTAGAGAGTACATTACTTATTACTTGCATTCGAGAAGACCCAAATTCGTTGAACAGATGCTGTGTTTCATTTGCGTAAGGCTCTTAGTAAGCATGTCTGTTGGCATCTGTTGTGTTGGCATATATTTAATAGTGATTGTTTTATTTTGCACACAGTCACGGATAAAGTGATGACGTATGTCACTATGTATTGTTCGAGGGTGGAAATTTGAAGAAGTAGCTAACTTTTGAGCGCTCTGCCTATTGTTGAATAACTCTACGCTGACGCAATCAATTCCCACTTCTTTTAAGGCAGCTTTTAAATATAGATCTTTTTTAGCAGCCTCAGTTATTGCAATATATTCCGACTCTGTGCTTGAAAGAGAGACGATGCGTTGCTTGCGTGCTTCCCAGCTTATGGATGAACCGGCGAAAATAAATACCTGAATAGGATCCCCTGTCCACTGTACTTGCGCCCCAATCGGCACTGTACAATAAGCCTCTCTGTAGTGTTCCTTTGATGTAACGCAGAATTCTCTTTGCCGACTTCCAATGCTCTTCGGTGTAGTTGTTGTTGAATTGGCTCATAAAATTAAACGCAAAAGCTATGTCAGGCCTAGTATATACCGCCAGATACATCAATGCGCCGGTTAGATTTTGTTACGGATATTTTTCCATGACAGACTCGTCTTTCGTATCGGGCATAGACACTTTGCAATTCGATTCAATGGGCGTTTTCGAAGGATTGCACTCTGACATACCGAACCCGCCCAATACTGACTCAGCATATGATAGCTGTGACAGAACTATTTCGCTCTTTTCTTTTTCTAGGTTCTATTGAAAATTATACCTAGACATCGGTTGACCCTCCCGTTATCCTTCATGGAAATGCTGTGAAAGTGTTATCTTTGTTTCTTTTAACCAATTGTTGTTGTTTGATGCTAGTAGCAAATCGTCAACGTACGGGTGGCTAATGAAAGCCGCTACCAAAAAAAAATTAAATAACTTTTTTTCTATTTAATGAATCTGGTAAATTTTTTTTTTATTTTGCAGATTGACTTTTACATTTAACAAAAATTTATAACTGGGACACTGAAACAAGAATTTGGATTGTCCGCCGCTATCACCCACTGGAGTCCGTAGTTTCGGTTCAAAGAGAGTATAGGCGCACGTTTGGCGGTAATCCTCCGAGCAGATGGACCATAATAAGACTTGTAAACAATTTTTCCGAGCATGGGACAGTCAACAGAAGGCCTTACCATCGAAACCCTTCAGTTCGAACGGAGGAAACAATCGCTGCTGTAGCTGCTGCCATACAAAACAATCCACGTGTTTCGACAAGAAGCTTATCTGCTCAAATGGGTGTAAGCAGACAGTCATTACAGTCAATTATGCACAAAGATTTGGACTTATTCCCATATAAAATTCAAATGGCCAACAAACTGAAAGCTGCAGACTTGCCGATTCGCTTGGAATTTTGCCAGAAGATGCTTCAAATGGTGGAAGAGGATGGAAACATGTTGAACTGTCTTTTCATGTCTGACGAGGCCCATTTCGATTTAAACGGCAACATAAACAAACAAAATTGTCGAATATGGAGTGCTTCCAACCCACAGATACTCCATGAGACGGAATTGCATCCACTTCGTGTCACAGTGTGGTGTGCAGTTTCATCACGCTGCATTGTCGGGCCCTTCTTCTTCGAAGAAAACGGTCACACCGTTACGGTTACTGGAGACCGTTACTTGAGCATGTTGAGAGAGTTTTTCTATCCAGAATTACGCCGAATGAGAATTTCTTTCAACTCTGTGTGGTTTCAGCAAGATGGTGCAGCTCCTCATATAGCCCAACCTGTTATGACAGAATTGCGACGAAAATTTCCCAATAAGCTGATATCCAGAAACTCCACATTCCGTTGGCCACCCAGGTCGCCTGACCTTACTGCACCTGACTTTTTCTTGTGGGGTTATTGCAAACAGGAAGTCTTCAAAGCAAAACCAACAAATTTGAAAGAAATAAGGCAATCCATTCGAGAAACAATTGCGGCTATTCCTGTCTCAACTCTCCAAGCAGTAATGAACAACTTTTTGGTAAGATGCCGCACATGCATCGACGAGCAGGGGGGGCATTTAAATTCCATTATTTTTAAAACTAATTAAGCTATATTTAATAAAATTTAATGAGCTTTAACATGAATAAAAGAAAAATGAATTCCATACACTGAAAACAAATTATTTGAGTTTCTTAATGTAGCAAAATTCATCAGCCACCCTGTATATTGTGACCAACATGATGTTATCGCTTTTGTGGCGCACGTAGAAATACTGATCGAATTTCGTTGCTTTTAACCCAATCTTGTTTAGAGTTAGTGATAATTTTTGGTACCACATTAACCCTGACTGACGCAAGCCATACAGCGCTTTTGACACTAAACACGTAGGGTTGCTTTGCTGTAGTGTTTCTCGCCACTCTTCCGCTGTTTGCAGACTCTCTTTGTTATGCTTCGTCAAACCCTTTAAGCCGACGGGTTGATCTCGTTGAATTTTCTTTAATACGCTCATAAGCAGACCAGGAACGTCCATGTAGATATTACCAATAACCTTACGGTCTGAAGGTTTTTCTACAATTTTCCAAGTCTTGCTTCGAATGTGCGCCAAAACTTCGTCTTCAAGCGCCTTGAGCCACATATACGAGTCATCAGATTTTAGCGCATATGCCAAAGTTTGGAGATCATCAGTGAAAAGATCAGCTGATTCCTTTGCGTTATATTAAAAGAAATCCTCTGAATCGTCATCGTCCACCTCTGAATCAGCACCAACAACTGTTTTATGATACGCTTTCCGTGCCTTCCTCCTTCCCTTCTAACAAAATATCTATTTTACTACATTCGCCGATATTTTCGCTATCATTATCGGATTGAAAGTCTTCAAAACCCGGTTTGTTAATAAACTTTACATCGCCGCATATTATAATATGTTTTTTTAGTTTTTGAATATAGACGGTATGCTTTTGAATTGTCTGAATATCCCACGAATATACCCGGCTTTGCGCGAGAGTCGAACTTTCCTTTCGCAGGATTTTTGTTTAATACATACGCTTTTGTACCGAATATTTTCATGTACACCCCAGTCGGATTTCGATTTGTCCACGCTCGATATGACACTTCGTCCGTCGTTTTCGTTACGCAACGATTTCTTATATAACACCCGGTATTCACTGCTTCTGCCCAAGCATTTGCATGCTTCACATGCACCTGGCCATTTCAACGAGGGTCTGATTTTTACGCTCCGCTAAACCATTTTGTGGCGGACTAAGAACATTTTTAAATTCTTCATTGCAGTACTCGCGGCCATTGTTGGACTGCAACGATTTAATTATCTTTCCCGTAAATGTTTCAACTTTTGCTTTGTACTGCTTGAAAACGCTTAGCACGTCTGATTTGTGTTTTATTAGAAAGATCTCACACCACCTCGATTTTTCGTCTATGAATATTACGAACTATTTTGCACCGCCTTTGGAGGCATGTTTCATTGGCCCGCACATGTCACTGTGCACTATTTCGAGTAAATCGTTTACTCTATTCTTGCCCGATTTTGGAAAGGGCGTTCGCACTTGTTTCTAACTAGCACAGATTTCATAGTCAGATAATTTTGCAGTTGGTTTGAATTGTAGACCGTACACAGAACCGTTTGTCTTACATTTCAAATCGCGTTCATTTACGTGGCCCATTCTGTAATGCCATAAATCGATATCGTTTCTAATGTTTGCCAAATTCGCGAAATTTTTAGAAGTTTTTAAATAGTACAAATTTCCAGTTCTTTCAGCCTCCAACACTAATTTATTGTCACTGTTAATAATCACGGCCTAATTTTTTTCAAATTTCACGGCATAGCCCTTGTCGGTAATTTTAGCAACCCACATCAAATTCGTACGCAAGTCAGACACATGCGAAACGTCCAAATCAATTTGTTTTCCTCGAACATCTACTTTCGCACATAAAACAATTATTCGCCAAATTTACTTCATCATTTACCTGTTTTATATTTTCAAATATGTTTATGTTTGCACTCATATGGGATGTGCAGCCACTGTCGAGACACCATCTCATATTTCCTACGGGGAACGCAAATGCCTTTTCCACTGTGTTCAATGTAATTTTTGCTCTTTCATTTGTCTTTTCACTTACACGCATGTTTTGCTTTTGTACAATTTCTCGCGAAATGACCCGGCTTACCGCAACGAAAACACTTTTTTATTTGCTTTGATTTACCCGAAATCCGATCAACGCACGTGTGATTAGGCCTTTTCTTTATAAAAAGTACGTTATTATCGTTCTTTTCTTCCTTCGATTTTCGCGCCTCATACTCTTCAAGTATTTTCACACGAAGTACCGCGGCCTTTGGAAGTTCGTCTCGCGTTTCTACCGCGCGTCTAAATGTTTCGTACGACGGTGGCAAGCTATACAATAACAAAATTGCTAATAGTTCGCCGCCAATAGCGACGCCTATTTCTTTTAGCTTCGCGACTGCGTCGAAAAATGCTTTGAGATGTTCTCAAACTTTCTCGTCCTCTGTCATGCGCGACAAAGCTACACGTTTATATATATAATGTTGCTTTTCTAGCTGGACCTTTGGATTGGAATGTTAATTCCAACCTTAACCAAATATCACGTGCACTGGGACACTGATGTTTTTTGATCAGCAATTTACCATTCGTTCAGTTTTTCCTGGCCAACTGGCTTCACAATAGTACCATCCACATAGGCCCACAAATCATTTTTGATTAATATCGCGCTCATCTGCAGCTTCTATGAATCGTAATTTTCCGCATTTTGCGGATCGATTCTCACAACACCAGCCATTATGTTTTAAAGCTTTAAGTTTTTATTTTTTTTAACGCAAAACACACTTCGCTTGTACTTATACCGGCGCTTGATCTTTTCGGGCGCTGGGCCCATAACCTGAAGTTCCGAGTAATTTGAATGCTAAATAAAGACTGACTTTATTTGATACGAATGAATGTTTACAAAAAAGTTGAATGATAAAAAGAGAAGTGTCAAATATAATTCAAGGTTGCATGGATACATGGTTGTAATATACAGTATTGATTCATTTGAAAGTTTTCACTGTGAACTACTTCGCCTCCACAACAATATTAATGTACACACCAAATTTTATCCTTATAAGTGTATTATGTACTGAATAATCACTTTTTTTGTATTGTCGAAAATATTCTATATATAAAAATTGGGCGTGGCTATCATACTATTTCGCAGATTTTAAATAGCGCTCGGAGATGAGTGCCAAGGACCTGCATACCAAACTTCATTAAGATATCTCAACATTTACTCAAGTTATCGTGTTCACAGACGGACGGACGTTAAGCCTTTCCACTTAAAGCACTCAGTACAGGTTAAGAAAGCCAAAAAATACCTTTAAATATTAAGACGAATTAGAAGAACACACGCAACACATGATGTTTAATTTGTATTCCTTGGCTCAGAGATTACAAATAGCACTCAACTGGCAGAAAAGTCTTTCTCATGTTTGGTATTTAGAGAAATCATTTCATTTCATGGTACATGCGTTTCGGTGTGCGTTTTATACCCAAACTAACAGACACGGCAAACGTTGTCCTGACCGAAAATTTTTGACTACACTGCTAAAAATTTGAGCCTAAATTTAAAACTTTTTTGGGCTACATATATGTCCAAACCAAATTTTGTTTAGAATTTAAATTATTCCAGTTTTTAAGAAAATGAGCGCGAAGAAAAGAATTGAAATTTTAAACCAGAAATGTCTTAACAATTAAAAAAATATAAAAAACATTTGTATAAGTTGGCAGGATTTGAACTGAAGCTCGCCCCATCAGAGTTGTCTGCTCTACCCACTGAGCTACGCAGGACACAAAATTGTAATGAGAAAAATTCAATTACTTGAAAAAGCTTCTAAAAATAAATGAAAAAAATAAAAAAATTTTGTTGTTTTTTTCAGTTCAGCTTTAAATCTAAGCCGCAAGAAATTTAAAGGCGATGTAGGTAATTGAAAGGTTTGGAATTTATTACCAAAAAGTTTAAAAAATTGCTTAAACCGGCGAATGGTTTAAAATTTATGCTCAAATTTTTAGGCGTGTATCTCCCACTCTCAACTGTAATATCCTATTTCTTTGCCGCTAATCCTCTGCAACTTACAACGGCTTTAGCAAAACGTGATAGCATAACAGTCCTTCGGTTTAGTAGCGCAATCGATTGGGTCATGCTTTCAAAGTTTTTGTCTGTCTTTGTAGGTTTGCTTGGCCAACAATAAAAACCCACACTCCTTAGCCATGTTCTTGGACTTTGCGTGAGCTTTCAAAAACGCTTCAAATCGGTAGATCATGGAAAGTCTAAATTTCATTAAAGTATAATCAGCCCTGAATACTTGATCGGATGCAAGCTAAGTTGTACAAAGGGAGCTATAGGAGGTCATGAAAGTAGTGAAGAGGGGCACGCCGCAGTGTAGGGTGCTAGCCCTTTTGCTTTGGATTCTGGTGATCAGCCAACTGTGTTTTCGATAAGAGATCAGCAGTCAAAGTTATGGCCTTCCCCAACAATTAGCCCTCTAGTGAATTTAGCGCTAAGAGAAGTGTACGCCTGGATGAGACGTCGGGTTAAAAGCATAGCAGACCCAACAGAAGTTTTCCGGCCTGTAAAATTGTACTCTCTCCCCTTCTTATCTCTCACTTGCCATTTTTATGAACCCAATCCTCATCTTTTTCTTTTTCATATTTTCCTATTATTTCTTTTTTTTTCTCCCTACGTATTCCCTACTCTGTTTACCACCAAATATATACTGAGCTTCTACATTGCACTCAAATAATTCACAAAATAAAGCCTTACTTCATGTTTTGTAGTATTTATCATAGTCTTATGTGTCCCACGCTATAATAAACGCATCAAGTTAATTAGAAATCTAATTAAACCTTGTGAACATTACATTCAAGTATCATGCAGTAAATTTGTTTCAATAATAATTTTTTGTTAAGACTTTTATTTTTAATCGTATTAAATGCTGTTGTCTGCGTGTGAAATGAAGAGGAATTTTGACATAAACATTTTACGACTTCACTTGCGTAATAAAGAAATAAAGATCTGTTACACATTTTTATAATACTACCTTTATATGAATGGAACGCATATTGTCAGTAAATGTGTCCTTCATTAAAAATGTGTTTTGATTATGGAATTGATTGATGTTAAAAATTCTTAAAACCGGCACTTTGTATAAAAAAAACAAAAAAAAAACACCACTAGGTCATACACGGATACAATTTTCTTCTTATGTAACTTCAAAACGTCAAGCCACAGTAAAGGTAAAACATTTCCCCTGGGTGGTGTATATAATATTGGTTCCAGTGCCAGTCCTTAGCCTCCCAAGGAGTTATAATAAAACCTATTGCTATTTGCTTCCTTTTCATCCTTTATCACATTTTATTTTAATTTTTTTGTTGGTTTTATGGTCTGCTCATTTTTACATATTTTTGTAAGTTTAACGAGCTCAAGACCAGTTGATAATAATTCTTGGGTAAATATTATTATTTTTGATTAAAGGAAAAATTGAATTAAGCAGCTTGCAAAACTACACGCAGCATAGCCTACGGGTTAGGCAGCTGCGCTTGCAATCAAAGTGAGTGGGTACGATTCTCCACAAGATCCCCTGAAAATAGCAAATCTATACGAATTAGTCTGACGAAAAATCGTGGCTGTTTTCGAAATAGTACTACAACTATAGCCTATATATGTTTGTTGCTTTCAATTTTTCCTCTAATCAAACATAATAATTAATTAACAATTATTATCAACTGGACTTGAGCTCGTTAAACTTACAAAAATTTTATTTTAATTTATTTTGTTTCATTTTATTTATTGAATTTCATTTTATTTTATTTTACTTTTTGCTTTATTTTATTTTATTTTATTACATTTTATTTTAATTAAGTTTACTTAATTTTATTTAATTTAATTTACTTTTACTTTATTTTAGTTAATTTTGTTTTATTTTATTTTATTTTATTTTATTTTATTTTATTTTATTTTATTTTATTTTATTTTATTTTATTTTATTTTATTTTATTTTATTTTACTTTATTTTATTGTATTTTATTTTATTTTAGTTATTAGTAGTTTTAGTAAGTTTAACGGGCTCGTTTTTGGTAACCAAAAATAATAATAATTAGCTTAGAACTATAAACAATTGGTTTTGAGCTCTTTAAACTTACAAAAATATGTAAAAATGAACAGACCATAAAAACAACAAAAATATTTTTTATTTTTTTATTATTTACTTTATTTTATTTTATAAAATTTTTTAATTTCTTTTATTTTTTTTATTTTGGTTTATTTTATTTTATTTTAATCTATTGCATTGTTTTTTTCAACTTAAGTTAATTTTATTTTTTTTTCAACTTAATTGAATGGAATATAATTTTCAAAATAGAGACTCTTCGTGCACACATACGATGTGTTACTCCGTCAGTAAATAATAAAAAACAAAGCTCAAGCACGCATGACACACACTGCGTCTCAGCATTAATTATATGCGTTTTTATTTTGTAATGGTATCTCTTCTTATCTAATTTTTTTATATTGAATTTGATTATTAATTTTGATTTCCTGCAAGGCCATTATTGCAAGATTCTACATTTTCACTCTACAATAGGCCCACGACAAACAAGCTGCCGCATATAAAGGCAGTTAAAATAGCAAAAGCAAAGTGTGAAAGCTTATCTTAACAAATAAACACACAAGAAACCAGACATAAAAAAATAAATACCAAACAGTAAAACAAAAGGCTTAAATTAGAAAAATATACGACAAAACAATCTTAATTCCAATACTTGATACTTTTATAAGAAGAAGAACAAGTACTCAAATTTTGTGGCAGATGGGGTATCACTTCCACAAGCCTTAGAAGTTGCTACAAAGTGTTTGAGCGTGGGAGAGTCCAAAAAAAGAGTATTGGAAAATAAAATCAAAGATACCAACAACTTCAGCAATGTCATAAAAACGTGACATCAATTTTATTGCTTTTGCCATTGGTAGGGAAGCTGGCGAAGTAAAATTTAGTTTTATCAAAGGGCGATTAAGCAATAACTATAGTGCGTTTCATAGCTATAGCACACTTGATGTTTCTGATAGGCGTCAGAAATAAGGGGATGATTTGATACGAAAAGTCCAAAAATCGCATAGGCAGTTCGGCGCAAGAAAATAATGATGATGATGAGGGCAGAATTCATATATCTCTTTTAGTTCACTATAAAGAGAGGGATTATCAGCACCGGCTCTATCGGAGCATAGACTCCTCAACTTTTTCTCTTGTCGTCATCAGAAAAGGGAACTTTAATAAACCGAAAATCTTGTTCCAAGACACCAGACCGATTGCAATAGAATTGTTCAGTGAACAGGGTTCATAAATCTTGGTGAGCCCTTAAACCGAGTATGCCGGAGTTATTTCACCGAGTTCCTCTGTTTCTTTCCGAGATTGTTCTCGTTGCCCAGAGAGATGAAATAAAAACCAAATCGGGTAAGAGGATTATGCGAGCCGGAAGAGGTGACCAAAATCCACTACCCTAAAACTTCGACGTTTTCAAAGTAAGCTTTTCGCGCACGTGTATGTATGTAAATCAACCTTCTCCCACTCTTTGTTACTCTTTCCCTTTGTTTATGAGTTATTGCGATACAAATAACTAAACTAAAACCAAATAAAATAACAACAGAGTCCGCACAGAATAGTAATTGTGGAATGAAAACAAACATAAATCCTACAAACGGCCAGTTGTGCAAATAGGCAAGTCAGCTTGCTTTTCTTTGTCGTCGGTTATCGAAATGAGATGATTGTGGTGTTTTGAAAAATAAAGGAATCATGGTACATACACAACAGTGCGTTGTTGTAAATTTGCAAAATAAAATTTTGCATTGATATATAGTTTTAGTTTTCTGCGCGTCTAACTGGCGTCTAACGGGCGTGGAATGTACCGTTATTTACGTTGAAAAAGCATAAAACGCGTTTCATATCGATAACATTGTGTAGGGTAAAGTGCAAACATACGAGTATATATGCACATGTACGTGTAAAGGTATTAGGGAATGAGTTGTCAAAGTTGCCCTATAGTCATAAAATCTAGTTACAGACTACTCAGGCAACTGGTATTCTTGAAACGGGCCTGTCTCATATTACAACTGCCGGATATGGGAGCGAAATATATCAATATATCGTAGTTAAATAAAAGAAGGTGGGAGTCTTAAGACCAAAGTATAAATCTTGAGTATAAAAAAGTATATATGTATAACTAAATCTGTTCCATTAATTGTAATAATAATAGTAATCATAAATATTCACGTTTTTGTATTTTCTAAAATATTTGATATGTTAAAAGTGGGTAATAGGCGAAGAGTGGGAAGAAAAATATCTGAGTACTTTCATCACATAGGTAAATAAAATAATATGAAATAAAGTAAAATAAATTTAAATAAAAAAAAAAAAAATAAACAAAATAAAATAAAATAATATAAAATAGAACAAAATATAATAAAATAAAATAGAATAAAATAAAATAAAATAAATTAATATAGAATACAATAAAATCAAATAAAATAATCTAAACTAAAATAAAATATTGCTTTTTTATACCAACAATATTTGTTGATTTACGGCCTGTACATTTTCAAGAATTCATGAAACGAGCTCAAGGCCAAGAATAATAATTTCTCATTGTTTGAATTTTTTATGGTTTTTTATTTCTTAATAATTATTTTTATTTAATTATTAAAAGTTTTTTAATTGAATAGAGTAGGAAAAATGTTTAGAGACAACTTGGCCTTGAGCTCGTCATGAATACTTGAAAATGTACAGGCCGAAAATCAACAAAATTTGTTGGTATAAAAAAGCAATAACAAAACCGAGAGCACGGTAAGGCAGTTCTGCTGATAAAACAGATCTGTCAAAAAATCCATCATGATCACACTACTAGCTGTCAAATGGCGGAAGTGGTTCATCCATATGGTAAAGAAGAATAGAACTAGGAGTTTAGATGACATCAAAACCAGCGTATTGTTAGCTTAATGGTTAGCAATGCATGCCAAAATTTCTCTGATGAAGAAGCTTAGCAGCTTCCGAAATGGATCATTTTTCCTACTCTATTCAATTAAAAACGTTTAATAATTAATTAAAAATGATTACTAAATAAAAACAATACTAATTTTCATAAAAATTATAAAAGTGAAAAATTATTATTCTTGGCCTTGAGCTCGTTTCATAAAATAAAATAAATAAAATAAAATAAAATAAAATAAAATAAAATAAAATAAAATACAATAAAATAAAATAAAATAATATAAAATAAAATTAAATAAAATAAAATCAAATCAAATAAAATAATATGAAATAAAATAAAATAAAATAAAACAAAATACAATAAAATAAAATAATGTAAAGTAAAATAAAATAAAATAAATAAAATAAAATAAAATAAAGTCGAGATTTTAATCGCGCAACATAAATCAGATTTTAAATATCGCCGCGAAACAAATAATCAAAAAAACAGCACTTATGACCCACTGTACAACTAATAACCACTCACCGAACTTTGACGAAACAACGATATTACAACAAGAACAACATTACAGAAAGAGATTCACATTGGAAATGCTTCATATAATTAACACACCGGCCAGCATAAGAATGAATTACAAAACGGACACTATGTATGTTTTTAATTTTTACCAATTAGTTTTATGTAAATTGTGATTAATTTTTATGTTTTATTGTTATATATAGTTGACTCTGAAGACGATTACCGTAGGTAGTCGAAATATATTGGTAAAATCAATATGTTTGGTTTCAATTTTTGGAAAAAGCACAGACCTCAAGCCAGCAAGAAGAAGGAATTAGAAAAAAAAGGTTGCGAATAATAAAATAAAATAAGATAAAGCAAAATAAAATAAAATGAGATAAAATAAAACAAAATAAAATAAAATAAAATAAAATAAAATAAAATAAAATAAAATAAAATAAAATAAAATAAAATAAAATAAGGTAAAATAAAATAAAATAAAATGAAATAAAATAAAGTAAAATTAAATTACAGAAAATTAAATAAAATAAGGTGAAATAAAATGAAATAAATAAAATAAAATAAAATTAAATAAGAGTAAGTAAAATAAAATAAATTAAAATAAATAAAATTAAATAATATAAATAAAAATGAAAAAAAAAAAAATTTTACTAAATTGAATAGAACTATATACTCGTATCTGCAAAACTAATTAACCGAAGTTTACTAATATACTAAAACTGATTATTACATATCTTGGTTAGTGTGAAAGAGGCCAGAATGTCATTTATAATAATGCCACACGACACAGTGAAGGAGTACTCGGGTAACATAATTGAGAAAGCAGTAAAGTTTAAATTAGTAGCTCTGCTGTGATTTTTCCACATTTGCGGCTATCAAGTACCTTGGAAAACTTAGCATATACAACTTTGGTCTTTTTTGGACTAATTTGATGTTAGTTAGAAAACTCTAGTTGTTAAATTTAATAATTTTTGGCAAAGTCTGAAGTCTCAGTGCATGGTAGTAACAAACGATTACTGTTATGGTGTGGATGGGAAATGGCTGGAAGAAAGCACTAAACTCTTACTTAAAATGATTGAAAGAAACAAAACGGATATCTCAGTTGATATAAGAGGGAAGCTGCTACCCCTATAGTGAAGTTAGCGACAGTAAAAAGTTTCGATGTGTATTGTGAGCAACACAGAATTGAAGACAAGGATAAAATTGATTGAATTATTACAGGGACTGTAGTGATTGTGAGTTTATCGAAAAAGAAACATTTATTTGAAAACAGAAATACAATTGTTTAAGAGACTTGTGCCCTTAAATAACAACCCTGTGGTACAACTCTCTAGCAACCCGCAAATGAACTCGCTAAAGCTCATCGTTGCCAGAGCACTTGACTATATATAGGGGTACACCTCATAAACTCGGGCTCTTTGTATAATCATCACCATTGCGAATAACATCATCGGTAAGCTGTGTATCAACAGGTGCCGAAACCGCTCAGCGGAGCTGCGAGTAAACCGCCGATTTAAGCATCCTTTTTTAATCAAACGTTTCAAAACTAAAGTTAAAGAAATTAAAATTATATTAAATATTTTGGATTTAAGTGGCAGTGAATAAGTCTTCTACTCTTAGTTTTTTCATAAGATTTATCAGTCGTTGTAAAGTAATGAGATATTTGCCGTGAAATACTGAATGTCAAGATTTATATTATTTTTCTAATTATACTACCTTCATGGTAAAATTCAACCTTCGGTTTTTTATTGAAAAGGAAATAAGAAGTTAAAGGTAGTAATGCACTACACGTGCCTCGCCACCCATTTCCTATATACATAGGTCTTCCGATCAATGTATTACATACATAAATACCAATAGATATTATCTGCCACAACTAATTTCATCAACTCTGTATCGACAAAGGGTACAAAGTTCAACAACATTTTTTACTAAAATAGACAAATCACTCCTGTAAGTGCAACCCAAGATACATCTGCCAAGGTGCAAAAGTCCCACTTCAATGTCCACTAGACCGGTTTCGATAGTTTTAATTTATAAGTGGTTGTAAAAGAAGACCTTTTCCGCCACCTTCTCCTCTCGCTTCCCTCCATAGATGCATCCCTTTCTTGACAAACGATTCCAATTTCAGTAGGTCCTAAAAATCGTTCAATAATATCTTGCCATCTTGAGTTTGGTAGTGTTTATGGGACTAGGTGGTCCAAGTCTTGCAAACTAGCTGTCACCCCGAGTGAAACGGAGCTAGTTCCCGTCACGATCACGTATAAGATCTTGATATGAACAGCCCGGGTTGCAATCAGGCTCCGAGACAATGGATAAAAACTCGTGTAGTATGGCAACTCCAGTATTCTATCCAGCTTCGAAATCGTCCCCAGCATGATAGACTACTGTGTACCGGTATCTGCTCCGGTTAAAAATGTTTCGAGTAATATTGCCGTATGGGACGAGTCTAGCGTAGTTACTGTCAGAGACTTTAACATTTACTCTGACAGTCAAGCGGCAATTAAGGTGATAAGTGTAACCAACTTACGATCGAGGACAGCGTTGATGGTTGCGTCAACCTACTTTGAGATACAAATTATCTGGCAGTTGCCATGCGGATATCTTGGTCTTGTCGGGTGTCGAAATTCTTTTGTCCAGATAATGACGCTAGGAATCGGAATTACTAGGGTTCTCCCAAGTACATCTCTACATGATGATTGGCTTGTTGACTGGGACATGCTCTATGTGGTGAGGCTGAGTATCCTTTACAACCTCAGTTGTGTGAGCTGCATGGAGGATGACGAGGTGGAATCATTAAATTACTTCATGCTCAGCTGCCCAGATTTTGCTAGGACTAATGGCAGATATCTCAGTTAGGATGTTCTTAGATCGCCGGAGGATATACCAAAGATCGATGTTTCCCCGTATGCGAAGTTTTACTGTCGCCACGCAAAGATTTGCCAAATAATTGTAAGTTGGTGGCACATGAGTCCTGGGACTTATTGTCTTTCGATTGCTTTAATATGTTGTATCGCAACAAACGAGGCCCTGTACCTAAACTGGATCAAGTTGCTATGTGCAAAAGTGTACTAAGTCCACAAAACATAAATGAAGCAAATTAAAGTTGATAAACACTCCAAGGAGTCGAGCTCTAAAAATAAGACAAAATAAGAACTACATCAATATAGCTTTTGAAAACACAACCAATTTCAGTGAACAAAGTCAACGTGCCCTTTATGATCTACTGAAATTTGTAGTAGAGCTTCACGTTATTGGCTGCTCCTAGCGCGTTGAACCGTAAATCGCTTCAGTTGCCTGTCGCTTTGATTGCTGCAGCGTTTGTTATCGCTGGCGCTTTGTGCAAGTTGCGATGTCTTCGCGTTTGGAGATGGAGTAATCAATGAAATGAGTTAAAATAATGGCGCATTTCCATTTACATTTGCTGATTGCAATTTCTGCGTAATAGACAACATCTATTTTTGTTGAATAAGTTTATACGTGCGTCACTTTTTGTAAGGTATAGCATTTGGTCAACAAGGAATGATGCTTTACACAGATTATTGAATGAAAAGAAGTGCCGAAGAATATGAAAAGGAATAAGAAGAGATATATTTGCAATTCAAAGGGTTATGATCTTACTAAGGGATACAGCTTTATTAATTTTGAGCATGCATCTTAACCACCAATCGTCTATCAGCAGTCACCTCTCACATGTTTACTTTAGTTTATCATCCATCACATGATATGATTAGCCAGAAAGTAAAAAACCTTATGTAGCGATGACTAGTTTCAAACGAAGAGAAGTGCTGTCATTTATTTTGGGTTTGACAGCCTTGGGAATTTTGTAGAAACCCATAAGTGAAAATAAGGATAGCCTTAATAAATGCCATGTTACACATCTCCATCAGTACAAATTGTAAAACATTGGTCGCCCAAAAGAAGTAGGCAGCGCCATAAATTGTCAATAAAGTCCTTGAAATGACAGTCGCCTGAATGGAGCAGTTGAACCACATTTACATGTGAAAGTTATCCGCACGATGGGTACCCTTATTGCTCATACTTCAAACATAAAGGGCACGCTTGGGCACCCAGCTAACCAAAGCCCGGGCGCTCCACAATAATGATCCAAAAAGAGTCCGTAATTTGAGCTTTTTTGGAGTGTTATTTAGTAAACATCAAAAAACACACTTTTTAATGAAGATTCATGGAGCGTTGGGGGAAGAAATGTATATCATGAACGATTTAGAGCACTTCCCGATAGTTTTTGTTGTACGCGTAAAAAGAATTTGGAGAAAAAATAATTGCTGTAGGGAGGATCAGCGGCAAAATTCAATTATATGAATGGCTTTTTTTTATTTTACCTAACAAAAAATTCTTTTTGGAAATGTTTGTCAATACTCGGACGGTGGAAGCCAATAAGTGGATTAAAAACTAAACCAATTACTCTAAATTAAAACAAAAATTTCTCGAAGCTGCGCCTAGTTGTCCTACATATTTAGTTATAAAAATTTGTTTACATTGAATTTGTTTAAAAAAAATATTAATAGTATTATACTTTCACAACTATATAAATAATACTATATATAAACCATTCAAAAAAATACTTTTGTTCTGATAAGTAAGACACAGATATGAATCTAAAAACTTATACAAATAATAACAGAGTCAATTAATGCCTTCAATATGACTCCAAAAGAATACAAAAATCATCAAAATGGAAGAAAAATGTGTCTAAAAAGAGTAAAAAAAGACTCAAAAAAAAGCTTCAGAAAAGTATCAGTAAAATTCTTCAAAAAGAGTACAAAAACGTTGAAAAACCCATCAGAATGGAGAAAAAACTATGCGCAAAGGAGTCAACAAAACAAAAGACTCAAAAAAGCTTCATAAAAAGCTCCAAAAAGAGTCTAAAAATACTCCGAAGTTCATTTAAAATGACTCATAAAACGATCCAAATTCATCTGATTCGGAGTTAGGGAGTCTACTTTTGGTTAACTGGGTAGTTGAGTGGCTCAAGTTATGTGCTACATATATACCTGTTAAATAATGATTAATGATTACTATTAATCGTAATGATTACCGGTTTGATTAATTACTTTCTTGAGAATCCATTTAATAATTTATTACCAATTAATGTCAATTCTAATGATTATTTTAAAATTAATTACAAAAACAAAAATAACAAAAAAAATTATGATTTTTTACGATTATTAAAAAAAATATCAAAAACAATCAAAAATAATCAAAAAAGCTGTTTTGATTACCTTTGATTTTTATTGGTTATTGATGTTTATATGTATGTGCTTCTACAACAATATTGGAAAAAATCAAAAATAATCAGAAAAAAAAAAAAAAATCGAAAAAACAACAAAAATTTATTTTTTGATTACTCTTATTTTTGACAATTTTCGATTTTTTGTTTTGAGTTTTTTTGTTTATTTTTTCTAACCTTTTCTTGAAAATAAATTAAAATAATCATTAATTTATTATTAATTACTATTCAAATTTAACAGGTCTGGGTACATACTACTACTTCTGTATTCTTATTGGTCTGACCTTCTCCTCCTAATCTTCTGCAACCAAATTTAGTTTAGCAGGTCATCAATATTAAATAAAACGTAATAGCTGAAGTCATCATTTTATTATGATCATAAATAGTATGAGCATTATGAATCGCTCAATTAATTCCTTCGACATTTTACTTACATAAACATACTTACATACATAAACATACTTACATTATTACATTAGTTATATAAACATCTGCAGCTTTAAAAGGGTACAAAATAGATATATATATAAAATATAAACCAGTTTCTCAAGAATCATTGCCCGTTTCCTTATTTTATTGAAAACTTCGGGAAGTTTATATGTTTTTATGCCAAAAAATATTTGTGTTATATTAAGTTAACCCCTATATATAAATGCTAAAGTCTTTGGAATGAACATATAAAACCATTAAACTGCCAATAACATAACAACCTTATTCATATTTTACACCGCGTTACACACATTCTGTCCTATGAACCAAATATACTTTTTCGGAAAGGGGCGAAAAAATAAAAATACACGTGTATCGGCGATTTTCATGTACACGTCAGAATTTTTTTTTATGTATAAAGTATAAAGCTTGTAATGTCCGTCTGTCCTCCTGTGTGAAAGACTTTGGATCGATTTTTAATCCTTTTTCCATGATCCAATGTTTCATCTGTCATACCAGTTGTAAGTGTTGTAAAAGTCCCAACGTTTTAGTGTTAGAAAGTTACAATTGATGAACTACCAATATATGGAGTAGGATGGGCCGAAAAACAATTTTTTTTTCGGAACGCTTTAGTAGTTTAAAAATTTGGAGTCCCTTCAAGTTATGCCGAAAAAAGTGAAAAAAAAAATAAAAAATTAAATAAATAAAATTCAGGAAAATCTGAGAATTGATAAAAATAAATTTTTTAAAAAATTTGACGTGATACAGACATTTCCACGAGTCTGCCTGCAAAAATTCAGCTCGATTGGATAACGGAAAAAGGGTTAAATTCGATCCAAAGTCTTTCACACAGGCGGACAGATGGACACTACGAGATTAATACTTTATACATAAAAAAAAAATTCTGACGTTTACATGAAAATCGCCGATACACGTGTATTTTTATTTTTTCTCCCCTTTCCGAAAAAGTATATTTGGTTCATAGGACAGAACTAAAGATCGTTTTTGTAACGCAGTGTTATTAATGATTTTGCTGATTTGGTAGTTTTATCCGTTATGCAAGTTTTTGTTAGTAGGTATTTCCCACTATTATATAAACGAATTTCCCATTTTGGTATTATTTTGAGTTCTGGACACGTTTAATGTTTGAGTTTGGTTTCAACTTCGGTTTAGTTTTGATTTTATTGTTCCGTTTATGGTAAAAAGCTTTTTGGCTGCTTGTTGTTTTAATAATAGGACCCCCACTGTAACTCTACTAACGCCTAAGAGCACACCATGTCTGAGCGCCACGGACATAAGCTGACCGGCATCTGCGATCACCTGCAGCCAATACCAATTTATGCACAGCACTACGACAAGCAGTGTAATTCTTAACCGGTTTAAAATTATCCCTATATAAAGGATTAATTTTTAAAATTTAAAGTTAAAATGACTTAGAGGCAGTAGTCGCCTTCCGACTTATCGCTCCGACTGGCTAAGCGGGAAAGTCACGCTGAAATGGCGGCATACTGATGCTCCACTTAGCTCTGCTTAGGCTGTGGGATGAGTTGCGGGTTGTCGGGGAGCAATGATGCTTTGACAACAATCCCTTTAACCGACCACCAAACTGTCTTACTTGGCATATACACGGTATACCGCCATCCCATTTCCTGACATCTACAAAGATCGTGTGCAAATACGAGTAAGAGAGTCGGATGTTCATGAATGGGCCAGTATATTAAGGCAGTCTCCACTTTTTGATTGGGTGAGTGGGCAGATTTGTCACCTTAAAGCTTTTCTTTTCGCCGACTAGTTAAATGGAGTGATCGTTCCGCTTCGACGACGAAGCTATTTCCGCTTAGCTCTGGCTCCGGGTGAGTAAGACTGCCAAGTGGGTAAGGGGGAATAGAGCTGTGCCCATAGGCATGCTTATGGAGGCGGTGGTATTCGAACAGAGAGCCAGAATCATAATGATTCCCTTTAGTCTTGTTGCAGGGCACCCTACCCCTAATCACCGTCCTTGGAGAAATACGTAATTAAGACATCATCAGCCACAGGAAATCACCCACCTATTGACCTTTCCACTTCCCCGTCCCGATAGGCCTCTGGACCAACTGTAACCGTTGCGCCACTGATACGCCCTCCACCACCCTACTTCTGCTGCAGGTTACATGTTGCTACGACGCTTTATACCACAGCTCAGCTGATTAACACCTGTTGATGTTTCCTGTCAGCGCTATCCGCTTCGAAAGTCCTTCGACAGACAAACAACTGTAGGAGGAAACAACCCATACCGTTCGCTCTTAACTTGACCGTTCGAACCTTTATACCACTCTCTCGCCTTTTCACTCTCCAGTATCGGAAAGCTGCTGCTCTTCTAATGTCTTTAGAATGTGTGTATGTGTGTGTTCCATTTTAATACACATATATCGTGTTATTATTCAGTGGGGATTTGTGGGAGCTCTGCTGACCTTGGAAAGACTGAAATTTGGCTTAGCTTCGACAAAAACCCACCTCGTAATTTTTCCATATAGGTTACGACTTCGATATCGGTCGGGTTAATGCTCGTTGCCTTTCCATGCTGTCCATCAGCCTCTCATACGACCAGTAAGACACTTTCAACCCCGTCCAAGAAGTAGGATAACGAATTACGCTCTCAACAGCAAAACATTTTCATTACACTCATCTGTTTATTCACACCCCCAAAACCGCCGAAGTGGAAATATGTTAATAAATGTCACAGAACTACATTTTCGTTTACAAAATGACTATAATAAATTGGCTATTACAAACGCTTAGCGCTGCTTTTGACAAAATATGCAGAACTCTACGACTTAAGCTGTTTGATATTGCAGGCTACCCTGCTCCTTGCTCTGCTACAAATGTTGACTGTAGCAATGCGGGCTAACACCAAAGTGCTAAACTCGAAAATTTCCGAGTATAGTTTGTTTGTTTGGAAAATTAATGCATTAATTATGTGCACAATTAAGTTGGGATGTTCCTGCGCGCAGCCAAGCTACCATACAAATACACAAATACGTTTTGTGGATGAAGATACATGGTGATCCAGAAGGATTCGCTTAAGCTGAAAGGAGAAATTTCTTTAGGCCTAAATCCAGCTACCTCTTTGAAGTTTCATTGCTCGTGAACTACTCGGGGAAGCTATTAAAAACCGAGCGGAATGACGTCCGACCGAAACCCTGTTATGCTTGCAAAACTCCAACAAATTATTCGAAAGATGTTCTAAACAAAAACCAGGCCAGGCTCGGATCGAAAAAGCTGAATCTGGACGTTATCTAAACAGATGGCTCTTGAACACTGCGATGGCCTGAAATTTCGGGTCATTTCGCGATCGGTTTCGAAACTTTTTGGAAATAATTTCGGGACTTTTTCGGAATTGTTTCCGTACTTTTTCGGGATTGTTTCAAGTTCATTTCAGGACTTTTTTCGGGATTTTTTGTGACCTCGTTTCTTTGAGATCATTTTAGGAAAAACTCGGGAGTGGTAACGTATCATTTCAGGGATTGTTTTCGAGACTATTTCCGGTTTCTCGAGGTACTGGTTTAGGGAATTATTTCGGTACTTTATGGGATGATTTCGAAAAAGTACCAAAAAAAAAAAATTATTGCAAATATGAACTGTGAGCTCAAAATATTTTTTAAGCAGGTTGAGAATTTAAAGATTAAACTCATAGCAAACAAGCAGTCTCTTCAAAAGTTATTTGATAAACTGGTAAACTTCATACACTTCCATGTTTTGCTAAACTATTTAATATGGAACTATTTTATAGCACCATATATAAATGGAATAGTCTCAACTAGAGGTCAGCTGCAGTATATAAGTAGCGTCCCAAAAATATGCAACAATGAGCGAACTTGTAGAAAAAAAAGAGCAAACAAACTGCATACACATATATATTACTTATGTAAAGCTTTATATGAACAAGTAAGTTTTTATACATAAGGGTAAAAGTATAACTCAACTTAAGTTGGTTGTTTAAAAAAGTTCAAAAGTCCCAGTTTGGGAATGCAGCAGAATTTAATAAAAGCCACTTTTTTGTTGGAAAATTTTTAAGCATAAAAAATCTTAAATTAAATTTCAACACGTTTATGATGTGAAGACTGATAAAGTGTTTGAAAAATCGGGTGCTAACAATTGCAGAAATAAAGTTGCAAACTCTCACGTACATAGCAAGCAGCTCATAAAGACCGGACAGATATAACAGACTTACATATGGGCAATAGGCTGCTTTATTTTTTTAATGCGAAATCATTTGCTTGTTCGTGTTGTGGGCAAACTCAGAAGGAAACTTGGAACACACAAAATAAATAATGTTGAGGAGAACGCAAAGATTTAGACGCTATGAGGTAAACGACATATAAATTGTAATTTTTTTTTCAAATATAACTTAAACCAGCCCTTCTAAATAATGATTACTATTCGTAATGATTAATGCTTTATTAATTATTTTCTTTAGAATCCATTTAATGATTGATTGACCATTACTTTCAATTTTTAATGATTACTTTCCAATTAATTAAAAAAATAATCAAGAAAAAACATGATTTTTTACGATTAATAAAAAAAAAATTATTAAAAATAAGCAAAAAGAAGTGGTGTTGATAACTTTTGACTACTTTTAATTATGCTCGATTTTTTTTTTAACTTTTTTAATTTTGTTTGATAATTTTTGATTTTTTCCCAGTTTGTTGTAGAATCACATAAATATACACATGAACAGTACTGGAAAAAATTAAAACTAATAAAGAAAAAAAATAAAATAAAAATAAAAAATAGTCAAAAAGGTCTAAAACAATCAGAAGCATCTAATTTAGAGAAACCTATCATCGCTCTCAAGCCAGAAGAATTAAGGTGCTAATTTTACGATGTTGAATTAACGGGCTCACTGGTTAACTATTCTGCGATTGAGAAAAAGTCCTGAGTACCAGCTGCACAAGGAAACCATATTATTTTTCATTCAAGGGGCTGATTATGTAAGTCACCATGACACTTTGCGTCGCAGTCACTTGCATTTTCATTTAACACTCTCATCGATTGCCAGCAACTGAAGTGAGTGGTTGTAGTGCTACGCACACAACTTAACTGCATTCGCCTAGCGGTAGTATGTAACGCCATAAACCAATCGAGACTTATAAATATAAAAATGTACAGGAGAAAAAGAGAAATTGATTATGCCATGCCCGTCCGTCTGTTACCACGATAACTTGATTAAATTTTGAGATATCCCAATGAAATTATGTATGCCGGTTCCTCGGCACTCAACTTCGAGCGCTATTGGAAATGGGCGAAAGCGGATGATGGCCACGCCCACATTTTATATATATAATATTTTCGAAAATACAAAAAAAGTGATTATTCAGTACATAATACACTTATAGAGATAAAATTTGGTGTGTATATTAATGTTAAGGCAGAAAATGAATTTTTAAAGAAATTTCTGAAAATGGGTGTGGTACCGCCCACTTTTGATTAAGTCAAGTTTAGAAATAATATTAATCATAAATCAAATTCAGCACACATATTTATATTAATACGAGGCATGTTCCGGAAAAAAAATGCTCGAAATCGGTTAAGAATCACGCCTAATTTTGTACGAAAGATTTTGAAAAGGATCATCGATATATTTAATAGGCAATAACCTTGCGTACAAAAGCTTTATATCATTCTTATTGCATTTTCGAAGTGCCCGTGAACGAAGAAAGTCGAAAAATATAAATTTTTGAAAATAGGCGTATCCCCGCCCCTTTTATAGTGGATTATTCCACAAAACTTTTTAAGCCATAACTACGCCAAAAATTGATTCGTCGAAACGAAATTTGTTGATAATGTTCAGTATGTAAAGGTAAATGTTTGTTGTAAAAATGGGCGAAATCAGTCAACGGCCACTCCCAGTTTTTTACCATAGTTCTGAAAAATTTGTTTTTAAAATGTAAAACGTGATGTTTCTTTAACTTTGAAAGCTATACCAGTAAGATTTGCACACTTGATAAGCCTTTTAAGGAAAACTCGGCCGCAAAATAATTTTCATAATACGATTGCTTGTTATTTTAACTAGATATTTCAATGAAAAATTGATCAGTATCTTCTCGATAGTATGTAGCAGGGTTGGGTTACTTTGAATAAAAAAATTCTTAAATAAAAAATAAAATTTTATTCATTAAATAAAAAAAGTTTGAGTGATGAATGAAATGTTATTTGTTATTCAAACAATTCTGAATAAGCAATAAAATTTCAATTTTCATTCAAGCTTTTGAAAATAAGAAATAAGCACAACGAAATACAGCAAAATTATACCCATATGTGCATATAGGCATAATGCGCATGTATGCATGCTTTTTTTTTTGGTTATTTCTATATAAATTTATATTCACTGAGTTGGTTTGATTCCAGTTCTGGACCATTTCTCGATAAAATTAGGCTTTTGGTGGGATTACTTGGATGTTTTCGGGATAGTTAACCGAATCATTTTGGGACTTTTTTCAGGATTATTTTGTGGGGTTTTCCGGGTTATTTCAATATGGTTTTTAGGACTATTTTGGAATAATTTCGGCATTTTTTCGCTGTAATTTCCCTAAAAAAGTCCTGAAATGACCCCTAAAATAATTCCAAAATGATCCCAAAAAATTTTAATATAACTCTTAAAAAAACAATTCCGAAATTATCCTGAAAAAATCCTACAAGGTGGCGCAAAAGTAAGCTTGCGATGTTCAGCATATCGGTTGTGGCACGTGCAATGTGTGCTGTTGCACCGTCTTGTTGGAACCACATGTTTTCCAATCCCAATTCATCAAGTTGCGGCAAAAAGAACTCGTTGATCATTGCTCTGTAACCGTTTGGCCCCGACCGATTATTGGTCAAATAAATAGTCAGCAATATTCCGCGTTCGGGGGCAGTGTCGGGTAACATTGTTTATTAACGTGTATTTCGCATGTGTGGACTACACAAATGTCAAAACAGAACTGACTTTAGGGGCCAATCGCAAAATTTATAGCATTTTCTGATAGGAGGATTGCTTTTGCGCAGTAACCGTTTTTCACCGACCGATTATTGGTCAAATAAATAGTCAGCAATATTCCGCGTTCGGGGGCAGTGTAGGGTAACATTGTTTATTAACGTGTATTTCGCATGTGTGTACTACACAAATGTCAAAACAGAACTGACTTTAGGGGCCAATCGCAAAATTTATAGCATTTTCTGATAGGACGATTACTTTTGCGCCACCTTGTAAAACTAACCCGAAGTTACCCCCGAAAGGAATCAAATAGTCCCGCCCAAAACCTTTTTTTGTCCAATGAAATAATCCAAAAAATCTTCATAAGCATACGGTATATCCATATGCACATATGGTTATAATTTTGCTGTATCGCGTTGTGCTTATTTTTTTATTTTCAAAAGCTTGAATAAAAATTGAAATTTTATTCTTTATTCAAAATTTTTTGAGTACCAAATAACATTTCATTTTTTGAATAAAAAATAAATTTTTATTTGTAATTTTTTCGTCACTCGTCACTCAAATTTTTTAACTCTTGCCAAAACGATCAGGACGATGAGCTGAGTCGACTTAGGCAGGTCCGTCTCTTCGTCCGTCTGCTAATTTTGTGCATATGACTGTATAACAATTATTAGAGGTACCAGCAAGTGAGATACAATCTTATCATACAATTATCTGCTATAGTGCACAAACACTTTAAATACCATACACTCGATACGACAGATCAGAACGACAAATTTACAGGAAATGCTGGAAAATCATTGAAATGCACTTAAGTTTTTCTTCTTCCTTTTTAGCCTTCGATTTATCTCTACATGTAAGATTAACATCAGCACGGAATTATGGTCATAGTTTTAAGTTTCTAGCTCTATACGCACTTAATAAAAAATTTATCTCAACATTCTAAATTTGCTTTTGTCTAATACGCGTTATTTTCCCATTTCTTTCTATCCTTTTCATCGTCTAACAAACTATGTTCCCACTTTATAGTATTTAGGTCCCAAGGCAGTTGCCGCACTGACACTTTTGGAATTTTGTAGTGACCCGTGCGCCACCTCGTGGTAAAAAAATTATATGACCTGGAAATGAAACACTCTAATGTGCCCATACATGGATGCAATAACTAAGTGATGACAGCTTATTGGCATTTATTTGTTGCTATTTCCTTTCATTTTTAGATAAAGACTTACATGTCAAAGCTATGGTGAAACTTTGGGTCCATGCACCAATGTAAATGTGAAAAGTGTGCTCTGATTTTAGTAAGAACAGTCTATAAATGCAAATCAGTGAGTTACTTGAAGCAGACAGACAGCTTAGGAGATGCATGCTCTTTTCAGTTCTATGTTGTGACTGACCATTTAAGTTTCTGTTTGCAATATTAGTCATTGACAGCTTGCTGGATAATTGAAAGCATTTAAAGTCAGAACCATTTAATTCAAGTGCATAATGGATTTTTCAAAAGAAAGTGCTTTGGAACGTGCAGTGAATAGAATTCAAATAGGGATGTAAAGGGTGTTTTTTTTAGGGGTATAGAACTTCGAATTGAAATAAAACACAAGAAAATCGTTTTAAGGTCCATCAATTTGGCTTTATTGGAAGGAGAATTTTATGCCATTAATGTTTAAATATGATTTCGGGCATGTGTCCGCCGCGGCTGGCTCGAATAAAGCCAATTCTACAGGTCCAATTTTCAACCACTTTTTCGAGCATATGGGGCCGTATGTCGGCAATAACGCCACGAATGTTGGCTTCCAATTCCCCTAACGTTTCTGGTTTGTTGGTGTAGACGAGCGACTTCACATATCCCCAAAGAAAATAATCCAATGGTGTCAAATCACACGACCTTGGTGGCCAATTGACAGGTCCATTCCGCGAAATTATGCGCTCATCGAATGTTTCCTTCAATAAATCGATTGTGACGTGCGCTGTGTGGCATGTAGCGCCGTCTTGTTGGAACCACAACTCATCCACATTCATGCCATCCAATTCGGGAACAAAATAGTCGGTTATCATGGCTCTATACCGGTCTCCATTAACGGTAGCTGCCTCTCCAGCATTATTGCGGAAGAAGTATGGCCCAATGACTCCACCAGCCCATAGAGCACACCAAACAGTCAGTTTTTGTGGATGTAATGGCGTTTCAAGGGTCTCATGTGGATTCTCTTCACTCCAAATGCGCGCAATTTTGCTTGTTGACGTAGCCATTCAACCAAAAATGAGCCTCATCACTGAACAAAATTTTGCGATGAAAATCAGCATCGAAATCAATCTCATTTTCGGCCCATACACCAAAATCACGACGCATTGCATGGTCTCGCGGCTTTAATTCTTGCACAAGCTGGATCTTGTAAGGTCGCAAGCCAAGATCTTTGCGCAAAATCTTCCATAAAGTTGATGGACAAAGCTCCAATTGCTGTGCACGGTGGCGAATCGATTCATTCGGGTCCTCTTTAACACTTTGCTCTACAGCGGCAATTGTTTCTTCGGTGCGCACTGTTCGACGTCTCTGCGGATGCGCATTATCACATAGAGTAAACGTAGTGCGAAAACGATCCATGGTTAACCGAATTAATTGCTCTGATGGACGATTATGTCGACCATAAAATGGACGGAGCTCACGGTAAACTTCGCGAACTGAACCATTATTTTCGAAATAAATTTGCACGATTTGCAAGCGTTGTTCTTTTGTCAACC
The DNA here is from genome assembly GCA_949987695.1 of Merzomyia westermanni. Classification (NCBI taxonomy): domain Eukaryota; kingdom Metazoa; phylum Arthropoda; class Insecta; order Diptera; family Tephritidae; genus Merzomyia; species Merzomyia westermanni. The sequence continues at coordinate 53,293,269 of OX465290.1, forward strand.
TGTTCATGATGAAATGGCAAACCAAACTGAACATAAATGACATTAGAGTTGCCAGATTTGACCACAAAATGCCAGTTTTATCTCTATTCGAAAAACAAACCTGTAAAAAAAACACCCTGTACATTCAGCAGGCCATTTTTATAATAATTATATAATTTTATAAGAGCGTTGGGATGCTCGCAAGAGGTGACAATAAATATTGATTGATTCCGGTCTTATCACTATGCACTCGTGTTGACTGCAACTAAAAGTTCTACTGTAATACGGAAGATCTTTGCCATCGTGGAAGCTGATCAAGCCTGAAACTGTGTAAATGAACGTCCTTTCACCTACCGTGCTAACTCGAAAATTAAACGAGGCCGAAGGTACATCCCACCTCCATCATTACTCTAAAGAATGTATACGTCGTATCACTCCTGGCGGAGCCATCTGCTCTACAGATGTCTTCAAAATATCTGCGCCCAGGTACTCATAAAATAATAGTACTGAAATGTTGGCCCATCTCGTGGAGAGATCTTTAGCGTTCAGTGACTTTGTTGTCGACACATGAGCTCGGGTCTTTAGTGCGACCTGGCTGTCTGAGAAAAAAAAAATGTATTTCCTATCATTAAATATAGAGTTTGTACGCTACAAAAATCTTGAAGGCAGAATTATACATCCATTCTGAAGATTAGAGCCGTGGTGAATATGTTGATAATTCGAAAAGTCGCGATCACTACTAATTGCTTAGCTGCTGAGTCAGGAGATATATCAAAATTGTGACTTTGGCTTGTGATATGTTGGAAGTTTTGATTTAAGCTATTTAGAGGTACTGTTATGGTGTTGTTGTCGTTTTAGCGACAAAAGTACTCCCCAAAGGTTTTGGGGAATATTGTCGAAAGTGACAGTCCTTTGCCGGATTTGGACTCGGTACGCTCCGTTACTCCCTTGTAGTGTATGCCAGACTGTAGCGATGGAACTTTGGTATGACCAGTGGAACTTTCCTTCCATTAGGAGGAAGAAGGTTGGTAATGAGAGGTGAGAAGCATCATATCCATAGATCAAGGCAAGTAGGCAAGTTCAGGAAAGACATGTAGTCTTATTTCGACATGGTCCATGATTCCAATACATACATAAGGATACTTAGAGAGCGATTTGTACATATAAATTTTCCGGGGGCGAACTTTATTTCACAACTGCCTACTAAAAGCAAAGTAGCACTTGGTGATGAAACTGATTCTACTTTAAACTTCTTAGCTTTATTTGTTTTAGCGAAGCTGATTGCACCTAATCAATGTGGGTGCAGAGCTTTTAAGCAGTATGGTGTTGGTATTATTGGTCTGAAGTTGTGCGTTCTTAAAGCATATTATGTAGAAAAAAATGAAGTCAAGAGTATTACTATACTCATTATAACACAGGAAGCTCTATCGAGAGACGTACTTGGGAAATTTATAGATTCGTGAAATCATCTATACGATGATAGCAGAATTCATAAACCGTTGGAAAGGTTAAGTGCAATCTAATGGAGCTTTAAATCTCTTCATTTATCTCATAATATTAATAATTGTTTCGCTTTGTTTCAAGAGTGAAAGTAACACTACAAAAATCGATGTTTTATTCACATCCTTACTCAATTAAGGTAAAACACATCACATCAAAGTGCTGCATACGTTTACAGGCATCCATTATTTGCTTACCACACTACTAACAATATTTCCAATTTTTTCCTTTGCTTAACTTAACCATCCAATGCGATATCTGTACAAAAACTTAGCTCCATATATACAATGCACATATGTACACTTCAGGTAGCTCAATAAGTAGTGAGACATATTTCTAGTTCAGAGCAATAGTTAAAGTGGCAAATAAGATCCTAAACTTTAAGTTGTACATCTAACAATACATCCGTGAAAATTTAATTCAATTCTTTACAGCGGTCTAAGAGTGATGTGCGAACAAACATACATACAGACCGACAAAAATTCTCTTTTATTACTCTAATAAAAAAAAAGGTGGCGGTTGATGAATAATATTAGGTAAATGCCCTAAAATTTTCGGAACTATGGAAAAATGTAGTCAGAGCTATCGCAATACAGGATATAATCGTGCTAGAATTAAAGTGTAGAATTTGGTATGGTTCGGAACAAACGAATTAGAACTTAGCTGTATAATATTTGAGATTTTCGGAACTATAGAAAAGGTAAAAGAGCGATAACTTTTTCCACCGCCTAGGACATTGCCATGTTTAATACACAAGTTGATTACATGTAAAGGAGATGGGGAGGAACTAGTAGTGGTTTCTAGAGCTCTAGAACGGCACGTTCATAACTAGAGATTTTCCTGCAGGGTTTATACTATACCTGGTATGCATAAAGGTAGTTTTCAAATTGGAAATACTAGTAAGTGCAGCTTTTTTTGCTAAATCCTTTCGAAAACATCTATACTTGGACATATATCCCTAAAATTCAGGGAGCAAAAAATGCTAGAAGTGGTGATAAAGAATAAGGACTTCTGTGCTAGAACCTTTTTGACCGAACGACCATTATACATTGCATTTGGATTATTATAATTTTGGTTTCAAAAAATATAAGGCAACGCACTAGTTACCAAATTTTTTTTCTAAAATAGTGAAGTGCTGATCTTAAATGTATTTGGTTTAAAATAATGATATTTGGAGAAAGGTGGGCGGTGCCACGCTATATATTTTCGTGTGTTGTTTGTCTCTTATTGACGTCCAAACAAATTGTGAAATGTGGGTGAGGAAAGTTTTGGGCAAACCAAAGCCTGCCGGATCTGCTAGTATTCCTGTACGCTTCAGAAATAGTCAGAAACTACAGAAAATCACTCCCTATTCGCTTCTTTGACTACTGAGAGCACACAACTGAGAGTAAATATGGTTCTCTCTGTGTCAGAAGTTGAGAAACTTTTGCTGACTTCTTTTAGTAAATCCCTCTAATGATCAGTTATTGGTCATTCAACCCAACATCGGAATTCAATTTCCCGGCTTTGTTTTTCAACAACGCCATCCTTCAACAAAATTTATTGAAGAACGTTCTGTCTCAGAATGAATTTCAAAACCGCATTAAATTCATATTGAGCTGAAATATCGTGCATCAGACTTGTTAAATAATGATTACTAATCGTAATGATTACCAGTTTGATTAATTATTTTCTTGAGAATCCATTGATGATTGATAACCATTATTTTTAGTTTTTAATGATTTTTTTCCAATTAATTAAAAAAATAATCAAAAAGAATTATGATTTTTTACGATTACTAAAATAAATAAAAAAAAAGTTCAAAATAATAATGACAACAATAAAAAAGTTGTTCTGATTATTTTTAGTTTGTTTTGATTATTTTTGATTTTTTCAGTATTGTTGTAGAAGCACATAAATATACACATTAAAAATACTGAGAAAAAAAAAAAAAAATAGAGAACCAAAAAAATTCAAAATAATCAAAAGTAACCAAAACCCCTTTTTTTAATTTTTTTATGATTATTTTAGATTTTTTTTTTGATTTTATCTAATCGTAATCAATTATTAATTGCTTTTTCTTGAAAAGCAATTCAAATAAGCATTACCAATTAAAAAAGCCATCTAATTAATTGATTACTAATTACTAATCAAATTTAACAGGTCTGTTTTCAATAGTATAGTTATTGAAATATTGTCTGGAATTTTAGAGTGAAAAAATTCCGAGGTAGGACGACTTTTTAAAATATGGAATACTAAATACTTTTACTCAATGCTCAATAAATTTTATGGCTTAAGCAAGACCTTTTGTTATATTCAGAGAGCATGTTGAACCGGTGTTACCTACAAATTTCAGACCTCACTATGTAAAGATTTTGTTGACACGATATAAGCCTTATATAAGGCGCATATACTTTGCTCGGCAGAAGCTGCATATAAAGTGTAGTTCCCGTCTCTATCATTGCTTTATTCGCAATTATCTTTTGCAAAGTTTACCTTAAGATTCTCTATGAATATTAAGTGGAAATCGTGGCAACAAACAAGATACATTATACTTATCAGAGGCTCTAATTGTAAGTGTGTTGGTAATGCAGAGTAGTAATAGCTGAAAACACATCTCTTTAGTAAAGCATTTGCTTCTTTGGACTTCTTGGATTTATTGATTTTACTACACAGATTTGTATGTACTACATGAGTGTGCATTGGTTTCGACCGAGAAGGAAACTTGAATTATTCACTGATTTTCTGTTTACTTTGCTTTCAATTGGTTAGTAATTATGCAATCAGCTCTGTATCTTTATCGATTTGCATAAAATGAAAACAAAACCACTTTTAAGGTACATCCAAACATACGTAGTTAAGCTGGATACTCATGTGATATTGCCCCAGTTGATAATATTTTGCAGCTCGCTCCACTCAGTATTGCTATTACCTTCACAAAAGTATTCGAAAAAGCAAACAAACTTTTAAGGTAATTCGCGTGTTGCTAGAGAGAAGCCCTGATAAGTCAATGAAGAATGTAAGCTGATAATGTCTAGATTCGATAAGGCGGAGACGTTTCCGCTGGCCAGATATTTTCAATCGATTTTGCAGGACTCATAAATCAGCTCGACTGGAGGCCGATGCTGGCTGTAGCATTTGGACATTCAATCAAGCTTCTTAAAAAAATCGTTTTATCGTCCCGCACACCTCGCTGTTGCCACCACATAGGTTGAGGAAGCCATGTCTACCAATGCTGCGTCCTGTCTAGTTGTCACTTTCCTTACGTAGCGATGTCACCAAGCTCTTATAATGGGAGTCCTAGGGCCCTAACGGTTTCAACATCGTTGGATGGTTGGTGTCGGGGGAGACACACTGTGTGGCATTCGGAGTGTCAATGCTCAGTTTGGATAGGCTAGAGTTTAATCTATTACAGTAACAAGATTACGCTTAGACGAGTGTGACTCTTGTGAAGCTTGCGGATAAATGACGGTATTCACTGAGCGAGAGCTGACAAAGGAGTTTAGCAACTCTGCTTGGATTTTCAATTCACCTTTGATTCACACGTGGATATTATATGGTGAAGGATTTCAACGTAGTGCTTCCGGAAATTATCCTTACTTTCCGGGGAGGCGGAAACAACGGTAACAAAGTCGATGCTGGTAGCAGAAAAAAGAGCTGCGACTAAGTTCTCGCAAACTGCAAAACCCTAATAGACAAATGCTGAGGTTTCATTGTTCTTACAGCTCCTACTACATTTTCCGAAGGGATTCCAATGTGTCCCTCGGTCGCTAAAATCTGACTTACTCGCATCCTAATTTCGAAGAGCTGACTAATCAGGGCGAGGTACTCTTACAACGGAAGGAACAACGAGACCATGTGCTTTTTGGATATGCTGATGATTATAATACAATTGGTCCGAACAAACTTTTGGAGTGAAAAAGAAGAAGAGTAAGCTATGCAAAAAAAAATTCCGGCCACCATCGGCTTGGAAGCTACGTCACTGTTGACTGGTAAAATTCCGATACTTTCAAGTACTTCGTCTATTTGGAAAGCAGCCTTAACAGCGAGAATGACAGCCTCCAAATCCAAAGGAAGTGTCACTTTGGCTTGACTACTGATAGGTCTTTCATCACAAATACTAGGATAGGGCAAGGCGACCTTCTAGTATTCAAGGGCTCCCAAAGGTGCACTATATCTACATTTTGTAGAGCTTTGCTTGTAATGATTATCTTATACTTACTTATAAAGTAATATCTTATACTAGTTCTTACATTTATATCAAATTAATGTTATTCTAAAAATTATTTACACAAGCTCTTGCCAATTTTCCAAATATATTTTTATTTCATTCCAGCTGATGGCGCCTCAAGTAAGTGCTAAAAAGCTAATAATAAAATTACTCATCCGCCATGTAGCACCCAGTAAATACCCTGTAGGCAAAACATATAGCTCTGCACCAGTGCGCTTCTAGTACATTCGGAGGCACTACTACTACTAACAGTTTTATGTCCTGGCGTTGGAAAGTGTGTCGAATGATAGCCACGCCCGCTTTTTATGGATCGAGTATTTCAGAAAATACATAAAAAAAAATTTAACGAACGAAACAACACTGATAATGGTGGAACGCCTAAACTGGTTTGTTACAAAACCAAATTTGACGGATGGCAGAAAATCGTTCCAATATACATAAAAAAAGGTTTATTCCGTAAATAAAATACCTGCAAAGACCAAATTTGTTGTGAACTTTAAAATCTGGACCCCAATAGTTTTTTTTTATAATTTTTTGAGAATAGGCATGGCGCCGCATACTTTTGATTAAAGTAATTTAGCAAACCAAAAACTGTTGTAGATATCATAACAAAATTTGACATACAGATTCGATATGCAGATAATATCTTTACACGGAGAATCACGCCCACTTTTATAAAAATTTATATTTAAAACTATCATAGACCAATATAATAGGAAATGTCTCTGCGAAAAATAACATTACGTCAATTCTTCTTTACTTCCAAGTGTCCGTGTACGAGGAAATGCGAAAAATATAAATTTTGGAAAATGGCCTTGGCTGCGCCTCTTTTATTGTAGATTAATCAAAAAAAACTTATAATACCATAACTCGAACACAAATTGATTCGTCTTTACGATATTTGGTGAGACTGCTAAGTTTATGACGTTAACGTTTTACTGTGAAAATGGGCGTTCTTGGTGGATGTACACGCCCACTTTTTTATGTACTACTAAAACGTTTATTTATACGTCAGAGGATATTGTAAGAGTAATAATTTTTTCCAATTTGTCTTTTCAATTCTTATCTTCTTCTTATTTATTTTTTTTTTACATTGTAGTCGAATTAAATTAGTTAAACACAAAATTGCCATTTTAAATCGTAATAGTGAAATGTATTTTTTTCTTATCATTTCGTTTTTGCATGCCACTAGCACCGAAAAAATTTTGCACTTATCGATACTGAGTAGATAATTTAGTGTTTAAATAATTGAAAATTAAAAAAAAGCTTTTTGGAAAAAATTGATATACTATATAATTTTGAAAAAACAAAAAACACCCTTCCGAAAATTTCAGATTATCTTTAGATACATCAGAGATATGACACAAAAAAATCTCAGCTCAAAATTTAATATTTTCGATTTCGCAAAAATTGAAAATTCTCTAAATTTAGATATTTAGAAATTTGTTTTTCAAATATTGTTTTTTTTTTTCTTTGAAAAAGCCAAAGTTTATTTTTCAAAATACATTAGTTTCCGAAATATTGGAAAAATAAATTTTACAAAACAAGAAAAAAATTGAACTTTGAATTTGTATAACAATCGAAAAAATAAATTTAATTTGATTTAATTTGCTGCCTGCAAATTATATCACTCCGTATATAAGACTTCGAACTGGTCATACTCATGCTCACCTTGGATGGAAGTTCTTCCAATCATTGCCCTTTTTGTGAGGCATCCGCTATCAACGTGTTACATTTATTAGTTTATTGTCCAGCTCTGGACATTCATCGTCAAATTAATTTTGGTAATATTAATCCTAATGATCTTCTTATGGATCCTACAATCAACAATATCAAGCTAATTTATAATTTCCTAAAGGACTCTGACCTTCTTCGCCGTATTGAGTATGTATTCACCAGTCAGCCGAAAGCCTATGCCGCTAGCGCTGCGTTATTTTTAGTTTGTATAATAATTTGTATTATTATGTAAGCTATTATAAAATAAAATAAAATAAAATAAAATTAAAAAAATTGGTTTCTTTGGCTTTTTGTGATAAAAGAAATTCTGCACTAAATTTCTTTCGAATCGCATGAGATCGATTCCAACCAGGGCAGTACGCAGGATTTTTCCTTGGGGGATTAAGGAATTCTGTGTTCAAAGGAAGAGTTAGCTGGTCGGAGGAGGGTGGGTGTATCTAGAGGGCGCTAAAAACTACTTTCAATAACAAAAACGAAATATCTTAAAATATGATTATTTTATAATTTTTCTTTGTTAAACAAAAATCACATTTTAGTTGCATATTTTAAAACTAATAATCTTTCAATAGTGCCACTCGTCGGGGTATAGAGAAAAATTCTTTTAATACCAATTTAACGTCGACCTCTAAATTGCGATGAATATTAAGTGCAGAAAGACCATTAAGGCGGTCTTCGGTCATTCTCGATCTTAAATAAGTCTTAAGACGACGCAAAGTTGAAAATGTTCGTTCATTTTCTGCAGTCGTAACAGGCAAAACAGCCAGAATTCTCGAAATTTGATATACATTGGGAAAAGCATCAATATTACAAATATCAAGGGCTTCTAAAGAATTCGTGATCTTCATACCCGCTATGCGCTTGCTCCACAACTGTGCCTCACCCGTCCATATTGCTGGCAATGAGTCATGTAAAACAGATTCATATGTCTTGAATAGCTTACAACAAGACTCTACGAGTATATCAAAATCTTCTGTTTTGTTTAGGAGGAGACAAGTAAAATTAGATAAAATGTCTCTGTGTTTCAAAAATCTATCTTGCAAATGCGTTATGAAAAGATCCAAGTAAGGGATGTAAATTGCAATTCTATAGTACTCTTCAATAGAAAACTGCAAATTCCTGCGTGCAAGTCTTGGTTTCCGAATTTCAATATCGCACTCATCACAATCCAATCACATAACCAATGCTGTTTGAAAAATTTTTTTCCGCTGTGCTGCTGGTATAAATATGTTTGTATGCTAATGCAACGCAATGCCGTCTTACAGCCACTGCTGTATGAATATTTACGTATGTATGTTTGCTTATTTGCATTGAAATGCAGGCATAGGTACATACCGCTGCTTTAACTTTTTTAACAAAACGGGAGGCAAAATCAGATTATAATTTAATGGTGAATTGAAAATTTGTTTCATGGTCTGCTTTTACTTTTTCAAGGAAAAGCCAATATCATTGCGCGCTTTCAGCGAACACAACTGTTGCTCAGCACCGCTGAGTATTTTCGAACTATTTCATTTAGCAGCAAGATTTTATTGCACAAATTTTACAAATGTTCCTTTCGGTTCAGTGGAGGAGATACTAGCCTTACCTACGATTAATTCAAACACCCTCCATAGCGTTTACGGCACATTACTCTAATTCCATTTCAATTTCAAAAGATCTTTAGTAGAAATTGTAGTTTAAAAGTGGCCGCGAATTTTTAGAATTTATGTTCTGCAGGCATAATGCATGTTTTTCTATAAAAAAACTAAAATTGCTTATATGAAAAAAATGTTTGCCCAAAAAATTCTAGTTAAAAGTTGCACTTTGTTGCATTAAAATTTAATAGGATACAAAACTGTATTATAGATTTTTTCCTTGAAAGGGTTTTTAATTTCATGCGACTAAAATTACCTTTTCTATTTTTGAACACTGTGTGCTGCTTTCAAAACATATATTTTTAAATCATAAAGTCAATTCTCCTGCGTACGGGCCTGTTTCCAACTGTATGACGATTTGACATAGAAATACCCAAATACAATTCAGAATAGCTCAATGTGGTTCAACAACTACCAAAAAACTACTTACTATCGAACTAGTTCGTATTGAGCACTTTAGATCTAGTTTTGAAACAGAACTTCATCTCACTAGTTACTGACTTCCCTGCAGGGTTCTCGGTATACTAACAAAAACAATTATTCGTACATATGTACATGCTTCAGCATAAACGCGTTCATCTTTAAATTCTAATTAGAGTAAAAGTAGCGGCTACTAATTACTACAAAACGAAGAACAAGCGAACGAAAGGAAAAAGTTGAAAACACGAAAATGACAAAAATAAATTCAAAACTTTTAGCTGCCAGTTTTTCTTGAGTTTTATTTATTTGTAACAAAGTACTTTGTGCGAAGTGTAACTCCTCCTTTTTAATTCGTTGGGTTGTGCTTTCTAACTGCTCAGCTGATATTTTAATTATTCTTTGTACTAATTTGTTGGCATTGTCACTGTTTTTATTGTCAAGTGTCGGTTGTTTTTGTCAGATTTAGGATCACGGCAATGGGTGAGAGACGGGCATAAGCGGTGTAAATTTATGACTTAAATGTGAAAGTGTTTGAAATATTTTTAAGATTTGTACGTTGTGTTAGTTAGAGAAAGTGGAAAAACGAGTTACGAGAAAAGCCCTTTTGGCAAACAAGTCTTCAAGAATAATATATTAGCGAGTAATGTTATTTTTAAAGAGCTTGTAATGCCGCTTTAAGTAGCATTACAATATTTCACACCTACACTCTACCTTACTACCACACACGCGCCCACTAGTTAACTTTTTGGTGGAATGAATAAAACACAACCGTTTTTATATACTTCTTTATTCCTTGATGGTTGAACAAAGACTACTTTTTTGAAGAAGAGATTACAATTAAGGAACTTAACATAATTTTAGTTACTACCGTTTGCTTACTACTTATTTAAGAATAGAGAACAAATGAGAAACTGGAAATTGGAAATATGTACATTATTAACTTATTAGTTATTCTATAACTCGCTCCTCCTTATAGGATTCGAGTCCCATCGAATCTTTTACAAATTTAAAATAAATTTAATTATAATCTATAATATATCCATAAAGAAATGTTTAATTAGAGTACGTACTATGTATATACATATATATTTTAATTAAAATTTATTTATTTATTTTTTAGCTTTTTTTTTAATTTATTTGATAGACTTTAATGGTCGTCGAAATTGTGCAATGTCCACTTTATTTGGATTACTATAGTGACATCTGTTAAATTTTTTAGCCGTTTTTTGCCTAATTGCATTGGGGTTTTTAATATATAAATTATTTTTTTGTAAGTTAAGTGCAATGCTTTCTCTTTTAACGTTTTCTCTATCAATTGCTTTCTGTTTATTTGTCTCAGACCTCTGTTTTATATCTTTAAAATCTATGTCTAACCTATTTATAAAATCTATAGGTTTTAACTTTGTGGTACTATGAATTGTATTATTATAGAAATTAACTGCTTTTAATACCAGTTCCTCAGAGTCATTAATCTTTTCAGCATTCTTTAATATACGTATATGCTGTAAGAGAGTCGAATGCATTCTCTCTACATCTGGATTTCCGGTGTGGGAATTAGGTGAAGTGAAATGTGGTTGTATATTATTTTCTTGACAAAATAATTTTATTAGAGCATTATTGAATTCATTATCCATAATAAGTTTTAATGGTTTTCCTAAAAATGCGATTCTTTCTTCGATTTTTGTCTTAATAGTAATCATATTTTTATCACTAAGTTTATGTGCCGTACCCAACTTCGTAAATCTATCAATTGTGGTTAAAAAACAAGTTTTCTGTATTTGAAAAATGTCTATATGTACTATTTCATTTGGTTTTTCTGGTGTTATAGTAGATTGACATTTTTTATTTATCGGCTTTCTGCCATATTTATTTTCATTACATATACGGCAGTTATTGCAATATTTATTTATTATTTTGATTAATTTAGGATTAAAAACTGTATCTCTTAGTTCTTCGTAATTCTCTTGAATTCCTCTATGGTTACCTTTTATATGTATATCGTCAATAATATTCAATAAAGATTCCTCGGATTCAACATCAGTCGCAATTTTAGAACATTTTATAAAAGCTATCTGATTTTCATTTGAAAATAGTTCAATTAGTTTATTTTGTAGTATACTGTATTTAGTATTATCAAACTCTGAATATGTATATACCCACTTTTACTTTTTTTAGTTCGCGCCTTAATAAATCATTTAAATAATGGGTATTATCTAAATCTTTTTCAATTACGTAGATTATTTTATATTTTTTAAACAGTATTTCTTTATCTTTGCTTTTATTTCTAATTAACCTAATTTGTATTCTGTATTTATTAACAATTTTGTTTACTAAAAAAAAATTATTGCTTAAAGCTTCTTCTTCGTTATTAACTTCAGCTAAGGATGTTTGATTCAACTGCACTCTACTCAGGAAGTCTGCCACTTTATTTTCTTTTCCCTTAAGGTACTCAATATCGAAATAAAATTCATCCAGCAAAATTTTCCACCTAATGATTCTCGAATTGGGTTCTTTAAGTGAATAAAGCCATTTTAAAGGCTGTTGATCTGTTTGCACTAAAAATTTTCGACCATAAAGATATGGACGATAATATTTTATTGACCACACAATCGCTAATAGTTCTTTTTCTAATGTTGAATAATTTTTTTCATGCCCATTCAGAGTCCTACTGGCGTAGCTTATCGGTTTGCTATCTTGGCTTAACACCGCGCCAATGGCTAAATTACTTGCATCTGTGGTCAACACGAACTTTTTATTGAAATCTGGGTAGCATAATAATGGCGGGTTTACTAAAATGCTCTTTAGTTTTTCGAACGCATCAATATACGATTTATCGCTAACATTGATTTTGATATTCTTTTTTAAATACTTTATTATTGGACTAGCTACCAAAGAATAATTCTTAATAAATTTCCGGTAATACCCGGTTAGCCCCAAAAAAGATTTAATATCTTTTACTGTTTTTGGAAGCTGCAAATTTTGAATTATACTAAATTTTTCCGGATTTGGTTTTATTCCCTTATTGGTAATAATATGTCCAAGAAAACTTGTTTCTTAAGACAAGAATTTACACTTGTCAATTTGTACTTTTAAGTTAAATTCATTTAGTGTATTAAATATTTTTTGCAAACTCTCGAAATGTTCGGTTAAAGAAGTGGAAACACCAGTATGCGGTCCATATAAATTATACAGATTTTATTGATATAATCCGATAAAACATAATTTAACATTCGCTGAAAGGTTGCAGGCGCATTTTTGAGGCCGAATGGCATTCGAATGAACTCGAAATGACCCCTTGGCGTTGAAAAGGCTGTTTTCTCAATATCGCTTTCATCCATTAAAACTTGATGAAAGCCTTTAGCAAGGTCCAACGACGAAAAATATTGCGCCTTACCTAACTTGTCAAATAAGGATTCTATATTCGGAAGAGGAAATTTATCATCTACCGTCACTTCATTTAGCTTTCTGAAATCTATTACTAATCTCAATTTCTGATTATTCGGATTTTCAGATTTCTTCTTAACAATCCATAAGGGTGAATTAAAGGGGGATTTACTGGGACGTATTATTTCCTGTTTTAACATTTCATTTACTTGATTTTCTATTTCATTTTCCAAAATTTGTGGATGTCTATAGTTTTTACAATAAATAGGTTTATCGGAAGTAGTTATTATTTTATGTTTTACACAATTAGTTGTAGTTAAATTTAGGCCTTCAATATAAAATGTATTTTTATTTCTATGTACAAATTTTTTTAATAATTTATTTTCTTCTTTATTTAATGTAGCAGGTATTAAATCTTCAATTTTATCGAATCCGAATTTTTCTAAATAATGTATTTCATCATAAGAAATATCAAAATAAGAGTCAGTAAGTTTAATTTTATTATTATTTAATATTAGAAAATTTGTTTGGAAATCTATTACAGCTCCAATAGGGCGTAAAATGTTAGTTCCTATTATGCAATCAAATTTTTTATCAACGAAATTTGTAAGTTTAACAGACATAGTACTATTATTTTCTTTAAATTCATTTGGCACATTTACTATAACCTCTTCTCTTATAATATTATTACCTATTAAAGTACTTAATAAAATTGGTTTTATTAATTTTTTCCTAACTCCTATTTTATAAAAAAAATTATAATCTCCGAGGGTTGTACCCGCACCACTATCAATTAAACATTTTGTCTTTATATTATTTATTGTTAATGTTACTATGGGTAGTGATGACTCTGAGGCTGTATATGAAAATTTTCTGTAATATTAATAGCATCAATTTCCATTGGTTCTTGGTTAGCGTTAGCATTTCTATTAAAATGTTGTTGATTTGTTCTTAAAATTCCAGAATTGTAGTTAGAGTTTTCTTGTCTATTGTTGTTGGCTAAAAATTTATTTCCATAGTTTCTTGGATTTCTACTATTAAAATTATTGTTTGATCTATTTTGATTAGGAAATTCACTATTGAAGAAACTTCTATTGAAACTAGAATTTGAAAATCGTTGGAAATTATTGTTATTATTGAAATTATTATTTCTATTTTGGATATTATTACTGGGAAAATTGTACGCAATTTCTTGATTTTGTAATTTAATATCTTTTAACAAATTATTTTCTAATAAAAATGTATACGAATTGTTTATAGTTCTAATATTGTTTTGAATCAAAAGCGTTTTTATGCTTATTGGTAAATAATTAACGTAAATATCAAAAATTAAATGTTCATTATTTTCTGGTGTATATAAGACATCAGGTTGTAAACTATACTTAGTATTCATCAGACTTACAATTTTCTTTAATTTAAAATGTAATTCTTCAATATTTTTCGCTTCCACTTTTAGTGCATCATTTCTTAAATTGAAAAAGCTACGTTTAACTCCGAACTCTTCTTTAAGTTTATTTATTAAACTATCCCATGAAGGGCTAACTAGAGTCTCTACCGCTCTCAAAGCTTTACCTTGCAACCTATTGCTTAAAACAGATTGTATTGTGCCTTGGTGCTCTGCTGGCGTCAATTGCAATACAGTTCCAACATCTCTCAGGTAATTGCTCAGCGTATACTCACTACTTCCGGTGAATGGAGGTAAGCTCCTAGCTTCTCGAAGGCTCTCAGCTAGTGTCAATGCCATTGTTGCTGCTGCTGTTGTTATTTTCGTGTTGTTGTTTCGTGAATGTTGATTTAAATTTTAAGTAGTTCTTAATAGTTCTGATAAAGAGTGTAATTGAGTTCATACACTCTTTGGTTCTGGTTTAAATGCAATTTTCTATTGTTGGTTTTTTGTTTTTGTGTTTCAACTCTTGGTTTTGTTTGTTTGTTGTTTTTTTTTTTCTCTTGCAGATTAAGCAAATGCCTCTGATTTCTTTATTTGGTTTGATGTAACTCTTTACCTTCGATTTCTTTTTCACGGTTAAATAGAAGTCACTCACGGTCAAATGAATGTCATTTTATAGCATAGTTTTGACGGTTTGTTTTTGTATTTCAAATGTACAGGGTGTTTTTTTTACAGGTTTGTTTTTCGAATAGAGATAAAACTGGCATTTTGGGGTCAAATTTGGCAACTCTAATGTCATTTATGTTCAGTTTGGTT
This sequence comes from Merzomyia westermanni, assembly GCA_949987695.1. Classification (NCBI taxonomy): domain Eukaryota; kingdom Metazoa; phylum Arthropoda; class Insecta; order Diptera; family Tephritidae; genus Merzomyia; species Merzomyia westermanni. The sequence goes on from OX465290.1 coordinate 53,308,333, forward strand.
TGCCATTTTATCATGAACAGGTTGACAAAAGAACAAAGCTTGCAAAGCATGCAAATTTATTTCGAAAATAATGGTTCAGTTCGCGAAGTTTACCGTGAGCTCCGTCCATTTTATGGTCGACATAATCGTCCATCAGAGCAATTAATTCGGTTAACCATGGATCGTTTTCGCACTACGTTTACTCTATGTGATAATACGCATCCGCAGAGACGTCGAACAGTGCGCACCGAAGAAACAATTGCCGCTGTAGAGCAAAGTGTTGAAGAGGACCCGAATGAATCGATTCGCCACCGTGCACAGCAATTGGAGCTTTGTCCATCAACTTTATGGAAGATTTTGCGCAAAGATCTTGGCTTGCGACCTTACAAGATCCAGCTTGTGCAAGAATTAAAGCCGCGAGACCATGCAATGCGTCGTGATTTTGGTGTATGGGCCGAAAATGAGATTGATTTCGATGCTGATTTTCATCGCAAAATTTTGTTCAGTGATGAGGCTCATTTTTGGTTGAATGGCTACGTCAACAAGCAAAATTGCCGCATTTGGAGTGAAGAGAATCCACATGAGACCCTTGAAACGCCATTACATCCACAAAAACTGACTGTTTGGTGTGCTCTATGGGCTGGTGGAGTCATTGGGCCATACTTCTTCCGCAATAATGCTGGAGAGGCAGCTACCGTTAATGGAGACCGGTATAGAGCCATGATAACCGACTATTTTGTTCCCGAATTGGATGGCATGAATGTGGATGAGTTGTGGTTCCAACAAGACGGCGCTACATGCCACACAGCGCACGTCACAATCGATTTATTGAAGGAAACATTCGATGAGCGCATAATTTCGCGGAATGGACCTGTCAATTGGCCACCAAGGTCGTGTGATTTGACACCATTGGATTATTTTCTTTGGGGATATGTGAAGTCGCTCGTCTACACCAACAAACCAGAAACGTTAGGGGAATTGGAAGCCAACATTCGTGGCGTTATTGCCGACATACGGCCCCATATGCTCGAAAAAGTGGTTGAAAATTGGACCTGTAGAATTGGCTTTATTCGAGCCAGCCGCGGCGGCCACATGCCCGAAATCATATTTAAACATTAATGGCATAAAATTATCCTTCCAATAAAGTCAAATTGATGGACCTTAAAACGATTTTTTTGTGTTTTATTTCAATTCAAAGTTCTATACCCCTAAAAAAACACCCTTTACATATATTAAAGTAGAAATTTCTTAAGATTTTCTTAGTATATTTACTATACACTTTCACGTTTCATGAATATGATATTCAGTTTTAAATAATTTATTGAACTTTGTTTCTTTTTTTTTTTTTTTTTTGTACATATAAGATTTTGTTAAACTTTGTTTTAAATAACAATTTGGGTTCGAATGGGTTTTTGAAAAATTTATATTTTCAATTGCCGTTATCACTGCATATGTTTTTGCACAATATATCCCATCCTCGTCGCCAGTTAACTTTTTGGTGGAATGAATAAAACACAACCGTTTTTATATACTTCTTTATTCCTTGATGGTTGAACAAAGACTACTTTTTTGAAGAAGAGATTACAATTAAGGAACTTAACATAATTTTAGTTACTACCGTTTGCTTACTACTTATTTAAGAATAGAGAACAAATGCGAAACTGGAAATTGGAAATATGTACATTATTAACTTATTAGTTATTCTAAAATAAAGAGGGAGAGCGATAGGAGAAATGGCAAATACATAACTCACTGCGAATGAAAAGGTAAGCAAAGCAGAAAGCACAAAGCAAGTGAGCGCCTAACATGATTTCGCTCAGGCGAGATCAAATGCTTATGCGCAGCTGTAATTCGCAATCAGTTCATCCCACCTTATGTACAAGAAGATTATTCGTGCTTCAGTAATTATCGAAAGTGTGGTTTCGGTAAGTGAGACGGCAAGTACCACAACATATCGTGAGAAGCTTCCACCCTTAGCCTGCACAACCCTCCGCTATCGATCAACTTTTTGGTTGCGTCTACGGGACGTAGAGAAGTACCCTAACGGTTGCACCTTCGTTCCCAAGACCAGTAGTGAGTCTTTCGGGACCACTAAATACATTTACCGGTGTGTACTCACGGGCCATCGCCTTACACACAAGTGTAGGACAGATTAGAAGAAAAATAATCTTTTTAACTGGCCAACGAAGCGGACCATTCCAATGAAAATTTCAACTTGATCAAACGTTATTGAGACTGCAAGTTTTCCATTAAGAGAGTGATGACGATACTGAACAAAACCCTAGTCAAGTTCAAATGCAGATATTACATATTTTCTACGTTATTTGTTGGCTCTGTGTACGGATACTGCTATTTTAATTCCATTCAAGTTGCTTGTTGAAAGGTAGATTCCCCTGTCTTGGAGTTGCGCATTGAGTTCATAGTTCAGTGAATTGAAACCCAGCGGCCTCACTGGCTAGCCCACGTTGTGCGCATGAAAGAAGACGATACGACCCAGAAGGTATTCTTACCGGCACCCGCCGGTGGAAGCAGATTAAGAGGTAGACCACCACTCTAATGGAAGAACCAAGTGGAAACCGATTTGAGATCCCGCGTTATCTCGAATTGTCGTCGGTTGGCAGAAAGAAGAAACAACTGGCGAGCTATGTTCTACGGTCAAAAGCGGTTAGGTGACAATTTAAAGAAGAAGAAGTTTGAGCCGAATTCAGCTGAAGAATATCTGTCTATGGCGCCAGCAACCGTATTTTGTGGAGCTTCTAAGCTCCACATTTATTTTAAAAAACTTTAATTTACTGATCAAGTAGTCATTAAAATCACTTTATCTAGAAACAAGAGTGTTTAAGCTCTCTAGTATTTTTTGTTGGGAGCGTGTCATTATTCTGTATTACAAAATTCTGTGTGACAGAATTCTGTAAATTGCAAAAAAATTCTGCTTGAACAAAATTCTGCTTTTTTAAAATTCTGCTTTCTAAAATTCTGCTTTCAATATTCTGTATTACAAAATTCTGTATTAAAATATAATGTTAACAATGTTAAAGAGGTAATGTAATTATTTTGAAAAAGTGCGCACATGTAAATATGTATATATTTTATTTGTTTTGTCGCAAGTTTTCATGTGGTTGTTGTAAATTATTAGGCTGTACTTAAAAACGCGCAAAAGAGTCGGATCGGTGGCATGTTGCCACCGATCAGGGCAACCACCTGGACTTGGCATGGCGTAGCCCAGGGTTATTTAAATAAGCGCGGCCGAAGGCCGCCTATGCAGAAAGGTCTTTTGTACAGAATAACTGTAGTTCGCGTAGCTGCGCACTTTTTCAAAATAATTACATTACCTCTTTAACATTGTTAACATTATATTTTAATACAGAATTTTGTAATACAGAACATTGAAAGCAGAATTTTAGAAAGCAGAATTTTAAAAAAGCAGAATTTTAAAAAAGCAGAATTTTAAAAAGCAGAATTTTAAAAAGCAGAATTTTGTTTTTAGAATTTTGTACATACAGAATTTCGACACCAACCCTTTTTGTTACCAGCTAACCCTATAATATTTAGTTTTTGCATATCCGCGAATATTTCTTAAAGCATTTGAATTATTTGTATGATTTTTTGCTGATGGCCAATATGCTTTATTTGAAGATCTCCTACTTAAGTGCTGCCACTTACGATGTTGTCACGGGGTTACCACCTAGCAAACTTTTTTTAAATTGAAATGCGATATGCTAATAAATGTATCAGAAAGCTATTTAAAACCGTCTTTGCATGAAATAATTATACCTTTTATGAACATGAAATGGTATATTAACTTTGGTCCGATGTTTGTAACGTTTAGAAATATAAGAGATAGACCCACCATTAAGTATACCAAATTGATCAGGACGATGAACTGAGTTGATACGGCCATGTCCGTCTGTCCGTCCGTCTGTTTGAACGCAAACTAGTCCCTCAATTTTTGAGATATCTCGATGAAATTTGGCACACGGATGTATTTTTGTATTATACGGATCCGGTATAATCGGGTCACTATAGCATATATCTCCCATACAACCGATCGTTCAAATAAGAGGATTATGACCATTTCTCCCTCATTTTTAAAGACTAAAACTTGAAGCCTGGTGAGATATTTTCTTATGGACGGCAAAAGATTTCGTAAAAAAGTCAGCAAGATCGGAGCTATATATAGAATATATCCCATACAATCGATCGTTCAGATAAGAGGATTATGGCCATTTATCCCTCATTTTGAAATATTAAAACTCGAAACTTGGTGAGATATTTGCTTATAGATGGTAAAAGAAAATTAAATGTATTGCTGACAAAGTTTTAGAGAACTTTAAACAATGCATATTTAAGTTTGCACGTATTCATGAAAGGTATAAAGCCTTCGGCACAGCCGAAGACAGCGCCGTCCTTACTTGTTTTGTAATAGAGTTATCACGGAGGGTTGCCACTTAATCCGATTATTTGAATTTTTTTGCATAGATGTTATTATTAAGGGACACTATACAAAACTGCACTTTTGTAGATTATCTACTGCGAACTAAGAGCTGTCTCACTATAGTTATACGACTAACAATTTGTTTACATGGTTTCCACCTATATACAATTTAAGTGAATTTAAATCAGATATGTCAGTATGGGTATTAAACGAAGGGTACTTTAAGACGCAGTTTAACAAAAATATTTTTAGAGAGTTGTATCATTTAGGGTTGCCACCTAAGCCTTTTACGTTCTTTCTTTTATAAATCCGCCTTTATTGCGAAAACAGCGTGAACCATTAGCCTTACTAGGAATCTCGTTCAGCTTTTGTAGATAGAGATAGGTAATATGCTACAATTCAAGCTCAACACCTTAAGTGTTTCCAAGAAAGTCAGTATCTCTTTCTTTCTCTTTAATGTGTAGCGTTTTGGAATGTTAGACGGAAAAAAGTATTCTGGCGCTGGCAAAATATATTTGGAATCTCGTTCGTTTTCAAGTTATAATGAAAAATTTAAAAGGAAGGAATCAACAAGAAGTCTTTAGAGTCCTCAGCGGGTTGAGGGGCCCAGAGTATACCCGCTATAAGGCAGCAAATCGTTAAGATCGCAGTAGGGTTAGTGGCAAAAGGTTCTAGCATCGGAGCGCAAAGAGATCCATATCCAAAAAGGGATTTAACTCGTAATTATACTTGGGACTATACAATCTACTTAGGAAGGCTCTTTGTGTAGTAGCAAGGTATAGCTTCTTTACCATTTACGTAAAGTAGGCAATACTTACATATGTAAATACTAGCGCGTCGAATGTTGAGGGAAAGTTTACCTTCTACGATGCAAAATCTTATATAAGTATTCCCAATATCGCTATGAAGGCAATAAAAGTACCTCGTATAGTGCTTACATGCAGGAACCGTGAGTTATTCAGTTCTTGGGTCACTGTCAATGGCAATGATTTGTTTTCACGATTTTTAATGAAGGTAAATTGGTAAATAGTTTTTGGGATATGCTACTATCGATGACTAAATTGCTTGCCAAGGTGAAGTCAATCAGTATTTTGTTTCTGGGAATGTTTACATCGAATGGCTTGAGAGCTGGTATTTGAAGCACGTGATGGAGGATTCGCTCTTAAGTATACTATAGTCTTAGATGATAGCTAGCATTGTCCTTAAACTTCGGTAGACGTACTGTATTAAACGTCATAAGGCCTATTACTTTCTCTGATCATCACATTTATTGTGGGCAGGTGAAGTTTTTAATTCTCCAAAAATGCGGGAAAGATAAGAAATTGCAGTAAATAAAGGATACGGTATCCACGATCACTGGTCGAATGAGTAGAAGTATTTGAGAGATAGCGTTTGTGTTCCATTAATACCAAGAAATTTAAAGCACAACTTAGAGGAATTTATTGTCTAAAAGACGCTGTACAACAACTGTTTTGTTCGAACAGAAAAATTTAACTTTAACTTTCTTGTAGCTACTTGAACTGCTTTTGATTTTGTTTCAAGCCATTTAACCAATCTATCAAAAGCTATCACCACCTTTAAGATCACTTTCACGCAATCTCATTTCTTAGCCATCAAGAAGTAGATAGAAAGAAAAAATTGACAAATTTACAAATTGCATCTTGTCAACAAGCAACTACATATTTCACTCTCAGCTTTGAAAGCAATCACAAACTTATCAACAACAACAAAGCATGCAGACGAAATTTTTATACATTTCTCTGTATGTACTTGTAGCATGTCCGCGTTGTGCCAAACCAACTTAGCCAACTTACAAGCCAACATACAAACCACAAGCGTAGCGCCACGTTGTTGACTACTATGATGGTTAGCGAGAAGGCAAACTTTCTCATTCACAACTTAAACCGAGCACATTTTGGGTCAGTCGTTGACAAAAAATCCATATGAAGTCCCCCCCCTCCGATTCATTGTTATTGCTTTCGTAATATAAGTCCCGATTTTCTCTCATTTCCGCCACTTCAACTGCCAACTATTTTGCTTCAGTCACGCATCGCTGGTAATGCGGTGGCGCTGCTGCACGGAAATTTGAAGCAATTTGGGAGAGTGTAGTAAGTAAATGTAAGCATTTGGATGGTTGTTGTTTTTGTTTAGCGAACTAAATTCTTGGTGGTGATATATATTCTTTATTTGAACTTTTGTGAAGGTACCCAAAAGCGACAGCCTGTTTTTTCTAAAGAAAACAGTTAGTCATGATGGAAAATAAACAAATATCCCTTTCTTTCAGGTGCCCCATGTACTTAAAAAATTTAAAGACCATCGTGGAATAAAGAATATCCCTTGTGACGCTTAAGTAGCAGAACTTAATGTAGCTTATTACCTATCTACAAAAGTTCATCCAAATCACTTAAGTAACCTTTGAAATACCACCGGATAGGCCAAAGAATAAATTAAGTAGTTTTAGGTGGCAACCCTGGTAGAAATATAGCCCCACTTTATATTGTTGTTGTTATTTTTAACGACAAAAACACTCCTCGAAGCATTTGAGTCACCTCTTGCGACAGGTATGTCTTCTTCGGGCATTTTGTAAACCCGTAACCCGTAAAAATAGTACCTTGCTTTAGGTGGCAACCGCGGTTGAAAATTCGATCTAGAAATATTTTTGTTGAAACTCGAAGTAAAATACCTTTCATTTGATACCCATATCGGCATATCTCACTTATCTTTATTTGTAAAAAACTCTCAGTGGCAGCACCTAAACTATGGTATTTTATAAATAGAGAGTTTTAGAATACTAGCTACATAACAGTAGGTCGATTGTTATAATGTAAATAAGAATAAAAAATTCATACATGAGACCCTCACTAGGGTAGCAGCAGCCAAAACAACAGTATAAAAAATTTTTTGTCCGTCTGTCTATATGTTTGTGCGCATATCACTCAATAACCGTTGCTTGGATTTGACTGCAGTTTTCACCGGTTTATTGCTAGATGTCCGACTTAAAGTTTAGAATGAATTTTACGGCAAGAAACTATTTTGCTCCAGTAAGATAAAGTCGTGGCCATAAAACTAGGCTCACACATTTTTTGTAGGTATAGTAAAATCATTGTTGGGTCACTTTGAATTAAAAGCTACTCAAATAAAAAAAATTCTATTTACTATTCAAAAAAATTTGAGTGATGAGTAAAATGTTATTTGTTATTCAAACAATTGTGAATAAGGAATAAAATTTCAATTTCCATTCAAGCTTTTGAAAATAAAAAATAAGCACATCGAGATACAGAAAAATTATACCCATATGTGCATATAGACATAATGAGTATGTATGAAGGTTTTTTGGTTATTTTTGTATAAATTAAGATTCACTGAGTTTATTTGATTCAAGTTCGGGATCATTGCTTTGGTAATTTCGGGATAGTTTTGGGATCTTTTCAGGACCATTTCGGAATTCTTTTAGGGGTTATATTAGGACTTTTTGAGACCATTTTGGATTTGTTTAAGGGTAATTTTGGAACTTTTATTTTGGAAAATTAGCCCGAAAAAGTCCCGAAAGTATTCCAAAATAGTCCCAAAAAAAATATTGAAATGACCCGGACAACCCCCGAGACAATCCTGAAAATGTCCTAAAATGACTCCTAAAAAGTCCCAAAAGGACCCGTATAACTATCCCGAAAACATCTCAATAAATATCAATTTATATAGAAATAACTAAAAAAAACCTTCATGCTTGTTTACAAATTATGTATGTATATAATTTTGCTGCATCTCGATGTGCTTATTTTTTACAAAAGCTTGAATAAAAATTAAAATTTTATTCTTTATTCAAATTTTTTTTAAATAACTAATAAAATTTTACTCATCAATTAAAATTTGTTTGAACAATAAATAAAATTTAATTTATTTTTTCGTCACTCGTCCCTAAAATTTTTGAAAATGCCCATTCCTGGTGAATTTGCTTTAGGCCGTTGTTGCCCATAATAGATAGTATGTAGATATTAGAAGCTCCTTTTTAAAATATACTAGAGGGACCGGGAGACTTTGTCCTGCCAAGATATTTACCTGAATGGATCTAGAAATATTGGCTTTTCCTATCCCTATCATTATCTCTATCACTATCCCTATCCCTATCCCCATTCCTATCCCTATCACTATCCGTATAGATCTAACTATTTCCCGCACACACAATTCCACGTCACCATCGATCGATCCATTATTAAGCTTTTCTAACAAAAAAAAAAAAAAAAAATTATAAAAATTCGCACCATGCAAAATGTATGGAAAAATAAAATTTTTTTTCAGGAAATTTTATTAGGTATTCTCCTATTCTGGTCAGAGAACAACATAAATTAGTGTCAACCATCCAAATCGGTGCAGGCGTTCTTGAGTTATGAGCGTTGGAACTAACGTAACTTTCTTTAATATATATCGTATACCTTTCATGAACATGAAATGGGATTATAACTTTGGTCCGATGTTTGTATGTGAAGAAGAAGAGATAGATCCACCAATAAGCATACCAAAATGTTCAGGGCGATGAGCTGAGTTGATTTAGCCATGTCCGTCTGTCCGTCTGTCTGTTTGTACGCAAACTAGTCCCTCAGTTTTTGAGATATCTTGTTGAACTTTGGTATGAGATTAATCATTTGTCCGAATCAGCAAGATCGGAGCAATACAGCGCATAGCTGCAATACAATCGATTGTTCCGATAAACGGGGTTTGGCTTATAACTATTGAACTTAAAAAGCTAGGAACGTAAAATTTTGCAGTTTTAGTACATGTTAGATATGTAAAGTGTGTAGTGAAAATCACCTAGATCGGATCAACATAACATATATAGAGTTTGGGCTATGTATCTTCAAATTAACAGTTTTGTAGAGTTTGTGCTAATTGTGAGTAAGGATCGGACACTTAAAACCGTGATGCGTATTCATGAAAGGTATAAGGTCTTCGGCACAGTCGAAAACAGCCCTTTCCTTATTTGTTTTAGGATTTACTTAGTGTAAAGGTTGCTTTTCAGTTTTATAATAATAACGTATCATACAATTTTGCAAGGTAAATAAAACAGCTTTCAGATTTTTTTGTGTAGTTTGTATTACAAATGAGCTGAGATATTTTTAATTACCATACCCTGAAGGAAAGATTTGTCCAATCACAAAAAAAAAAGTACAATCATTGGTATAGTTCATATGTTCTTAGACCATATACGGTCCAAAATATATACGGAAAGTAATCGGGAAGTAATTTTTTTAGCTGTTTACATAACGGAATTTGCTTTGTTGGAATTTTTTTGGATTTGAAATAAGTGAGAATAATAACTTGTGAAAAAAAAAAAATAACATGTAAAAAAGTGTATTAAAAATTAGTTTTTTGTAGAAAAAGCTAAATAATTAAAATGTTTGTAAGTGGCGCAAGTAGAAGAAAGTATATAAATTTATTAGAAAATCAAGACATGGAAAATTTAAAGAGTAAAAGTGAATTTGTAAGTTAATATGGTAAGGAAGCAGTTAGGAATGAAAAAAAAAATGTAAAAAGTGATAACGCTTAAAGAAAATCTTATTAATTTGTGCATTGAACATAATCTTTCATTTAAATTGTTGGTAGATTTGCTTCGGATTTTAGCAGTGGAAAATTAGGATGCTTCACTATCTGCGTTGGCATTACCTAATATGAAGAAAAAGCCCTAAATAACAGCTGCCTTTCTGGTTCGTACTGCCATTTCGGAATTGCAAGCAATTTACTAGTAGTTGTTGTGGGCATTGATGGCCTTCCTCTGTTTCTGCTCATGGGTGCAGTTGTGGCCAATTCTACCTAGTCAAGTCAATATAGACTAAACACTATGGTGTTTCCGGTTGGGATCTCCAATGAAAGAGTGTTTATCTCTGCAATTTGAGCACTTATTGAATTATAGTGTAGAATTGGGGAGCATAAATATTCCTAGCTAATATGTAAAGCAACCGCGAAAGCTAATGTTTGCGGAATCCAAGGTCATACCTCACTTTATGGTTGCAACAAGTCCTCTTAAGCCCTCTTAACAAATGCGGAAATCGAAACTAGAAAATATCCCAATCTTCATTGAATTATATTTCTTAATGAAAAACACCCTGTTGAAAAAATTTATCTGAGAATGATAAGTCAAATATTTTTTGATCCCATGGATCTTATAGATTAGGGTATAACAAAAAAAACTATGCGTTTGATTTACGAGTCTTTAAAATTCCGATTTCAAAACAACTGGAAGCAAGAAAATAATGTATACCCAATCAATTTGTTCGAAAACCTCCCAGTGTTGATGAAATGCATAAGCGGAACGCTACTGAGTTTCACCAATAAAAAAATAAAATAATATATCTGTTGCCGAAAAAATTTTAAAACTATTTGTTAAAAACTTTGATTGATATTTAGTACGCATAGTCTTTCCTATTATCTTACCTTTAAGCGACACCTTCAAAGAGTGTGGTATTGTTCCAAATTTTACCTATCAAAATTTTGCAACAAATTTAATATAAGGTTCAAAACGCGAGTTTTGTATTGCCATATAAAGTGAAGAGCTTCTCAACTTGTGAGAATAATGAAAAAAAAATTCACATTATTTGCTACTTGAAGCTGTGGAGCCGGACCAATCTATTCGGGACATAACCAGCTATATTGCAAAATACTTTCAACTTGCTAATAAGAGGCACTTAAGGAAGGTCGAGTATTGCAGAAGTTGACCATATAAATTTATCATATATTTAAAAATAAAAATAAATAATATTTAAGAATAAAATTTGATTTAAAATGATCCGAAATCAAATAAACTGAAATGCAATAGAAACATAAAAACTTCATTTCTAATGAACGTTTTGCTCGTATTAACAAAATGTTGTCCAAATTCGAGCTAGGCTATTATTGCTCAACATACAATTTTCTCATTCACCCGAACTTATACTTCCTTACTCACTTGAAATTGCCCTTGCCTATGTAACGAAACACCAGTCATTAGCTAAATGTATACATATACTTATATATGCACGAAAAATAAGAACATTTCTGCATCATTTAACTTCTACTAATAACAGTTTTAATTTCATTTCCATGAACTTTAGTATTTCAATTATTACGACAGCACACACTCACCCATTAGGCCGTTATTACCCCCGCCAGAGCATTGGATGGGTGTAGTATAGAATGTAGGATTGAGAATAAATAATCAGTTGTTACTTTATTCGATTATTTTCTAATTATCGATTTATTTGTATCGATTTTATTAATATTAAACATAGATTTTCTATAATACGGAAGTGTAAGAACACTCGATTTATGAACAAAAACCGTTTATTTTCTTTCTCGTTTAACAAGAGGAGATCCATTGTTCACTAATATATTTTTTCACCTCGAGTCCACATCACTAGTATATTGGTGGAGATCTACAATGAAAACTAATATAAATATACAAATATTTATATATCCGCTATCAAGTAAAATCGTCATTTACATCCAAGCTTACAATTTAATAATATGTTTAATTTATTTATTTTTCCGTTCTCCCACAATTTTCACCGCACACAATGACCCAAATGTGGTCGCTGTCCTTTTGTGGCTTACGAATATACAGATGTAATTTGCAAATTAACCAGGCAATGGGACTACATAATTAAGATACAAATAAACTTGTGTGGTTTTTTGACATCTGCGGTCGGAAAAATATATTGGGATGTAATAATGAAGTAAGAGGGCAGTTTGAAAATTCGGGACTTTTGATGTAAGTGGCCAGAAATTTTGAATTCAGTACCATGGTTTTTGAGTCACCATGCAACAATTCATAAATCGGGCAAAGAACTTGTACCTCGCACGGCTTATTCTCCATCTCCATTTCATCTTTCCAAACATAAGGAAGTGGCTAAGCGGTACGAGATTATGTTCAAAGAGATAGTCACTAAAAAATGTTTCTCTCGAGAGCCTTGAAAAATCCAATTATTTAGAAAAAGTATATAATATTGAAAAATAAAATTCTTTTTCGCGGAAAAATAATTTTTGATGCACCTCACCACATTTTCAAACTGCCCTCGTACAAATTTACTTAGCAAAGTATTTTTTAGAAGCATCAAAGAGAAATTGCAGGCGGTGGTGGGTTGGTATAAACACGAGACTAAATATTTACCACAGAAACGTTTGCTAACTAATTAGATTTGTTAAAAGTGAAGTTAAATGAATATTTCAGAAGGTCGGCAAAGAGCAAACCACAAACAGAAAAAGTGAATTTTAAGTGGAAATTAAATTTGAGTTAATGTTTTATTTAATCAAAACAAGTAGGCAAAAATGATTTTATTGAAACCGCATAGGAACATATTTAATATCTCTATGAAATGCAACGTGGGCAAAAATATAAAAACATAAATATGTACATGTTTAGAAGCGTTTGAGGAGGATTGGGGTTTTGGTTGTCTAAAGTCATACAAATTTATAGCGTTTGTTGAAATTATTTAAGTGGCAGACTAAGGTTGAAAATGCGTAGATTTAAGTAATCGGCTGCAAGAGATCTTTTATAAACTCAGCATGTCTTATTACCCTGTAGGGAAATCAGTTAACCATAAGTCGACTATTAGTTCACTGTTTTTCAGCTAGCTTTGTCTTTCCCTCAACTACTTTACATTGATCTTAGCTGACTACTGTTACATGGCGATGGCGCCGCAAGAGTGAGGGATTTTTAAGCTGACTAAAAATTTACTACTTTTATGTTGACTTGTAGGCAGCTCAATAATAGGCAATTTTTGGTACTTTTGATTACTATACTTTTAAGTTAATTAATATACACATTTTAATTACATTCTGGTTAATGTGTGTTCATGTGTATCATGCATAAATAAGTGGTAGTCCTGCTCTCAAAACATGGTCAGAAACCAATGTCATAACCATGCTGAGGCATGCAAATTTTCAATGAATTCGACATATGAAATAAAAATTTATTGATTCTAATGAAGAAAAGTGACACATAAAGAAATACAATTTAGTTTTTTTATCAGCAAATATTTTTATCTAATATTCAAGTGTATAAAAAAATCTTAGATATAATTTTTTGATTGAGAACTGAATGACTTTGAAACCAACTCATAGTTAGACACAATAACACAACTAAAAGTTAGCTAGTATAATAGTCGGCCACAGATTTCCCACCAGGGTAGCTATTCGACGAAGGTTCACTCTGCAGTTTTTTATTGTATGCGAAGTGTATTTTATCCTGTTTTAGTAAAGTCCTCTCTAGGCGATCAAGAACCATATTTCTCTTCACCTATGCTGATTTATTGCGCGCAGTTATAGAAAGCTCGAAGATGTTAAAGGTGGGGTTTGTGTGATTTACAGAAAAAGGGCTAAATTGGTTGTACCTCACATGGTCCTAAACGTCTCTCCTGCCCAACAAAATCCTTTTACATATAGCTAAAAAAATTGTAATAGGTGGATGGATTAAAGATATCAAAGAAAAATTAGTACCTAGTGCCTTTAATATCTCTATCTCTATGGCGCGATATACAACAGGTATATCATCATAAACCTCCTAAGAGATTTTTGCGCCAAGCTTCTCTTCCAATTTGTGGTGTGCCGATTTGAATTTTCCCTACAAATTGGTGGGACCTACAGTTTTTTGCCGACTCCGAACGGCATCTACAAAGGAGACGAATTTTTGCTGAGAATCCTCTCTCTCTCTCTATGGCGCGATATACAACAGGTATATCATCATAAACCTCCTAAGAGATTTTTGCGCCAAGCTTCTCTTCCAATTTGTGGTGTGCCGATTTGAGTTTTCCCTACAAATTGGTGGGACCTACAGTTTTTTGCCGACTCCGAACGGCATCTACAAAGGAGACGAATTTTTGCTGAGAAGCCTGTCATGGCAGAAATACACTCGGAGAGTTTGCCAAACCACTGCCGAGGGGCGACCCCGTTTTGAAAAACTTTTTTCAAATCACTTTTGATGCTACCTGTACCAGGGCTCGAACCATGGACCTTCGGTGTGGTAGGCCGGCAACACTACCTTCACACCACGGCGGCCGCCAGTGCCTTTAATAAAGTAACAATAATTTTTAAAATGTTTGCCGGACGGTCTGTTTGAACGCACATCACCCAAAACGCGCTGCATGGAATTGAATGAAATGTCCACAGAAGTATTGCTAACTAAAAGTTAAGACCCTTTTACTACTGTTTTATTCCCGCATATCACAGTGACCTCCATAAAAGTAGGCTCACATATTTTTTCTATTTTATAGAAAAATTATTTTAAGCCGTCATCTGCCAAAATCGATATTACTGTCGTTAGTAGATCGACAGCATCCAAATACAAAAAGTTTTAATTGTTTGCCAAGTCTGTCTTTATCATCTTTGTACACCCATCACTATGTAACTACTTTATCTGCTTCAATATGTTTTTGCAAATATTTTTGGAGGTCTATATTGAAAAATAGGACACATTTGGTAATTAATAAAACTGTTATACCTTTTATATACATAAAGTGGATATGAAATTTCATTTGAACCTGCACCTTTGTTTGTAAGTACATACCATGCAAAAAAATAAACATAAATAGCAGTAGGTGAACTGAAAACGTCGAAAAGTCAAACCGTACCTATCCGTCACGAAAGGTGACAAATCATCAAAACCGGTTTTTCTCTGAATTAAAATTGTCACAGGATGACGGGGAATCGTTTCAAATTATTTAAAGCTAGTAAACCCGTCCCCGTTTCACAGCATCTCAGAACTTATAATAGACTGAGTCCAATTTTAATCATTATATCTCCCACACATACTATATAAGATATAGAACTTAATTACATCGCTTATTGAAGCACTTATTATCACCTTTCGTTTACTTCCTATATTGTACTAAACACATTTTGGGTTACCTTGGTCCACATATTTTTTGATATCTCCGAAACTGATCAAGATATCGGAACATGTGTTATCTTAAATAATATAACGGTAAAAGTTCCATTGCATTCCACTTACACGAAAATCCTGATAGAATCCTTCACCCTGCTCCTCACTAACATTCCACAGACTTTGTGCAAATCGGAACACTAACATTCCACAGACTTTGTGCAAGTAGGAACCTTTATAATCTCATGCCAGAAATATACCACCAACATCATTACAAAAACCTAAAACCTTCTCTTACGCAAAATACGGATTTTTTCTCAGGAACGATGAAATGTAATTTTGATTTCCGGAGTAAGCAAAATTTTTCTTTTCTAACATTTCAGAAGGTCTTCCCGGTAGGTTAACATCTCTTTTTAAGTCTCTCAGTTACTTCAGATTAAATGGTTGAGGTACTGGCCTATGTCTGAATCAGAGTTTATATTTGATGTACAGATGTGTTCAATATAATAGCAGTGAATGAAATATGGATTTTAATAATTTTCATTTAAAATATAGCGAATTCCATAACAGAAGCGACATAAAACGAAATTGAACGTTAATTAAAGTTTAAAAGGATAGTGCAATTATGTACAAGTAAGAACTCGCTCAAAAATTTTCATGAATTTTCAGAATTCTTTTCGTCAAGGGTGTTGAGTGATTTCTTCCATACAACGCATGAAGAAAAATTTATTTTGTACTAAAAAAAAAAAACCCAACATCCTTGATTTGATTGGTCTACAAACTGAAATTGTCACTCAATTTTTAAAGGTTTAATTAACTTTCCCGAGCTTTGTGTAAACTTTGAAATTTCTTTTTATGTTTTTATAAATGAAAATTATTAAAAACACAACTTCTTTTTATTTCGATATATATATTCAAATTAATTTCACTGCTATTATATTGAACACAATTGTATATAGTTCGGGTTGGTTTCAGATAACCCGAAGATTTAGATGTTCTGGCTATGTACCTTTAGTATTTTTAATTGAGGACGTTGAGCAGAATATAAGCTAGAATATCACAACTTTTTACAATGCCGAAGGAACGGTCGCCATGATGGTTTCGAGGTTCTCGCGAACATTAATAAATAATTTTTTTCACTGGAGCATAACATATTTTTGGCATACAATGCGGGTAGTCTAAGGCTTGTTCTCATTATATTGTAGGCGAAACTGCAAAGCGGAATAACGGATAAATGCAAAACCGCGTAAACGTCAATATGAGATAGAAACTATACAAAAATCTGAGAAAAACATTTTTTTGTTAGAACAGAAAATATGGGACCGCTATAGCTTTTCACTCGCGTATAGCCTATTGATCAGATAATGTGGTTATTCAGCATAACTCTATCATTCATGCAGCTAAGATCATGTAACTCTGAGTGAAGCATACGCAAGAAGTCCTAAAAAAGGACATCAAACATTCTCATGAAAATTTTAATTTCTATATCAATTAGCTCTTAAATTTATGATGCGAAAATAAATAAAACTAGGTGAAGCTGTCTATGTTATCATTAACCAAATTTCGACTAAGAAGGAATTCTCATGGAACGCTTCCCGATTAAATTAGAAAATTTTAGAGAAAGATGGTTAAAATAATGAAATTTTGTTATGAGTACAAACAAGCGATGCCAATTTTTGGGATTTTTACATTGTTGGTATTTTCGGACTATTCCCCTCTACAAGTTAGCGGCTTAGCAAATGCCAGAAGTAGACATACAAGTCGTAAGAGGCGACTAATATGCACAAAGGTGATGACATGCAACTCGATGGTTGATTTAAGGATATGATGCCTCTCACCCCTCATTACCCATCTTCTTCTTCCTTACAAAAGGAGAGGTGACATAAACTAGAAGGTTGCACTGGTCATACCAAATCACTCCTGCAACAGTCGGACATGTATCGCCACGGAATACCGGAGCGTGTGAAGAGTGCTTTTGTCGTTGCAAACAACAACAACAAAATTTCTTGGATATTGAATAGGTGAGAAAATTACGAAATAGATTGAGAAACTATCTAACCTTAGAATGTTTAACAAATAATTGGATCCTTAATGTTTTTATACCTTTCATGAACATGAAATGGTATTATAACTTTGGTCCGATATTTGTAAGTATGAGAAGAACAAGAGATAGACCCACCAATAGGTATACCGAAATGATCAGGGCGATGAGCTGAGTCGATTTAGCAATGCCCTCTCCGTCTGTCGGTCTGTCTGTCTGTTTGAGCGCAAACTAGTCCCTCAATTTTAGAGATATCTCGACGAAATTTGGCATGGGGCCGCCATTTTATAATATATTTATCATTTTTCGGAACCAACATGATCGGACCAAAACAACGTATAGCTCCCATACAACCGATTATTCCGATAAATAAGGTTTGGGCTATGTATCTTTAAATTGACAGTTTTGCAGAGTTTGTACTGATTGTAAGTAAGGATGGGTATAAAGTCTTCGGCACAGTCAAATACAGTTCTTTCCTTACCTATTTTATTTTCAAACGAAAGTTTTTCCAAAACATACAAAAGCTAAAACTTAAAATTTTTTTTTAAATGCCTTAAATTTAAAAAGGCAATTTTTCGAGTTCTTAAGGAATAATGTCTTGTGCAATTTTTAAAATTATTAATTTGATAAACACAATTTTTGTGAAAACAATACGTGTTAATATTTATGGGAGAAACTGTTAAATTTATTTAATAAATTTTTGAATGTCTGCTCTAGACCGATAGTTACTTGTTCGCTGCTAGAAAATCTCATGTTAGTTTAAATTAAACCATATTGCACATCAGTAAATAAGTTTAAATTATATTAGCCGTTTTTACTGGGTTTTTCGATGCTGTGTGAACCCAATAGAACCAGGGATGATCATTTTATTGACCCGGGGTACTCCCTTGCGAGGATGGGATTACTCCTTATACTTCTGTGTATTATAATTTTGTATAATCCGTTGTAGCATTGCATGCCCTTCCAAAAACCAATAATAGAGTTTTTGTTATAAATTTTTTATGCATCACAATCGAATAAGAGGGGAGTTTTGGATAATAATTTTATTTAATTATTTTAGAAAACATCCTTGGAGAGTAATGAAGCAAATAGTACTATTTCAAAACTCATAAGCGGGCAATGGAAGAGAACTTGTAAATACCTCACATATCAGTAATAAGGGCATGCATAGCATTAAAAAAACCAAAATTAAACTGACCACTTAGCTGACCAAACATTGTATCGGAGCTGAAGAATATGTATTTCTACAATTTCTGCTTTTTCTTTTGTTAAAATTTTTTTTTCCATTTGTTGAAAATTATTTTCTTTCGCTTGCCAGAGTAATTCGGCTTACTCATAAAGCTGTTAGTTAAAAGTAGAAGTTGAAGAAATCTCTACTTTCGCTCCAAACATATATAGAATCTTGAGCAGGTCTCCCTTATTGCTCAAAACTCAGAGTGTAGAAATCTCTCATATTGATCCGAAAGGATGTTAAGGGGAGTACTCTCTTATTCATTGCTTAGGGCTGTCTCTCCTTTTCCTCCACAAAGAGTAGCATAAGAGCAGAACACGGAAAAAAAAATCTTCGTTTTGGTGGAACCGAACATTATATAACTAGTAGTGATCGATTATGGCATACCCATTTATGCAGGTCTATTTTAATACTTTTCAGTTCATATTGTAAAGAAAGCTGATTTTTTTCAATAAAACACTTCTGTTTTGAGTTTTGAGGGGTAAATTTATTTTAAAAATATATAAATGTATTGCGCGATATACAACAGGTGTATCATCATAAACCTCCTAAGAGATTTTTGCGCCGAGCTTAACTTCCAATTTGTGGTGTGGCGTTTTGAATTTTTTCCTACAAATTGGCGGGACCTACAGATTTTTGCCGACTTCGAACGGCATCTATGTACAAAGGAGAATAATTTTTGCTGAGAAGTATTCCATAGCAGAAAGACACTCGCAGAGTTTGCCAAACCACTGCCGAGGGGCGACCCCGTTTCGAAAAACTTTTCAAACCACTTTTGTTGTTACCTGTCCCAGGACTAGAACCTTGGACCTATTATTATTTAATTATATTAATTAATTTGTATACAGATAGCTTCCCTACCAACAACTGCTAAGCACATGTTTTAAAAATACCAGTATATGCACATTTTAAGCTTGAAAAATTTGCATTCAAATATGCAGACGGATGGAGAGGCGGACATAGCTAAATCGACTCAGCTCATCGTCCTTATTATTTCAGTTTAATTATTGACTACGTACTATTGAGAAGCAGCTGACCACTTTTGATTGAAATATCTAATTCAAACTACAAGCAATCGCCTTTGCAAATAGCAGAATTTCTATGCTGAAAAGTGGGCGCGCCACGCCTACTTCATCAAAATTGACAAAATTTGTTTGCGGTCGAGTTTCGCTCAAAAAGCTTATTATGTGTGCAAGATCTTATTGATATAGCTTCCATGGTTATAAAAATATCGCGTTTACATTTTACAAACAAATTTTTCAGAACTATGTTAAAAAACTGGGCGTGGCCGTTGGCCGATTTCGCCGATTTTTACAACACACGGTACCCTTTATATAATTAACCTTCTCACCAAATATCGATAAATCAATTTTTGCCGAAGTTATGGCATAAACAGTTTTGTGGAATAATTCACTATAAAAAGGGCGGGGCCACACCTATTTTCGAAAATTTATATTTTTCGACTTTCTTTGTTCACGGACACTTTGAAAGTGAAATAGGAATGATATAAAGCTTTTGTACGCAAAGTTATTGCCTATTAAATATATCTATGATCCTTTTCAAAATCTTTCATATAAAAGTGGGCGTGGACCTAAACCGATTACGCCCATTTTTTTCCGTAGCATACCTTGTATTATTATAAATGCGCGTGCTAAATTTCCCTTCGATATTTTGAACGGTTTTTGATTTACGGTTAATATTTTTGACTTAATCAAAAGTGGGCGGTGCCACACCCATTTTCAAAAATTTCTTAAAAAATTTATAATTTATTAACATTAATGTGCACACCAAATTTTATCCTCATAAGTGTATCATGTACTGAATAACCCTTTTTTTTTGTATTTTCGAAAATATTCTATATATAAAAAGTGGGTGCGGCTATTATTCGATTCCACCCATTTTAAATAGCGTTCGGGGATGAGGGCCAAGGAACCCGCATACCAAATTTCATTAAGATATCTCAAAATTCACTCAAGCTATCGTTATAACAGGCGGACGGACGGGCATGGCTTAGTCAATTTATTTTTTCCTCCTGAACATTTTGATACACATAAGTCAATATCTATCTCGATCCGTTTATGCCGTTACCTACCACCGTTACGCGACTAAAGTTAATATACTCGTACCTTGTGTGCGTAGCACTACTAGTTATACAAAAAAAATCAATCAGAAAAAATTACACATATTTATTTATTACAAACATATTTCGAAGCAAGAAAATTCCTTAATCCATTCTTCCCTAGTATAAACGCTGATATGCTTACTTGTGTTAGCTTAGTTTAGTATAAGTTACGTCATTATTCCACACGACTGGCGTTATCTTTTTAAACAAATGTTGACTTTGACTTCGATTCTTGTTTGCTGCTTTTCTAGAACAGTATAAAGATATGTAGGTTGTTTAACAAAATTAATGGTAGCAGAGTAAAAGCTTCAGCTGTGTGACGTATTCTCCAGAGGAACCAATTTTGTTTTTGTACCAAAAGGCATCAAAGCCCTCTTTGTTAGACAGAAAAAAATTCTGGTAATAACTTAATTTTGTACTAACTCGACTTTAGGGGTTGCTAAAGTCACAAAATGTGTTTACCAATTAAATATTTACGATTTTGTGAAAAAAAACTCGCATGACCAAAATCCTATTAATTGTTAATAACACCAAATAATGTTTTCAATAACAAATAAACACTTACAAACAAACATAAATATGATATGTATGAACCACACAGGGTTGCCATGTTTTGGCTACTTAATTCGTCTACACTAAACTCATACTCAACTTTGTCCATTTCCATTCTTTTCACATATTCATACTGCAAATGGCTCTTTAGCCACTCTCATAAATTATGAATAGTATGATTAGTGCACGTGATGACCACTTTATCACATATTGGTAATTTGGCGGTTTTTGTATGCAATTTGGAGCGTTCAAATGAATTTATTACGCGTTACAGAATCGATTTCCAACATTTATGTGACTTTCGTTTTTCATGTTACACATGTTATGTATGTGTGTTTACATTTACATAGAATGTATTATTGCTGCTATAATGAATTTATTGTGCTACATGCGTGATGTGGCTTATTAATATCCATTTTTGTGTAAGAAAGTTGTCGTTTTAATCATGTTAAATTAATTAAATTATGGAAAAAATGTGTGTTATCCTAGTCTCTAAGTGGGACATTTAAATATAATGTTTTTCCTTATTTGATAGCCTATGTGTACGAGTTGTGCTTGTCTCACTGTTTATTTCTCATGTATTTTTTAGATTTTACAATCCCTTGTATTACGGCGTCAGATTTTAAATATTTCTAATATAATTAGATTTCAACATATTTTTATTTAAAGCAAAGCGATTTCTAAATAACAAACCAAAATCTAAGCAGATTGGAAATCAGTTGAAATACGGAAGTTTTTCACATCGCTTATTCAAGCACTCAATAGCACCTTTCATTTGATATCCATATTGTACTGAAATATTTTGGGTCAACCTGGTCCACATATTAGTCGAAAACTCGGTAGAGTTATTGAAATAAGGGATATCTTAGACTTTTAGTTAAAGATCTGGTAATGCAACGCTGGAAGCTTCATTTAGTTATACATCGCAGTTTTTGAGTGATACGCGTACAAACATGCAGACAGACAGACAAAAATTCTAAAAACTGTTGCTTTGGGTTTTATTGACTCAATAATGATCCCTCCAATGGATGTTTCCAAAAACATCTTACAGTTTTATTACGTAGACATATTGCAAATACAGAGAATCGCCAGATTTTAGAATAATATAACTTGATTTCAAAGAATCCCGGTACCCAGGTATTTTCATCTCTATTAAATACGTATTCCAGTGAGTGATACGTGGCGCATGAGTGATATTTGTTATCTATACTGTGGATTAAGGTTGTGAGTAAATAATCGATTTTTACTTTAATCGATTTTTACTTTGATGATCGATTTTTTGGACCGATTTAGTTAGTATAAAACTTCGACTTTTAATAAATCGATTATATGAATAACAAATTTTTAATTCATCTGTGCTACGGATGAAAAAATGGGGAAATCTAGTATACGTACACTACAGCTAAAAAACACATAGTTTCGTTTAGATGGCTTTAACAAAATCCTGATTCTAGTCAATCTAGGTAATTCGAATCCAAATTGATAGTCTAAAAATCGTCCATTTGGGTTTTTTCTATATTTATTAGCTGAAATGTCTTGCACTTTATTATTCTAACTATATAGTTGCAAATACTTCGAACAGGCATTTTTTGTGTAAAAAATCGATTTATGAAAAAAAATCGATAATTTTCTTTAAAAACCGATTATCACAAATTAATATAATATATTTATCTGCAAAAAAATCGATTTGTTGGTAATCGATTTTTGACTAATCGAATTTTTTTGACATCTCTGCTAGTGATGCCAATTTTTTTAATTTCTACAATCCCAGCAATTTCACTATCTGATTTTTCAATCCCCTTTTTTGGGTTTTCTCTATTATCCAGTATAGTATGGAACTTTCTAGCCTTAAACAATTTTACAAATAATTCTGAAAGCGAAAAGGTTTTTGTTGATGTCAGCGTTACTTCGTTTTGTCCCACCCGTCCCTTGCAAATGAGTGACACATAATTGAATGAATTTTGACCTGCACGCTTTGTTAAACTAAAAAACTAAACTTTCAATCAATATGCCCCTCTTACAAGCAAATCTTCTAATACAGGGTGTTTTTTTTACAGGTTTGTTTTTTGAATAGAGATAAAACTGGCATTTTGTGGTCAAATCTGGCAACTCTAATGTCATTTATGTTCAGTTTGGTTTGCCATTTCATCATGAACAGGTTGACAAAAGAACAACGCTTGCAAATCGTGCAAATTTATTTCGAAAATAATGGTTCAGTTCGCGAAGTTTACCGTGAGCTCCGTCCATTTTATGGTCGACATAATCGTCCATCAGAGCAATTAATTCGGTTAACCATGGATCGTTTTCGCACTACGTTTACTCTATGTGATAATACGCATCCGCAGAGACGTCGAACAGTGCGCACCGAAGAAACAATTGCCGCTGTAGAGCAAAGTGTTGAAGAGGACCCGAATGAATCGATTCGCCACCGTGCACAGCAATTGGAGCTTTGTCCATCAACTTTATGGAAGATTTTGCGCAAAGATCTTGGCTTGCGACCTTACAAGATCCAGCTTGTGCAAGAATTAAAGCCGCGAGACCATGCAATGCGTCGTGATTTTGGTGTATGGGCCGAAAATGAGATTGATTTCGATGCTGATTTTCATCGCAAAATTTTGTTCAGTGATGAGGCTCATTTTTGGTTGAATGGCTACGTCAACAAGCAAAATTGCCGCATTTGGAGTGAAGAGAATCCACATGAGACCCTTGAAACGCCATTACATCCACAAAAACTGACTGTTTGGTGTGCTCTATGGGCTGGTGGAGTCATTGGGCCATACTTCTTCCGCAATAATGCTGGAGAGGCAGCTACCGTTAATGGAGACCGGTATAGAGCCATGATAACCGACTATTTTGTTCCCGAATTGGATGGCATGAATGTGGATGAGTTGTGGTTCCAACAAGACGGCGCTACATGCCACACAGCGCACGTCACAATCGATTTATTGAAGGAAACATTCGATGAGCGCATAATTTCGCGGAATGGACCTGTCAATTGGCCACCAAGGTCGTGTGATTTGACACCATTGGATTATTTTCTTTGGGGATATGTGAAGTCGCTCGTCTACACCAACAAACCAGAAACGTTAGGGGAATTGGAAGCCAACATTCGTGGCGTTATTGCCGACATACGGCCCCATATGCTCGAAAAAGTGGTTGAAAATTGGACCTGTAGAATTGGCTTTATTCGAGCCAGCCGCGGCGGCCATATGCCCGAAATCATATTTAAACATTAATGGCATACAATTATCCTTCCAATAAAGCCAAATTGATGGACCTTAAAACGATTTTCTTGTGTTTTATTTCAATTCGAAGTTCTATATCCCTAAAAAAACACCCTTTACAACAAGCCAACTCACTACTTTCCTAAATCTGATTGGCTGTAGAGTCTGAGGTAAGAAAAAGTGATGTATCAATCTCAGTGTCATTTTGTTGGCTGCCTCGATTATGTAGCTTCTACTCTGAAAAACTTTACTGATATAAAAACCTATCACGTCATAATACCGCCTACCTGTGGGGAATCTGCTATTTATTTCTTTTGTGTTGTTTATCTTCTTCAGTTTTAACACATACATTTTTCGTGCACAAAACTAATTTGTAACAGCAAAAACATGGAAGGATTCGTTATCTCTTGCAGAATTTTTTTTGAGAGACTTACCTGCAAGTATGGCAGGATGCCGAGAGATTGGCGCCAGTAGACTGACACCAGCACGAAAAATAATAAGTAAGCAAACGTTTTTTTTTATGGTAGATAAAAGAAGTCATTGTCGCCAGATAAGCAAAGAAGATTTAGCATGGGAGGAAAGGGCAAGCTCAGAAAGTTCGGTGTTACAATACTTTTGTGGTTACATATAAAAATATGTCCTAGTTATCCATATACACGAATTGAGATAACTGATTGTTTTTGGTCATAAGCGAAATGGCACAAATGAATGAAATAACTATAGTAAAACGTTAGTATTTGTCCCTTGACTTTTTTCACCAGTACAGCGAAACATTTGTACTCCTTTTAAATGCTTTCAGATATAGAAATTTAAATTTGTGCACCTTTTAGTATCCAATACTACCCACTTATATAACCACTTTAGATCAGGGACGTAACGGTTATTTTAGAAATAAGGTAAAGGTTTTATTTAACCACTAACACTGATGAATGCCAAATATTGGTTGTAAATAACCAGTATTATAAGAAATATTTTTTTTTAGTAGCCATAACCAACATAAATGAGAAATATTTTTTGTTTGTTTACGAATAACCACTATCAAGATTTTTATTTTTTTTTGGTCATTTATGACTAGATGGACAGGGTTTTTTTGGTTAGTTATGAACTCTGTTTTAGTATTTCTGTATAGCTTTTTATATACTTGCATATATTAAACAAAAAAATACGAACCCAGTAAGCTTTCTGTAAATGTTTCTAAAAACAACTTACATTGAGCTTGGTTTAATAGTACAGATATAAGATATATAAACTTTTCCAGTATTAAGTTAATTTAGAAATTTTGTAGTAAACTTTGCTATTGAAATTGAGAGCAAAATTTTTGTTAAATGCAAAATAAAAATGCCAAAAAAAAGACAGAAAAAAGTGTTTATTTGAAACGCTTTGTTATAAACGTTTATACCTGCCAATAGTTGTTCTGACGTCCTGTATATTTTAAAGTATTTATGACTGTAAATGAGCTCAATTTCAATTCGTTGGAAAGACCAATAGGTGAACGATCTGCGATCCCTGAACTTTCTAATTGGCTTCAGCTTGCAAAAGATAGAACAGGTGGCGCATTTTGTTGGAAGATCAAAATCGTTTAGATGGCTAAACAAACAGCCATTTAAGAGCTGTTGTCCTATAAATGTATGTACAGGGTGGCGCAAAAGTCATCCTCCTATCAGAAAATGCTATAAATTTTGCGATTGGCCTCTAAAGTCAGTTCTGTTTTGACATTTGAGTAGTAACCACATGCGAAATACACGTTAATAAACAATGTTACGCTACACTGCTCCAGAACACGGAATATTGCTGACTATTTATTTGACCAATAATCGGTCGGGGCCAAAGGGTTACTGTGAATGGTGAGCGCTACAGAGCAATGATCAACGAGTTCTTTTTGCCGCAACTTGATGAATTGGGATTGGAAAACATGTGGTTCCAACAAGACGGTGCAACAGCACACACTGCACGTGCCACAACCGATATGCTGAACATCGGAAGCTTACTTTTGCGCCACCTTGTATATATTAGACTGGGTCGATTTATAAACCGATATCGCACCATCGATTTTTCGATAGGTTTTGGGCTCAGGAAAAAAAAGTTCCGCTACGCATACCCAAAAAAATAGTTTTCGAGCCTTCGAAATTTCAGTTTTTTTTACTTTTTTCGACTTCGATTTTTAAGGTTTTCTTCATGACCTACTAAAAATATTTTCATTTGATTTAAAAACTTTCATGTATACCTTGTTCGACCCAAAAATGTCCGTTAAAAACGTTGGTGATAACAGTTTTTTGGAAAAAAAAAATATTTTTTGGGTTTTTGGGAGTGTTTTGGTAAAAAAATTGACCCTTTCTCCATTTTTTTTAAGATGAAAAGGAATTTGTCTCATATTTAATGTCCCACTTAAAATTATGCGCTAAAAACGTTGGCGACACCGGTTTTTTGAAAAAAATTTTATTTTCGAGTTTTGGGACTTGTTTTGGTCGAAAAATCGACTTTTCCAAAACCCGCAAATACAATTTTTTTTGTTCAAAAAACTCTTATCACCAACCTTTTTAGCGGACAATTTTGGATCGGACAGGGCATACATGAAAATTTTAAAATCAAATGAAAATTTTTTTAGTAGGTCATGAAGAAAACCTTAAAAATCAAAGTCGAAAAAAGTAAAAAAATGAAATTTCGCAGGCTCGAAAATAATTTTTTTGGGTATGCTTAGCGGAACTTTTTTTCCTGAGCCCAAAACCTATCGAAAAACCGATGGCGCGATATCGGTTAACTTTCGTCCATACAAATCGACCCACCCTAGTATATATGCTTCCTAACACATACAAAATGATGAATTTTTTTCAATCTTAAGCAATGATAATGCCGAAAGAAGTTCGTGCTTGCGCAATAGGGTGGTGTAAGTTAATAGAAATAGAATTTAAGCTGAGAAAAACTCATTGTTCTGTTGGCTCAATGGTTACAGGAGCATCCCAAAATTTCTCTGATGAAGAAGCCTGGCAGCTTCCGAAATTGATATAGAAGAAACTCAATGGGAGTTACTCAAAATTTCTCTTTTCTATTCAAATTAATTTTTTAATAATTCATAAAAATCACTGAAAAAATAAGCAGTATAATAGTTTTCACAAAAGTGGTTATGCTTGATCTTGAGCTTAACACTTTGACACATTTTTTTAAAGAAAAACCAGTGTTTTGTAAGCTTAAGGATTTTTTCGTAAAATTTTGAAAAATTTACTTCCAGTTTACTTTGGTTGTTGGGAAGTGTAGAATAAATTGTGGTACATAACCATTATTTTAAATGCGATAAATAAAAAATCGAAATTATTTTCAAAAGCATCCAAGCTGAATAAATAAAACTAGCTATAATCTCTACACATAAGCAAATTTTAAGAGGTCTGTGTCGGTGCATAGCAGCAGAAAAAATTGATAGGTGGGATTATTATTAAGCTAATAGAATCCAAATCAACAGTTTTTAGAGTTTTTGTCTGTCTGCCGGTTTGTGCGTTTAGGCGCACGTCAATCAAAAACTGCTCCGTAGAATTGAAAATACCTTTCATTGTTAAATTACTACAAGTTCAAACTACCGAAGAATATGTGTACCAGGGCGACTCAAGATTCATTAGTACAATACGGGTATAAAACGAAAGGTGCTAATGAATACTGTAATAAGCGACTTCATCAAGTTCCATATCTCAACTGGTTTCGGAGACATAACGACTTAAATCTGATTAAGTATATTATGAGTTCTGAGACATAGCCAATCGTGGTCGTGGCGCCTCCCATTCAAATATAATTTTTCAAGCTGAATACTTCTTAAAGTGTTCAAGGTAGGGAATAGCAAATTGGTATGGAGATATACGATTACAATACCATACTGAAGAGAAAACAAATGGGAGTTATGGAACAAGGGGCGTGGTACCTCAAATACAAACTTCATTTTACACGCTGAATATCTCTAAAAGGGTTCATGGTAGGGACTTGGAAATCGTTATATAGATATACGATAGCAGAAACCATACTCGGGCAAAAAAGTGGGAGATATTGGAAAAAGGGACGTGGCACATCTGATTTAAATTTAAATTTACAAACTGTATGTCTCTAAAAGGGTTCAAGGTAGGGACATGAAAATTGGTATGGCGATATATGATATCAATACCATAATCACGAGAAAACAAATTGGAGTCGTCGGAAAAGGGGGCATGGTATTCCCTATGCAAACTGAACTATTCTTGCTCTAAGTTTCTAAAGGTATTTGTCGAAGAATATCAAACCTTTGTGAAGGATACACGGGATCAATGCAAAAATTGCGAAGCAAATTATTGAAAGTGGGGGCTAATATATTTTTCTTGACTATTTATTATATAAAAAAAAAGATACGGTTGTAATAGAGAATTTTTTAAAAGAACTCAATAAAAAAAGCTATTTTGGCAAAACGAAGTTTGCCGGCTCAGCTGGTATGATACAATTCCTGTCAGCATGATTTCTTTATTGCTATAAAGGTTTGATCTGCTAGATTCAGGTGAAAATTGACATTGATTTTTCACCTTTCGGTCCAATTTTTCGATAATTCTCCTAATCTTATTCAAGGGCGTTCTATATTTGTTTAAAATAAAATGCAACTACTATGGGTTGTCGAGATGTTTAGTAATTTCGTCCAAAATTAGGGATACTCCCGGTAAGCTACAGACTCGAAACAAGTAACGTGGTTGAGAAGAAATATTGCGCTAGATGGAGTACGCGACGCCATATTTGATAAATGCATGTTTATTGTCCCTTTGGCTCTTATTCCGAAGCTAACATAAGAAATAGAAAAGTGTAGACACTTAATATAAATAAATAAATCGTGTACGTGGGCTAAAAATCAGCAGCACTAAAATACAATTTTTGCAGCCATCACTTTCAAATCAAAATTCATCAAAGATACCTTTTTGTTATGAAAGACTTGTCTGCTTATTTCTGGTATATTTGTATAAAGGCAGTCTTGCACAATTTTTTTAACATCTGTTTTTTTAGTTCTACAAAAAATTCATTCTGATGGCTTTGCCATCTTCAGAAATATGCAAAAAACACACTCATAATTTCAAATAAATGGATTCCTATGTAACATAACACCCACTGCCTACTGGAATGACACTGTTCAAAGCTAGTGAAAGGCTGTTGCTAAGCCTTACGTCGCAACTAGCCCGAAATATGGCTTCGATAAAAAGGCAACAAAATTTTGATGTACGACTAACAATAAAGTAGACGCCTTGCATATAAGAATGTAAGGTAGGCATAGCATAGGAAAAGCTGAGACAGAGAGCGTAAACAAACAAACTGAAATACCATGCACAGCAACTTAAAAAAGGAAAGTCCTAAATGCCCCCATATTAAATAAGTGGTGTCTATTACCATTCTTGTTTGATTTTTTAGATCTACAAACTGTGTTATGGAACCTTTTTGTGTATCCACTATGGGTCGACAATTGTTTGTTAGTTGTACCATGTTTAGATGGTGACGAGTAGAAGATGTTGATGTCTGCCCGTGTGCGTCTCGCTGTCCCGTAGCTTCAGCCACTAATGTGGGTTCGTTTAAGCAGACACCAACAAAATCACCACTTATGACAAACCCAAGGCCTAACCAGAAAAAAATTTATACGCACACGTAAGGGTTCAGGGGATTTTTTTCCACAGCACTTTCAATGACCAACCAAAAAAAATTATCATATTTTAGCAAAAGCTACATACTACCTTTTTCCCTATCTTGCGGTTGTACTTCCTATTTCCTCACCGCTCTATACCCACCCTCCATGACTCTTCAGATGGTAGCGAAGAGTCCCAACATAAAAATCACAACAACTAAATTTCAGACCATTTTAAGTATCAATTAACAATCCATTTATTTAAATAATAACCTAATCAACTAATAAGAAAATTTAATGAACGAATCAATGGCATACTATTTTTTGTAGTGAATAGCCAAAAAGTACTTAATTTGTATATGTCCTAACACTTAAAGGAACAACTTGGAATTAGAACATTTTTCAAATAACAAGCCTACTTTATGACTGTCCATATGTATGTACTATAGGAACAAGTTGGAATAGAACTAATTTTAAATAACAAGCCTACTATCTGACTATAGAGATCAGTGAGGTTAGGAAATTGAATAAAATGCGAAAACAAGTAGTTTATGGTTAATGTAAAAGGAAAATTTAGAATACTAAACTATTCTTCTTAAATATTCGTATTCAATATTGTGTAAGGGTAAATAAAAAGAATAACAAAAATTAGTGATTCATATTCTATTTCGTTTCATTAGCTCACTTAGATTCCACAAACCCACAGTGAGAGAGTTAATGATCATTAACTAGAGTACGAATCACAATACTATAAGAAAACCCAAAAACACTAGGTACAGGGTGGCTGATGAATTTTGCTACATTAAGAAACTCAAATAATTTTTTTTTTCAGTGTATGGAATTCATTTTTCTTTTATTCATGTTAAAGCTCATTAAATTTTATTAAATATAGCTTGATTAGTTTTAAAAATAATGGAATTTAAATGCCCCCCCTGCTCGTCGATGCATGTGCGGCATCTTACCAAAAAGTTGTTCATTACTGCTTGGAGAGTTGATACAGGAATAGCCGCAATTGTTTCTCGAATGGATTGCCTTAGTTCATTCAAATTTGTTGGTTTTGCTTTGAAGACTTCCTGTTTGCAATAACCCCACAAGAAAAAGTCAGGTGCAGTAAGGTCAGGCGACCTGGGTGGCCAACGGAATGTGGAGTTTCTGGATATCAGCTTATTGGGAAATTTTCGTCGCAATTCTGTCATAACAGGTTGGGCTATATGAGGAGCTGCACCATCTTGCTGAAACCACACAGAGTTGAAAGAAATTCTCATTCGGCGTAATTCTGGATAGAAAAACTCTCTCAACATGCTAAAGTAACGGTCTCCAGTAATCGTAACGGTGTGACCGTTTTCTTCGAAGAAGTAGGGCCCGACAATGCAGCGTGATGAAACTGCACACCACACTGTGACACGAAGTGGATGCAATTCCGTCTCATGGAGTATCTGTGGGTTGGAAGCACTCCATATTCGACAATTTTGTTTGTTTATGTTGCCGTTTAAATCGAAATGGGCCTCGTCAGACATGAAAAGACAGTTCAACATGTTTCCATCCTCTTCCACCATTTGAAGCATCTTCTGGCAAAATTCCAAGCGAATCGGCAAGTCTGCAGCGTTCAGTTTGTTGGGAATAAGTCTAAATCTTTGTGCATAATTGACTGTAATGACTGTCTGCTTACACCCATTTGAGCAGATAAGCTTCTTGTCGAAACACGTGGATTGTTTTGTATGGCAGCAGCTACAGCAGTGATTGTTTCCTCCGTTCGAACTGAAGGGTTTCGATGGTAAGGTCTTCTGTTGACTGTCCCATGCTCGGCAAAATTGTTTACAAGTCTTATTATGGTCCATCTGCTCGGAGGATTGCCGCCAAACGTGCGCCTATACTCTCTTTGAACCGAAACTACGGACTCCAGTGCGTGATAGCGGCGGACAATCCAAATTCTTGTTTCAGTGTCCCAGTTATCCATTTTTGTTAAATGTAAAAGTCAATCTGTAAAATAAAAAAAAATTAACCAGATTCATTAAATAGAAAAAAAGTTATTTAATTTTTTTTTGGTAGCGGTTTTCATTAGCCACCCTGTACATAAAAATAATAAATCAATGACTTACATGAATATCTGCTGCATGAACTCGTTGAAGGCCTTCGACGACTTTTCTGATTAGCTGAAAATGTAATTTTTGTTGCCCATACTAATTTTTAGTCCAATTTCCTTGGGATAACTTTTTAATTTTTGTTTGCAAGGTTTCTAAATTGTCTTTTAAGAATTTCCATCACGATATTGGAATCCTCTCTTTTTTTCCGCACTAGTCACTTTCCTAATATCACTCATCTCCCTCTATCTCGCGCTAATAGTAGGTATCTTTTTACAAACTTTTAATTTTCAATATTTCTTTCTCTCACTACGTATTTCAATTCCAAATTGGTTTAGATCTTATATTCTTTTTTTTTTTATATTTTTAAAACGCAAATAATTAATTAATTATACATTATTATTATTTTTTTAAAGCATATTTAAACTATTTTTTTTTTTTTTTTTTTAGAAACAGGTTTCTTTTTTTTTTTTTTTATATTTTGTACAAATCGGTTTAACAAAAAACAATTAACTTAACTTTTATACATTTTCTTTTTCACTATCTCTTTTAATTATTTTCTCTCTCTCTACGATTCCTTAGACATTTCTACTGGTGTACATACAGTATTTAATGAAAAAGTTTTGTTCCTGATAAATAAGAATTTATCTACATTATTTATAAAATTTTTATGTTGGGTTTCACGATAATGGAATTTTCAGGTTAAATTTAAAAAAATGTAAAATTTTGAACCTGGCTTCCCCGAATAACAAGAAATAAGACTTTGAGCTTTAACTAGCGTGGCACGACTACACTTCGTTGAACGCACTATAAACTGATATTTGATAGGAGATATTTACTGTTTTCGGCTACTACGATATTTTATTTTTTCTGATTTTACTATTGATGTACTTTTGTCTTAGGATTGTATGTATACATATATATTTGCAGATAGATTTACATGAGCTCCACAAAATCATGCAAAACTTTAATTTTAAGAACATAACTTTTCTTTTTAAAACGTAATAAAAATTTAGCGAAAAGAATTAATTTAAAAAAAAATTTATTTGACACAATTATCCGGAGGTGGACTGCAACTTCGTTGAGCAATGCGGGTTCTCAGCTTTCATCCAGGCGTTGTAGTTCTCCATTCCATATATAGTCCAAAGCGGGAACATCTTTAGTTAGGCGGAAATTTAAGTTTCGCGTTTAGTATAAAAAAAAACCCGTAATTGGCTGCAAAATCTACTGATTTGCCCAATACTAATCGAAAATTCAAAAATTTACTTTTTCGCACAAATAAAAATATTACCCGAAACTTGAGGGAACTCGCAAGCGTATCCATTTGAAGAATGTAAGCAGGAAAAAAAAAGGAGAAGAAAAGTCTCGATCTAGCAGAATCCGCAGCTTATATAGCAACGAAAAAGGGTGGCGTGATTTTGATAGAAAAGAAAACCATATATATAACTTAACGAAGTTTGCCTATGGCTGTCTCTTTATAAGGTTTTTTTGGTAGCAAATCCTTGGCACAACTTTTTCTTAACCCTTGCATTCCTTTATATCTTTCATATGATACCAGCCAACCTTACCATTTTCTCTATCTCGTAATTTGAGCATATTGCTGCCTTTTGTGGCAAGAACCGAAGATTTTACAAATACTGGAGCTAGCTTCGAGTTAAATTTCTTTGCTTTGTCGCTTAAAGCAAAATTTCGACGATATACTTCGTCTCCTACTTTGAAAGTCCTAGCTCTGCTACGAAGATTGTAGCGTTTGGCCGATTGTTCGAACGCTGTTTGAATGTTCTTAACCAGCTCAGTACGCACGAGTCGAAGCTTATCTAAACGGTCTATTACAACTGCTTTGCAAATCGGCATCAGCTCTTCTACACTGACGACTGCGCGATAGTGGCAACAGACCTGGGCCCTTTGATGATTTAATCATATTAGATACCAAGCTAGGGGGGATTCTTCAGGAAGTTATAAAGAAACGCTGTTGGCAGCATATAAAGCAGTCGGCCACCTGGTTTACGAACTGGAAGAGTTGCAGGCCTGCCAGAATATCGTCGCTCTGACGATGATGGAATCTAATATTTACAGTGAGACGAAACTACACTGAGTGAAGGAGCATTATGAAGTACTCAGCAGTCAGTTCCTACTAAGCCGTTGTAATCGAGAATATCCAGAAGCATTACAACGAGATTCCAAAAATAAATAATACCAAGAAGATTTCAAAAAAATACCGAAGTGGGATTGTCCCTATAAAACTTGACTGTTTCATCTACTAACCGTCTCCCTCATTGGCTTTGGCATTCGATTAGAGGGTTTATGCATTATTTCGTTTCTTTGCATACCCTGCAATTGCCCACAGCAGCCTTGTATTGAGCTGCCCGAGCGTGATGCGCTTACTTTAATGATACCGATGATTATGATGAATTGCTGTGGCTGCTAAGCACAAAAAAAAGAAGAAAAAGTGACTTTTGATGGAGGAAGAATAATTGCAGTCACGTAGCATCCAGGAAAGCAATAAGAGGTCGAAAAGATTATGTTGCTGTTTTTGTGACGCAGGACATTTGCATTTATGCGGATTAGCGCATCAATTTGTTGTTACCTACTTGGCTGCAATTGGCTTAGCTAAGTGGCTTAAAGTGTCTGCAGACTATAACCATGAGCAGGTTAAAGTGATGAGTGCTTTGTGTGTGTGCAAATGTGTGCGTATCCGTAGGAGTTAGCCCCTACTGCACTTAAGGCTAAATACAGTTAAGCATTTATAAACACGAAAGAACCAACATATGTATGTATATATATTTGGTCCACCCGAAGGTATCAGAAAGTACGTAGGTTCGTAAATTACTGAGAAAATGGAAACTGAGTGTAAATATTGTGGTGCAATTTCCATTTGCAAGCGTGGTAAATGCAAATAAATCAAATATCCGAATGAACTTAAAGCGTTCTGTTGAAAAGGGAGGGTGGAGGGAAGAATATCCAATATAGACTGAAATAAATTATCCTTATATAAGCTTCCACATGTTTATCTTTAAAGGCAGATTGCTCTCTAAATAATTACCAACAAAGCAGATAATGTTGGAGCACCTACTTGCAGGTTTTGAAGAGATCCATGGGGATATACTTATATATATGTGTTTTAAGTGTCCGATCCTTACTCACATTTAGTAAAAACTCTGCAAAACTGATAATTTAAAGATATATAGCTCAAACCCCATTTATGGGAACAATCGATTGTATGGGAGCTATGCGTTGTATTGCTCCGATCTTGCCGATTCCGACAAATGATTAATTTTATGCAAAATGGCGACCCCATACCAAATTTCATCAAGATATCTCAAAGACTGAAGTACTAGTCGGACAGACGGGCATGGCTAAATCGACTCAACTCATCGCCCTGATCATTTCGGTAGAATTATTGATGGGTCTATCTCTTCTTCTTCTCATGCTCACAAACATCGAACCAAAGTTATAATACCATTTAATGTTCGAGAAAAGTATAAAAAAAAACAAAATAAAATAAAATAAAATCAAGGAAAACCAGATCAAATAAAAAACATAAATAAAATATAAAAAAAATAAATCAAATAAAATAAAATTTACTAAAATCAAAGGAAATCAGATAAAATAAAATAAAATTTAAAATAAAATAAAATGAAATAAAATAAAATAAAATAAAATAAAATAAAATAAAATAAACAAAATAAAAGACAGTAAAATAAAATAAAATAAAATAAAATAAAATAAAATCAAATAAAACAAAATAAAATAAAACAAAATAAAATAAAGCAAGCTAAAACAAAATTAAATAAAATCAAGGAAAACCAGATCAAATAAAAAAACATAAATAAAATATAAAAGAAATAAATCAAATAAAATAAAATTTACTAAAATCAAAGGAAATCAGATAAAATAAAATAAAATTGAAAATAAAATAAAATAAAATAAATTGAAATAAAATAAAATAAAATAAAATAAAATAAAATAAAATAAACAAAATAAAAGAAAGTAAGATAAAATGAAATAAAATAAAATAAAATAAATTCAAATAAAAGGGATAGATGTTCAAGGCAAATAGATAGAAAAAAAATTAAATAAAACAAAATCAAATAAATTAAAATAAAATAAAAAAAAATAAGGTAAAAGAAAATAAAATAAAATAAAATAAAATAAAATAAAATAAAATAAAATAAAATAAAATAAAATAAAATAAAATAAATATAATAAACGTTGACCGCAGCCAATTAGAAACCTCAAGTGAAGCCAAGTCATTATGCACGTTTTCCTTTCATGTCATAGGAATGCAACCTCTAAACTTGGGAAATCTTTTGTGCCAAAGCTACTATTTGCATTAACATAATACGACCCAGTCAGCGCCGCCTTCAGGGCTTAATTCGCTTACAGCTCAATGGTGTTGTTTCGCCTCAGGGACGAATCGTTCCCCTGTTTGCAATATGTAAGAGGATCATAGCAACCGAAAAAAATTCTCTCAGCAAAATAAAAGTCAAATACAAGGTGGCGCAAAAGTAAGCTTCCGATGTTCAGCATATCGGTTGTGGCACGTGCAGTGTGTGCTGTTGCACCGTCTTGTTGGAACCACATGTTTTCCAATCCCAATTCATCAAGTTGCGGCAAAAAGAACTCGTTGATCATTGCTCTGTAGCGCTCACCATTCACAGTAACCGTTTGGCCCCGACCGATTGTTGGTGAAATAAATAGTCAGCAATATTCCGCGTTCTGGAGCAGTGTAGCGTAACATTGTTTATTGACGTGTATTTCGCATGTGTTTACTACACAAATGTTAAAACAGAACTGACTTTAGGGGCCAATCGCAAAATTTATAGCATTTTCTGATAGGAGGATTACTTTTGCGCCACCTTGTAAAATAAATTACCTGTCATCAATCAAATTACTGTTCCAAGATTTTTTAAAATTTATTGGAATAACATGAAAAACTTTATGAAACCTAACAGATTCATATAAGTTTCTATATAACATACATACGGCAATATTCATTTCAAATATACTCTCCCATTAGTTTTTGACATGACGTAAGAAACGAAGGTGGCGAACGAAAATGATAGAGAATAGCTTGCTAGCCGAAATCGTCAAGAGGCGAATCGTTCGTCTGAGCTTTAGTTCGCAATACATAATGATTCCCTTAATTACACATCCTTAGTATCAGAAAGCGTTGTATGTCTCTTCTCGACACCCAAACTCATTAGCCCTGCATGTGTACGTATTGTTGTGCCGCTAAACCCCCTTCGAAAGACGAGTTCAAATTTTTGGTGTAAAAGATGAAGCATGCAAATAAACTGTTTCGCTTTAAAATTGATAGTACGACTTGTCTTCCCTTTTATTCAATTTCATTTAATTTAAAATTGAAACTTTACGAGTTGAACTAAATGGAATGCAGCTTCAAATTTATGACCACTTGGCTTTTTAGGGGGCAATCACTTTTCGAAATCAAAATATTGGAAATGAATAAAGAGAAAATTGTTGAATATATAAATGTCTGTGGATGGAGATGTAATGGGTCAGACAAAAGCCATTAGTTTGAATAGCCCGACTACAAATAAGAATGCATTTAATAATGTCTCAGCGAATTGTAGATCTCATCCGCTCATACTTACATACATACCTAAGCACACAAGCACGAAAGGCACAGAGCATCATTTATAGGAAAATGCATTTTGTCTGATATCCTTGGGACTCGAGGAGAACGTTCACTTTTGATGGGAAGTCATAAAATTAACAACATGTTGAGTTGCAATGGCGCACAAAAGCGAACAAAAGCAATAACAAAAGATGAAGCACAAAGCATGGCATGTTGAAGGATAGCGAAGTATAAATAAATATAAAGGAGTGAACAACTTGTTATGGGCGCTTCTTTATGGTTCTTTAGAGCGACAGCGCAAAAGAGAAATTTGGAATTGACGTTGGAGACTGCTTAGCCAACCAAAAATGATATGTAAAACTTTATGATAAAGCAAAAATGCAACACATAAATGGCCACAGTAGCAAAGCACAATAAATAGGAAAGTCTT
Source organism: Merzomyia westermanni (assembly GCA_949987695.1). Taxonomy (NCBI): domain Eukaryota; kingdom Metazoa; phylum Arthropoda; class Insecta; order Diptera; family Tephritidae; genus Merzomyia; species Merzomyia westermanni. The sequence continues at coordinate 53,346,478 of OX465290.1, forward strand.
AGGTCGACTGAAGTGCAACTTTATATACCCAGTTGTGAGAACTTGCAGCATACCGAGTAATAAGGGAACATTTTAATAGTTTTCAGAAGAGAATGAAATATATAAAGATCCAGTGTCACAGAGTTCCTCCTAAACGGCTATCTTGATTTTGATAAGTTTTTATAGGTATATTCAATAGGTTTGAGAAAAGGTTGATTGGTCCTTTTTCCTTGAAAGTAGACCAGTGACAGGGTGTCCATATACAAGGTGGCACAAAAGTAATCCTCCTATCAGAAAATGCTATAAATTTTGCGATTGGCCCCTAAAGTCAGTTCTGTTTTGACATTTGTGTAGTAAACACATGCGAAATACACGTTAATAAACAATGTTACGCTACACTGCTACAGAACGCGGAATATTGCTGACTATTTATTTGACCAATAATCGGTCGGGGCCAAACGGTTACTGTGAATGGGTGAGCGCTACAGAGCAATGATCAACGAGTTCTTTTTGCCGCAACTTGATGAATTGGGATTGGAAAACATGTGGTTCCAACAAGACGGTGCAACAGCACACACTGCACGTGCCACAACCGATATGCTGAACATCGGAAGCTTACTTTTGCGCCACCTTGTATATAAATATTTAGCTTAGGAATAGGACTAAAGATAGAAAGAGGGAAGGGGAGAAAAATACAAAAATTATATAAGTAAGGAGAAGCGAAGGAGGAGAAATAAATTGGAGATTGATAGGCAGATGAAAATGGAGCCAGAGATAAAAGGGGAGAGAAAATGAATTTTTATACATACAGGCAAGTCCATTATATTCCTCTATTTCCCTTGGTCACATTCTAACGCGACAAAGTCTGCATAAAAATCGCTCAATTTTATTTTTTGTTCTGTTTACTATTGCCAGAAATAGGTTCGCATAAAAAATTAAGAAATCGCGGGTCTTAAAATATAGAGCAAAATGTAGTACTAGAATCTGGTTGTACAAAATGGGTATGGGTTGCATGAAATAACTCCTAATGAAATATTTATTTATTTTTTATTTATTTATTTAACACAGTCTACAGAATTAAATTTTTACAGACTAAACTAGAACTAGCATGGAATTTCTAATTAAACAACAAAAACAAATTCATTTGAAACGTATTTATGTTTAGGTTAAAGTTTATGAAATTCGAATAAGTATTACATAATCTAACGCACCTAGTAATCGGTTCCATATCACCATAGTTAGTAAAATGCATTGTACATTCAAATAAACGAGTGACCCTCAAATTTCGAGGAGGAATGTATACTTTGAGCAAATCGGCTAGAGCCGTACAATTAATGTGACCATTAATAATATTATATGCGAAGATGATAGAGAAATATTTCCTTCTATCTAGCAAGGATTGTAGTCCTAACAACTTCCGCCTTCCATCGTAAGAAGGAAGGAAACTGTTCCATTGTAGCCTACACAAAGCGATCCTGGTAAAGATTCTTTGAACCCTTTCGATTTTCTGAGAGTGTACATCGTAGTTGGGATTCCATACAACTGAGCAATACTCGAGACGACTCCTGACTAGTGATACGTATAGCGCTTTCAGAGTAAGCGGATCTTTGAACTCTTTAGTGTTTCGTCTTATGAACCCCAGAATTTCACAGGCTTTAGATACCATAAAGTCGATATGCTTCGAAAATTTGAGCTTGGAATCGAATATAGCACCCAGTATTTCATTTCCTCACTTCTATCATACAACTATTAAGCTCATAGTTAAAAATAATGTTATTAAGAAGCTTTCTCGAAAAGGTTACTACGTAGCACTTGTTTATATTTAATTCCAGTCGATAACATGAACACCATTGCACCAGCGCGTCAAGATCTTACTGCATTTTACAACTATCAGAGTAGTTGCGCACAACTGAAAAAATCTTAACGTCATCAGCGAATATAAGACAATTTGAAAATTTAAAGCAATCCGACAAGTCATTAATAAATAATAAAAATAGTAGCGGCCCACAGTGTGTACCTTGTGGTATACCTGATGCCGCATCGATAAAAAGATTGGATGTTGTTTTACCTATTCTGACAATGAGTTTTCTACCTGTAAGAAAACTATCAAAAAATGCAAGTAGCTCACCACTAATGCCAAAGCACTCGAGGTTTTTTAGAAAGAATGAAGTGGTAACTTTATCGAATGCTTTAGAGAAGTCCATATACACAACATCCAATTGCAAATGGTTCTCAAAAGCACCAATTATGCTATTAGACAAAATGGTTAAGTTCGTACAAGTTGACCTACCCGGAAAGAAACCATGCTGGTATTTCGATATGACGCTACTCACATGATCAAATAGTTTAAGCTGAATGATATGATGGAACATCTTAGCTAAAGTGCTTTGCTTAACTATGGGCCTGTAGTTAAGGACATCAATGCGGTCACCAGACTTGAAAACTGGAACAATAGTGCATAGCTTCCATTTATCTAGAAATATTACGTTATTGAGATAATTTTGGAACAGTAAAGCAATAAGAATAGATATAGTCTTAGAGCATTTTTTGAAAAATAATGGAGAGAATCCTTCGGAGTCTATACATGGGCTTGAATCCAATGATGAAATTGCCATTATAACATCATCTTATGACACAGAGAAACACGTTATTGTGGCCAGAGATGTAGCTGTAAGCGTAGGGCATTGAATTGTTCTTTGGGTTTCATATACTTTTTGAAAGAATTTAGCAAATAAATCACAGGAGCCGACTGTGTTATCGGACGTGTCGCCATTATAATGCAAGCTGGTGGGGAACCCATTTGTTTTCCTTCGCGTATCAATAAAGCGCCAGAAACCTGATGGTTTGGATTTAAGGTTATTTTCAATTTTGTAAATGTAATTTCTAAATAGAAAGCCATGAAGGTAATCCAATTCTTTTCGTAGCCGAAGAAAGTTAAGACGATCAGCTTCAGAACTATTTCTCTTAAATTTTTTCAGCGCTTTATTTTTCGCGTTCTTTAAATTACAAAGCCTAGCGGTAAACCAAGGTGGTTTGTTACGTGTAACTAGTCTTCTCAGAGAAACATAGCGATATATGTCCAGTTCAAGATTTTCCCTTAAAGTTTTGTATGAGTCGGCAGGACTACTCGACACATTAAGAAACGCCCAATCAAAAGTATCTAAAATCCCACATAATACTTCATAGTCCGCTTTAGAGTAATCAAGCTCCTCTAAAATCCCCGACCCTTCCGATTCGAACTTATAAAACTCAGCCTTAATCAGAATTGCCTTGTGGTGTATGTTGTTTTTCAAAATCGGATGTAGACATTCCTCGCAACATAGTTTTAGATTTCCAGTAGAAAATATCAAATCGAGTACTCTGCCGTTATCATTTAAAATTGAATTGTGTTGATTAAAACCATTTGAAAAAAGGGTACTAATTATATGATTGCCCATTTCTAATCTAAAGTTGCAAGGTAGCAGAACGTTACTGTGAAATGACCAGGATATGTAGGGAAGGTTGAAGTCACCGAGAAAAATTATCTCATCAAACTCGTTAGCAAGAGTAGTGATATGAACGAGATTATCTAAGTGTTTTTGATATGTTCCAACGTTACTACATGGAGGAATATACGATAATAATAAAATTATTTCTTTATTGCAGGATAGCTTAACCTTAACACAAACTTGATCAATAAGTCCGTCCGCTAGATCAAGTTAAATTGAACTGCTACATAAATCCGATTTTACAGCAATTATAACCCCGCCACCCTTGTCATGACCAGTAGCAATAGAGCTGCAATCTTTTCGATATATGTTGTAGTTACTATCAAAAAATTCACTGGACAAAATATTATTGTTGAATCAAGTCTCAGTGATGGCTATACAATTGAATTCAAGTAGAGATGTGCGCTGATAAAATTGTGACGATTTAGACCGCATTCCGCTAACATTTTGGTAATATATTTTGAAATGCTGGCTATTACCTTGAATTTGCCCAGGGTTATCTAAGATTTTCCCGGAGGAGATGGCTCTCTGGGAATAAAACAAAAAGGGCGAATGATTACGCTCGCAGGCCAGATGTCGGCCTTGAGAAGTTCTTCATGGCAGCATTCTAATACACCCAATTTAAAGTTGACTTTTCTAAGTTTCCTTTCTTAATTAGCGGGCGACAAACCATCAACTTTATATCAATGTTAGCATGTTTAGAGACATAAGCCAGAATATCATCGCGAGATACATTCGGTGAAAAGGAAGATATATGAAGCCATTTGAAATCAGATACAACATTTAACTCCTTGTTGCTACCAGATCCAATAACTATTGGTTTTATTTTATTACGGTTGGCTTTTGTTATTGTTTTCCAATCGAATGGTTGCTTGGGTAATACAATAGTAGCGCCGTCAGCTGTTAGATCTACAATAACATTGTTTATAGTTGGTGTACAAATGCGGATAGGAGATGAAGAATTATCAACAGCATGCGTGGGTGATATTGATTTCATTTGCATTGTGTTGTTGTTTGACTTTGGCTTATGCATGGCAGCATCATTACCATCCGCAGCAACAGTTGAGGCTGGCATTGACGTAGTTTGCACAGTAGCACTCACCCTCGGCATTGTTAATTTCTCTGTCGCTGAAGTAACGACGACCGTACTGTAAGATTTGCGAGAGCACGATGCACAAACAAAAAATTACGTTAACCCCTATGTTCAAAAATAATGAAATAACTCCTAATAGAAAGTCGTTTGGACTTATTTCGTGCTAGTATGTGTATCGAATCAACGATGTAGATATGAGATTTTACACGAGGTTTTACGGAAACAATCCGCATAAGCTATACGCAGACACTGACATAATCCAACGAATTAAAACCCAGCGGCTTCGTTGGCTAGGGCAAGTTGTGCGACTAAATGAAAATGCTCCGACCCAGAAGGAACTCTTATCCGCAACTGTCGGTGGTAACAGAGGAAGAAAAAGGCCACCACTCCGATGGAAGCACCAGTTCAAGACAGATTTGCGATCCCGTAGGGTTTTAAATTGGCGCCCGTTCGGAGAAAGACGAAAGGACTGGAGAGCTATGTTAAACGGCCAAAATCATTAAGACAGTTTAGCGCTATTTAAAAAAAAGAGAACTGTTTTACGATGTTTTAAACTGTTTCAGAGGTAAAGAGCAAAATGTGGACCGCATTTCGCCTTAGAATACGCCTTTACGACAGGGAAATCAAACAAAAGGTATTTACATGGGTAAAAGTATAGGATGGTTTTCACTTCAGCATCTCTCTTTCTATTGAAGATATTCTCCTAAAAGTGGCTATATGTAAAATCGAAATCGAGGTGGGAGCGATGTAGATATAGATGTAGTAGAGCTGGAGGAAAACAAAAAGTTTTGTAGATGTAGAGGTGGAGGGAAAGAGGAAACAAAAGATGAAAAAGAGCTACAGAAATAGAAACTGAAGGGGCAAGGGAAAATTAAAGCTAAGCGGAAAAGTGAAGTGAAAAGTAGAGTTTAGGAAATGGTACAACAAAATGATGGAAGGAGTTTACTGCTACAACAACAAAAATTACAACGCAACTATTTTTTTGGGAAAGTTGAAGTGCAGTGAGAGGAAGCTGCAAAGTCTGAGGAAGTGAGTAATTAGAGAGATTAGAGTACCTTATAAGCACATAGCTGGTAACAAAGACCTTAAAGAAACTAATTGTGATTGCCGCTTCATGGAAGGGGAGTAGCTTTATCCAATTTCTTTTCTTTTAGTAGTGATCCTAACCATAAGGTGGATTCCCACCATCATCAACACGACTGTTGGGGCTCAGCAAATACTAAGCTCAGCTTCTCGAAACACTTTCGAAATTCATGCGAGAAGGCGGTGCACACTACAGCGAATCTCAGTCGCCTAATACCAAACATAGGTGGACCTCAGCCTTGATAAAGAAAGCAGCTAGCATCTATCTCAGATTCTATAACGTTGTACGATGAAAAAATGTGGGCGGATGCAATAAAGTCTCCGAATTTCACCACCGTCCAAAGGAGAGGGGTTTTTCGAATTAATTCAGCATATCGCAAGGCCTCCTTAGATAATGTCCTGTCCGTTGGAGGGACTATAGAAATATACCTGATCGTGGTGGAAAGAAAAAGAATTTATGATCTGCACTCAGCAGCTCGTAGACACGTAGCTGGCAACTACAATGAATTAGCAGTGCAGCACGAAGGTGAACCAGTCAACTAATTCCAGAAGTGGAGCCATCGTTGAAGTTGTCTCATAGAGAGTTCGACGTGGAGAGCAGCAATGTGTCTTGGGGTTGTAAGTTGCTATGCCCTGCAAAAGCCCCCCCCCCCCCAATTAAGACTGAAAGAATACTTAGGATGATAGGAAAGTGTTACTTTGATGACGACCATAGCAAATGTTTGAAGGACCTATATTCGAGAGAATGCACTTAGTACGTCCCGTCACTTAATGGGGAATGTGTCATTGCCGGCTTACTGATGCTTTCGGGTATTCAGAATCTAACACTAAGAGCACCAAAGAGAATCTACTGTTTTTCTTCATATAAGGTAGGACAACACCAATTATCAATAGAACTCTTCGACTAATGGATTTAGGTTCGACTTCAGTATATATAAGCCTCGAAAACAGTATTTAATATTTTTTTTTTTTTACTTTGTGTTACTGATCGAAATTCGGAGTAAGTAATCATTCAAGTAAATAACTATTAGCTTCGTTGATTCTTTTATAGCCCACCGTTACCCTGTACAAATTTTAAGCACAACTAGGTATAAAAAGAAGCAGAGTCACAGCCATTTTCTACATTTTGTTTCGCCTACATATTTATTTATGTGCGCTGCGGTAGAAGTATCATAAAACTTGACGAAATTGCAGCGATTTCGATAAAATTTTGAAAGCTCTACTTTTCGTCTTTATTATATGTAAAATGCATAAAATGCAAGCGATAGTGGATTCGGAAAAAAATAAAATTTTAATATAAATGTAAATTTACTCCTACAGAAAAAAGCACCAACATTAAGTTTGCACATGGTTCTTAATACTGGTGCTTCAATTGAAATAGCTTACAAATACTTGCGAATGGAGAGTTTATGCATTCACTAAATATTCCGCTTTTAATTTGATTCGTTAAAAAACGCGCTTAACACTCTTAGTGCAGTTTAATTATATGGAGAATTTATGAATATGAATTGGTATAATAACTTTGTTTGTAAGTATGAGAAGGATAAGAGGTAGTGCCATTAATAACTTCTCTTCTCAATATAAACTGTGAGTTTTAGGGATATACAGCTGTGTTCACTATAATAGTAGGGGAGTTAAAATGGATATCGTTCGACGAAATAAGAAGAAGCTATAACTTTATAAATTTTCATTTAAAATATAGCTAATTCCATAACAGAAACCACATAAAAAGAATTTTCCAAGCTTACACAAAGTTCAAGAATGTCAATTAAACTTAAAAAATGCTAATTAAAATCTTCAAATTTTTTGACAGAATTTCTAGAAAATTTTTGAGTACGCAGTTTTGTAGACCAATCAATTTTTGGCAAGCTAGAGCTCGCCACAAAATTTCTCTGGATTTTCAGAATTTTTTACGTCAAGGGTGTTGAGTGATTTCTACCAGAGCTGGGGAATCAAGGATTACGATTACATTTTGACTACTTACGATTACTGTAATTTAAAACATAAACATTTTACGATTAAAGTTACTGTAATCGTAGTCAGAAATTTTCATTACTAAGATTACTGTAATTGTTATCCTACAATATTACGATTACTGTAATCGTAATCATAAAATTTACGATTACGATTATTGTAATTTTAATCCTTAAAAATTTAAGTTGTACAATTACTGTAAAATTTACGATTGCGATTACAGTGATCTGATCCCTGCAGTCAATTCTACTAGTTTCATACTAGTCAAATACTAGTTTGCCAAATCGGCTCAACTAGTTGGAGTTCTGTAATTGTTTCATATTAGCAACTGGTATTTTTAACATGGCGATGTCCTACGATATGGCAGTTGTCCGCTTCTGCATCAGCACCATACCAATTGGCATACTAGTCAGTCTCTGCATCAGCAATATACCAGTTTACATACTAGTTATTACATACACCAGTATCATACCAGCCGTCGCACTAGTCAGCCTATGCATCAGTATGAAACCAGGTACTGTACCCATTCATAGGAGCTTAGTTCATTTTGGGTTCAAAAATACAAGAAAATTTCAAAATTACTTTGCAAAACACTTTATTGAAAATTCAGTCATCATATATAAAATATGTGTCTATCAAAATAAATATTACTTCACTATGAACAAATTTCAATAAAAGTATAGTCGCTATTCATAGCAATTGTGATCTTGGAAAACATTAATAAAAAGTAATTTTCTTCTCTTTTAAATAATCCCTTTTTCAATGAATTTTATAACTAATTTCACAGAGAGAAATCTTTAAATTTTCTTGAAACATTTTATGGAAAATGGAACACTTTTGAAATTTTACTTTGACAAGTGATCGTTTCGTTTTCGCTTTTTTCGTGGTTTCATTTGAGCACTGCTCACTTGTTTTTGCGTCCCTGGTAATCCGCTATGCAGTAGCGACGTCGCAAAAAATAAGGCACATTTTGTTGACATTCACGTACGTACATGATCTGCAAAACAAATGTACTATTTGAAGCACGAACTTCTCAAAGGGATTATGATTTTACTATAAGAATTATTATTTGCAAGAAAGTTCTTAATTTAGTTAAATGAATATTTAAATGCTCAGAATATTAGTTAAAGAGAAAATTAAAATATAGCACGGAGTTGTTAACTGAACCATTGCTGCCCGAATACTGAACTGTTTTCTTTTTCGCTCGCGTATGCGTGTATCGACAATTTTAAAGGGTTGCGGCTGCTTATAATAGCGGAAACGTTGCAGTCGCTCAAACTGGTATGAATAAGACCACGAAACTCTAGTTAATGAACTAGAATGTTTACTAACCAGTTTTTCGGTTGACTGCAGGGATATTACTGATATATTTGTCTATAAAAGACGTAATTAGAAAGAAAAAAAAATTTCTGAAGAAAGTATATACGAATCGCACTTACATACATACATTCAGGTAAAAAAAATGTTTAAACGTTATATGCTAGTATAATACTTTGAATTTCGGTCTTGATTAAAACTACTATTGGAAATTTTTTTAATTTTGAAATATGTTAAATATGTTCTGAAAAAGCAATTTTAATTATAGAAATTATACTAGAATGATTCAGATCTACAAAGAAGTGAATAATTTGCTAGTTTAAAATGGTAATTATAAAAAGATTTAAGATGTATGCATTATAGGTGTTGCGGATGTACTTCATAAGTCTGTATGTTTCATACTGAGTTCAAAACATTACGTCACATATGCTATCATGAAATCATAATCACAATTTGTAATTCGAAAAAAACATTATTACAATTACAGTAATCGTAATCGTACAGTTCATAGGATTACACCTACAGTAACCGTAATCAGAAATAGTTCAATTACGATTACAGTAATTGTATTCTCCCAAATTGTACGACTGCGATTACTGTATTCTCCCAAATTATACTGCAATCGTAATCGTATGAATATAGAGATTACATTTACAGTAATCTTAATTGCAATGTAATCGTAATACTTAGTACTCTAACTCTGATTTCTACCATATTATAACACATGAAGAAAAATTAATTTCTTATGGAAAAAAATAACCAGCATTAATCTGACAAAAAAATTTATAAAATTCAGGAAAAATTTTGAGGTGCTCCTAACTTTCATATTCTGATGATAAAATTGAATGAGCTATAAAACTGCGTTCTCAAAAATTTTCTAAAAATTCTGCCCAAAAATTTTGGAATTTTGATGTAAATTTTTAAAGCTTCAATTAATTTTTCTGAACTTTGTGTAAACTTCTTTCCTTTTATGTGAGTTCTGTTATGAGATTCGCTGTAATTTAAATGAAAATTATTAGAAACACATCTTCTTTTTATTTCGTCGAAAGATATCCAGTTTAATATTACTACTATTATATTGAACACAATTCTAGAACTGAATTCAAACTCATCGTTACCATTCGTTTGATATTCATATTGTACTAACACATTTTGGATCACCCTGGTCGATAGCAGTTTTTGAGTAATACACTGCCAAACATCAAGACAAACAGACAAAAGGTAGACAAAAATTCTGAAAGATGTTGCTTTGGATTTTATTGGCTTAGTAATCCTCCCTCCTGTAAATTTTGATCGAAGGTCTACAATGCACAGACATCGACCTGTTACAATTTTGTAATAAGTTGGGATTATTTGTCCAAAATAAAAAGATAAACTCCACAGATCCGATAAACTGGCTTTTGGATTTAACTACTGGCATTGTTTTATTAGATACTATCAGGCCAAAGTTGCTAGCACCCTTACTTTTGTGGCAAACTAAACATTTAATGCACTCTGCATAAAGTTCGAAAACATATACATCTTAAAAATCCATTTATATATTTCCGCTGCAACACCGATTTCTCATTGCTGTTGCAATGCCGGGCTTGTCTAAGGGAAAGAAATTATAGAATTTAATCCTCAGTTATTTTCGAATGGAATACGCTTATCTTTATTTTGTGTAGCTATCATTGTAGTGATAATCTTGAAGATTATTTAAAAAAACAGTATCCCAATCCGTGCAGTGGTTTCCGAGATCTTGTCATTTAGAATGTTTGACTTTGTTTTATTAAGTGTAGATATAATGTGGATAGAGGTAACCTCCATACAAGCGATTATTTTCTGATGAAGCGTTTCGATTTACTTTTACTACCCTTAAAGTTAGTTGTTATTATATTGGCGCATTTTACCTAGGTGCGAAACCCAGTTTGGTATTTTCCTGACTTTTTCAATTAGTTGATTGTTATTCCGGAACTTTGATTTCAACTGCTTGCATTACTCATACGCCATCTCATATTACACACACACCCTCTCCTTAGTTAGAAAAACGTCCTGCAGCTCTTCTGTAACGACAAACAAACCACATTTGGTGTGCACAGGAATGTAGCTATCGGGAATATTTGCTATCACACACACACATACACAAAATAACAATCACATATTTACACACAAACTTACATCCAACAATTGGCTAAAGTCAAAAGCAAGTGATTACTCTCGATGTAAGGCAAAATGCTAAACTATTTATTGAAATGGCAAATGTAATTGGCTCAAACGATAGACGGGTAAGTCAACAAATACAAATAACAAAACGTGGAAGCTCAAAGGAGAAGCTAAGCAAGGAGTATCCTTTCTTTGATTAGTAACTTTTTCTTAAAAACAAAAAGATTGAGAGTGAGTTTTAAGGGAAATAATTTTTCTTTAGTTTATATTTACACCTATCATGAACACGAAATGGTATTATAACTTTGGCCCGATGTCTGTAAATATGAGAAGAAGAAGGGATAGACCCACCAATAAGTATACCGAAATGATCAGGGGATGAGATGAGTCGATTTAGCCATGCCGTCTGTCTGTCTGTCTGTTTGTACGCAAAAAAGTCCCTCAGTTTTTGAGATATCCTGATGAAATTTGGTAAGGAGCCGCCATTTTTCATGAGATTAATCATTTGTCGGAGTCAGCAACGCATAGCTCCCATACAATCGATTGTTCCGATAAATGCGGTTTGGGCTATGTATTTATAAATTATCAGTTTTGCAGAGTGATGCGTATTCATGAAAAATATAAAGTCTTCGGCACAGTCGAAGACATCCCTTTCCTTACCTGTTATAAATAGTAGTGCTACGCATACAAGGTATATTAACCTTAGTCGCGTAACGGTGGTATGTAACGGCATTAACTGATCGAGATAGATATTGACTTATATACTCGTATATCAAAATGTCCAAGAGGAAAAAAGAAATTGATTAAGCCATGTCCGTCCGTCCGTCTTTTAACACCATAACTTGAGTAAATTTTGAGATATCTTAATGAAATTTGTTATGCAAGTTCCTTGGCACTCATCTCAGCTATTTAAAATGGGCGGAATCGAAAGATAGCCACGCCTACTTTTTATATATAGAATATTTTCGAAAATACAAAAAAGTGATAGTTCAGTACATAATACACTTATAAGGATAAAATTTGGTGTGTACGCTAACGTTAAGGCAGAAAATACATTTATCTAGAAGTTTTTGAAAATGGGTGTGGCCCCGCCCACTTTTGATTAAGTCAACTTTAGAAATAGTATTAATCATAAATCAAAAACCCATCAAGAAATCGAAACGAAATTTGGCACACATATTTATATTATTACCAGGCATGTTGCGGAAAAATTGTCCAAATCGGTTAAGAACCACGCCCTCTTTTATACGAAAGACTTTCAAAAGGATCATAGATTTATTAGTAGGCAATAACTTTGCGTACAATAGCTTTATATCCTTTCTATTTCACTTTCAAAGTGTCCGTGAATGAAGAAAGCCCAAAAAAGAAATTTTAGAAAATGGGCGTGGCCCTGCCCATTTTATAGTGGATTATTCCACAAAACTTTTTGTGCCATAACTCCGGCAAAAATTTATTTATCGAAACGATATTTGGCGAAAATGTTGAATATATAAGGGTTACCGTTTGTTGTAAAAATGGGTGAAATCGGTCCATGGCCACGCCCAATTTTTGGACATGGTTTTGAAAAATTTGTGTGGAAAATGTAAACCGAGATATTTCAATAACTTTGCAAGCTATATCAATAAGATCTTGCACACATAATAAGCTTTTTAAGAAACACTCAACCGCAAAAAAATTTTGTTTGGGAAGTAGGCGTGGCCACTTTTCACCATACAAATTCTGCTATTTTCAAAGGCGATTTCTTGTTGCTTGAACTAGATATTTCAATCAAAATTGGTCAGCTGTTTTCCATAGTATGTAGTATACTCCTGCCAAAAATTAAGCAAATCGGATAACACACCTAAAATATCCGGGCAATTTTTTAATACCCCACTGCAATAGGGAAGTTATATACATTTTTTCATTTTCATACCTTGAACATGAAAAGTTTGTAAATATGAGAAGAAGAAGAGATAGGCTTATCAATAAGTAAACTGAAATAATAAAAACGATAAGCTGAGTCAATTTAGCATTGTTCGTCTCACCGTCCGTCTGTCTGTCTGTCAGTCTGTCTATTTGAAAGCAAATTTTTCAAATATATAAAATGTGCATGTATTGTTATTTTGAAAAAATGTGGTTAGCAGTTTTTGGTAGGGAAGCTATTTATATACATATAAATTGATGGCGGCCGCCGTATTGTGACGGTATTGCCGGCCTACCACACCGAAGGTCCAAGGTTCGAGTCCTGGGACTGGTAACATCAAAAGTGGTTTGAAAAAGGTTTTCAAAACGGGATCGCCCCTCTGCAGTGGTTTGGCAAACTCTACTGGTGTCTTTCTGCCATGGAACGCTTCTCAGCAAAAATTCATTTCCTTTGTAGATGCCGCTCGAAGTCGGCAAAAATTTGTAGGTTCCGCCAATTTGTAGGAAAAATTCAAAACGGCACACCACAAATTGGAGGGGAAGCTCGGCGCAAAAATCCTTTAGGTGCCTTATGATGATATAAATATTGTATATCGCGCCATACATTTATATTTTTTTTAAATTAATTTGCTTTAGATCACTACTAGGTATATAATGTTCGGTTCCACACGAACTTAGACTTTCTTACTTGTTGTTTATAAGATTTGTCAAGAACACAAAGTGGGGGGGCTAGAATGTTTATAATTTAAAGAAAAGCAAGCTTACACGTTTTTAATTGGTTTGGAAATTAGCAAGCATGCCCCGTTTTCGATCAGAAATCATGACTTTTTACGATTATTTAGTTGCCTTTTCTTGAAAAACAGTTGAAATAATCATTACTAATTAAAAAAGGCCGTATAATTAATTGATTACTTATTACTAGTCAAATTTAACAGGTCTGTATTGAATTGACTTCATATATTTCACCATCAATTTCCAGTTGTCTATCATGTAAAATAAGGCGAGACCATACGAGTATTTGATCAAAATCGGTTTATTACTTTCAGAGCCCATTGCTGTTAAACTTTGTTACACAAGAAATATTTATAATAGATAAATTCTTCTCTTCAAAAGTAAATCAGTTTTTGGTTCGCTGTTATTTTGGAGCCTTTTTCTCCTTTACTGCTCCTCATAACCTCTTGGGTCACATTTTACCTAACTCAACCACAGACTTCACCAAACACCCTGGGATGGTCTTAACAAATCCATTTTTTACGAGAAGAAAAATTCAGCTGGTCAACTGAGAATATTTCGAAAATGTATGTAGCCGCACATTCAACTTGTCGATCTGATCCAAAGGGACCTGCTTTGACTTTTTCACTTTGTCTAATTTATAACTTTTCGATTTTTCTTATTCAAATAGATTCACATAACGGTTATACCTTCGAACGCGCACATACCTATGACTGGCTTTTTGTAAGCGTTTCTTTTGTATTTTATTTGTTTTTGCTTTACTCGCTTACTTTCTTAACTGTTTGTGCTAAGTTCGACGAAATTTTTAGACGTCAAATGAGTGACTTGTTGTTGTAGCTATTTTGAAATGTTGGCCAGTAGCCATATCAGCCGCCGTGTGCGGCGCCACAAAGACACAATTGATAAATAGTTCTTTTTTGTTTGATGACGAAAACACAACCGCACAAGATAAAATCAACGCTGAGAATGCCCGAAAGTTATTGCTGTGAATGTGAGGAATGAAGTATGAAGGCGCAATGATTTCAACTTTTTCAAATATTCAAGTGAATCCATTGTGTGTTGGAAATGTGAGAAGCTTGATTTTTATGCGAAAAGATTTAAATAATTTTAGAGTTTTTCATGTAGAAAGAAAAGAAGACAAAAGTAATAAAAATTGCTGCATAAAATTTTTGTAAGCCTTCTGGCTGTTCCTCGCGTTAGTTCGGCCGTAAATCCTTACAAAGGAAGCGTGTATATTTTAAAAGCTTGGTTTCGTATACAAAGGAAATCGTAAACAACTTGTTTGTCGCTTTCCTGTCAGAACTGTTAAATAGTGTATAATAAATGATAATGAAAATCAGTTTCCTTTTGTACTCGACGTCATGACATTCAAGGCCACAAATGGATTGCATCAATTTGATGGAAAGTTTTATTTCTAAACAATGCCTCGTGGTTTGAGAACGGATAGGCTATTTGCGAAATTTTATTTGTAATGCAAGTAATCGTGTATGTAATATAAAGGAGAGCTTTTGTGCGGTCCAAACCTTCTTTACAGAAAAATCTTATAAATAGAAATAAATGTGTGTCCTTTATAGGGGTTCAAAGTACGCAATCCATCTTTATGAAATTTTCACAGTATATTCTAGGGGCACTGGTTGCAGCATAGGCTGGACACACTTTTGGAAAAGTGGGCGGTGCCACGCCCCCAGGCCATATTAAATTTCAATTTGTCATCATTAAGAACGTATTTGGTATAAATTAATGATATTTGGATAAATGTATCCTTTAGACAGGACTTACATAATTTTTGAAAAGTGGCAGATGGCACGCCCACATATTTTGTGTTTTGTTTGTTCTACATTAATATCCACAGTTTATAGTCGATGGCTGTCAAGCTTTCACGATAGGTTCAGGAGCTATATATAGTTTTGAAAAAGTGGGCGGTGCCACGCCTCCAATCTATATAAAATTTCAATTCGTCATAACTCCAGGTTATTTAAGCCGCAACTCGGTATTGCTAAGAATTTATTTGGTTCAACTTAAAGATATTTTTTTATATATATAAAAATGTGCCCATATATCAAAAACACCTTGGAAAAACTAAGCAGTACCAAGATCAAAAAAAGCTAAACCACTATATCTGAGAAACTTTGTTCATATCAGTACCCGTAGAGGAAAAGGGAGAAGAAGGGAAGTAGGAATAGACAATTTAAGAATTAGAGGTGGTGTGAGAGTATCAAACTCCGCGTCATACAGGGCAGACGTGAATATAAATTTTTACCCTGAAGACGGTTACCGATGAGTAACCGAAACATATTGGTTAAAGAAAAAAAAGATAAAAACACCTGTGTTTTATTTTTTCAATCAAATTGACCTTGAGCCGGCAAAACAAGAAGTTAGGAAAGAGAAAAAAAAAAAAACTATCGCGATATGGAGGTGGAGGAAAGCAAAATTAGAAATAAAAAGGAAGATATAGGCATAAATGAAGAGGAAGCGCGGATTGGGGAAGCAAAAGAGTACAATTTGTTGAATGTAGACAACTTTGCCAGGTCTGCTGGTCAAATGCAAAGACTAGGATAGAGACCACTCTGTCATCGCGGTACACAACTTAAGGAAGAAATTAGAGTTATCATCCATTGCCAAATTTGGTCAAAAGAAAAACCGGCAAAGACGGTGAATCAACACATTTTTTCTTGTATTTATTGTTTGCAGATATAGAAGAAGGTGGAACGGGTGTATCTTACTCCTTGGTACCTTTTATAATCATCCATTTTTGGATATTTATTGTTTCGCTTCCATGAAAAAGCAGTACTGTTACATAAACAACAACAAAAAGAAAACGCCCCATTTGCAGGGCACATTCCTGATGCGACAACCACTTTTTTGAGCTTTCTACTCATTTCAGGAGTACCAGTCTACAGGATTGAACTATTCAATCTCTTTTGGCTAGCCCTGGTTCACTTACGTACAGTGCGAAAGCTTTCACAGGTAGTATTTATGACTAAAAATGGAGAATGGCCTACTCAACAACGAGGACGTCAGCGCAAAGGGAAGATTAGGTACCAGCAACCTTGATCTGAAATGGGCAGTTCACTGGACACATTTACCAGATGATGCCAGATTTTTCAACGGTGACACTAGTGTACTTCTTTACCAAATCACCGGGTAGCGATACAAAAATTTCGGATAGGGCGCACATTGATATGAGCTATATCCACCAGTGACATGAACAGAAACCGGGGTAACTCTGTTGCTTGTACGAGTACTTAATGCCAGGAGAAAGTGTTTTGTATCTTCCCTGGTATTGAACTCACCTTTTAAGATAAGTCCCATAAAAACCTTAGTTAAGAGCTGGAAAAAAGATAAATGAGAGCTTAATCTAGAGATGGATAGGAATAAAAAATAGCGCAGTACAAGTCAATACTAGTGAGTCGTGGCCATGGGGTATTCGGTATTCTTATCGCTAGCGTGGACGTAGGAGCGGGGATGCTGTCCACAAATTCTGATATGGATGTACACCTTGAAAGTTGAACCCTCTATAATCTATGGCTTGGTACTTTAAGAATCGTTAACAGATCTCTCGACAGTGAGAAACCCACTTAAAATTACAGGGCCAAACTGCACGAAAGCAATACCCATCCTGGGAAATTGGTAGGTTGGCTTGGCGGTTGAATTCCATAGTCGAAGTACAGTATCTTAAATTTTTGGGAAAATTGTCAACTTTGACAAGAAATTCCATTATCCAGTCTTCAAGGAAATGTAATAAACTTAAAATAAGGAACAGATCCGGGCTTCGTATTATAATACACATCTTGTTTTAAGGAGGACCGCGGACTCTTAATAATAATGATTTTACGGAATACATCTTGGATGTTCGACCGTCAATGGGTGACCCGCTATTGATTTTGCAAGATAGTAAACCATGTCTTCTTAGGACGCTAGAACAATGACCTTGCAACGGGAGAGCTGCACTGCTGGGGTATTGAATTTGTGAGCGTGGCCACGTCTGTGGTTCCTTGTTGAGTGAGAAGGTGAAGGATATAATCACACTTCCCATGAGGCCTGCATTCTATGACTACCGTGTAGGGCTCCTGAAAAGAGTTTTTGTATACATTTGCGAACTACAATTTTATTGGTCCAAAACTTTACCGAAAACTTTCAGTAAAGAAAAGTTCAAACCAAATGCTGTGTGTATGTTGTTCCGATAAAACATAAAAAGCCGGTGAAAATCCAAAGTTTCCATTCTCTCATAGTAAAACAGAAATAAAATAGCCAACGTAGCGAATAACTTTTCCGGCCTGATTTCCATGTTCTGCTTAAGGCTAAAGCGGGTAACAATGAAACTAAAACAATGAGAGGAGCAAAAAAATACAGAAAAACAAATACTTGCTCAATGAGTAAATTCAAAACTTCCAATCCGTAACAACTAGGGCTAGTGAAAGCGTTCGTAAAATGCTTTTCTCCACTGTTCTCCACCCAAATCACGCTTAAAGCCTATGCACAAAAGCTAATTACTACACTCGTACGTTGTCGCGCCGAAATCAACTATCCGCATTATAACACGTATTGAGAATGTTTTAAAGCTGTGCTGTGTAGATGTGGGTTGGAAAATAAATGCTCGCTTGAAATCCAACGCGTTAAAGAAAAACTTTTCTCTTTCACTGCCATCGGTAAGATGAAAATGTGGAGGGATGTTCCTATCAAGACTTTATCCTCAGCCACATATACATTCGTTTGCTTATAATATACCAACAAGCATTGCTGTAATTGTCTTTAAAAACAATTTAGCGTAACCTTGCTTTAATAAACTTTGTATAAGCGTTTTAGTATTCTTTTTATTTGCAGGTTTAAAATAAAATTTTAAATAATTTTTATTAATCATTCAACTTTATAAGTGAAATGCGAATGTGTGTAAATTATATTAAATTCTTTTCATAACGGTTTTTACCTGAAAATTTCCTCTATTGAGCAGATAAATAATAACTTTTTTCTTGCAAAGGTTGAAGAATAAAAAGTTACCTAAAAAAACCATGAGTACGAAGCACTTGCGAAATTTGATGTGTATCCTGTACATAAATTTAGTTAAATTAGACCTCGCCCAGTCGTTAAATTTCAACCACAAAACTTTGTTTTTTTTTCTATGATGTTCCTTTACTTCAATATATTTTTTTTATTTGCATTTCTCTTTCATCAGTCTCTATTTTTAATTTATTTTATTGTATTATATTTTATTGTTTTTGTTTCCTTCCTTTCCTTACCTTTTTTTTCTTTCCATTCCTTTCTTTATTTTCCTTCCTTTCATTTCCTTCCTATTCTTTCCTTCCCGTTATCACAGTTTCTTTTAATTAATCTAATTTAATTTAATGTAATTGAATTTAATTTAAACTGACTCAATTTTATTTTATTTTATTTGATCTTATTTTGTATACCTTTCATGAACATGAAATGGTATTATAATTTTGATCCCATGTTTGTTAGTATTGGAAGAAGAAGAGATTGATCCACCAATAAGTATACCGAAATGATCAGGGCGATGAACTGAGTCGATTTAGCCATGTCCGTCTGTCCGTTTGTCCGTTTGTACGCAAACTAGCGCCTCAGTTTTTGAGGTATCTTGATGAAATTTGGTATTGAGCCGCCATTTTGCATGAGATTAATCATTCGTCGGAACCAGCAAGATCGGAGCAATACAACACATAGCTCCCATACAAACGATAGTTTCGATAAATGGGGTTTGGGCTATATATTTTGCAATTAAAAAGCTAGGAACGTAAGGTTTTGCAGGTTTGGTACTTATTATGTATGTAATGTATGTAGTGAAAATCAGCCAGATCGGACCTACATAACATACAGCTCGCGTACAATCGATTGTTCCGATAAATGGGGTTTGCGCTATGTATCTTTAAACTATCAGTTTTTCAGAGTTTTTACTAATTGGGAGTAAGGATCGGACACTTAAACCCGTGATTCGTGTTCATGAAAGGTTGATAGTAATTCTAAGTTAATTACTATTATTTTTGGTTGAGGAAAAATTGAAAGCAATAAATATGTGCAGGCTATAGTTATAGTACAATTTCGAAAAGAGCCACGATTTTTCGTCAGACTAATACGTATAGTTTTGTTATACAGGCTAAAGGTATAGTAGTATTTTTTTTATTTTATTTTGCTCCTTCTAAGGTAAATTAAATTTAATATGAATAATCCTTATTTGGTTTTTGTAAACAATGTATGTATTTATGATAAATGTGGCTGCATTCTTCTTTTTTCGACCGATAGTATGCATCGTGTTATAGCACGATTAGCGAATAATAACAAGCAGCAACACACTTGCATACATACACACCCGCATAAGCAGAGCGTCACATACTTATTAGAAAAGCAGTCAAACAAGATTTCTATACACAAGGCACATACAGAAGCACGGTTGAAAGCAGCGGCAGAGGCACTGTTACAGGCAGCGACGCTGAAATTTGCTAGACTGCTCTATCGAACCCAGAGACGTTTACACATCAAGAAGACACCGGCAGAGGCACGGTTAAAAGAAACCGCAGAGCTACACTTTCAGAGAGCGAGGTGTAACTTGTATGGACAGCCCCTACCGAGTCCAAAGATGTTGAACCATCAAAAATCATTTGTAAAAGCATACTTTAGATTTTAGCTATAGGATTAGATTCATAAGCTTATACACATCCATTTAGTTAACCAAAAATCAGCATTTGGTAAGCATAATGCTTACTTTAGCAAGCTCTTTAAAATTTTGTTTCACGTTTATTTCGCTTGTAGGGTTACGACACCTCATCGTACTTGCCATTATTCACACTATGTAAAACCTCACTTTACTGTAAATAAAAATGAGAAAAGCTTATTTAAGTCTATTTGGTAGTCGAAACTTTTTTGTATTAGCGCCGCTCGCGCTTAAAATTCCAGAATACTTATTCGCACATCATTAGCATAGCAGTTCATTTTATACAAAAGTATGCTTGGTTTTACTGATACACTCGTTTTACTTTTGTTTGTTTGTGAACAATATTTACAGGGGCACCCCGTAGGAAAAAATTTACAACTTGGTTGCGAATACATTTCGAACTACTACTTTTCCTCTACTATTCCATCTTTTATATAAGCGTTCATTACTACCTTCATTTCCAGTTTTGCATTAGGGACTTATACCGCTATCCATTCACTTTCCTACAGGGTAGATCTTGAATACAGGTTTGTAAATTCGTGTGAACGCTCTTAACATTGTTGCGGGCGCCATTCTTCCCCCATTACTTACACATTTTCACCTTTTGTTAGGGTATTTACCTCATGCTTTATTTGTATAACTTTTATACTAAGCTGAGCAAAGTAGAACTCAATGTTTTTAGTATACTCGTATGCGAACAAATTTTAAATAGCCAAACCTATTTTAAAGTTTAAGTTACACTAACTGTGTTGCTAAATCGCACAGCTGAGTATGTAATGATCGATTACTCAGGGTCTTAGGCTCTCTTACCTTTAATTTTTAATCCCTCCCTGCCGTGTGCTTTTCATACGCACTTAATTTAAATAAGTAAGGCGTTTACGAGAAAATAAATATGTACTGAAATGGTATGTAGATAGATACTTTATTTCGTACAATATGTATTTTAAACTTGCTTGAATCCACATGAATAATTTTATTGTTTTCGGCGGCTTAAGGTAAGCTCCTTTTAACTTCTTTCTACGGAATTAAATACTTATTTACGAAATAAGGTTTTTGGTTTAATGCTATTAGTCATTTATATAATATCATGGGAATTTAAAAGTTTTTTGATACTCGTACAGCCAGTTTCACGGAAAGAAATTCAAATGAAAAATTATTGTTTTACTTCGATTTGATATGTAATATCACAGCGAAAAAAAATTATTTTGAACTTAAAATTGAAACTTATGTCGACAGAGGGCGTAGTCTGAGTAACAAGAGGTATGAAGAGAGACTTAAAGAGAGTGATATTTGTTCTTCGAGAAGTCTACACTTCTGTTGTTTGGACTGATGCTCCTTTAATTTTGATTCGATGTAAATGGATGAATTCCCTCACAACTTCGAATTTATAACTTGCCTGAGGTAGGCATAACGGTCGCAAGAGGCGACTAAATAATATGCACAAAGGTAATGACGTGCAACTCGATCTACGGATATGATGCCTATCATCTCTCGTTACACATCTTCTCCTTCCATATGGAAGAGGGGATGACATGACCTAGAAGGTTGAACTGGTCATAGCAAATCGATATCACGAAAGTCGGGCAATACCGCAAGGGAGTATTGTAGCTCACCGGGTGCAGGGCTCCTGTAATCAGAGGCAAACTGGATGTTGTGCTGTAACTATAAGCTGTTTAATCTCACCAACTAGTGACAACTTATCTCACTTGGTGATATGAAAGTGACCTGTGACTGACCCGATGTTCTCTTTGAAGTAATTGCTTGTTAAATTAATTTTTTCAATAACACTTACACACATATTTTCCGTATTAAAACTATTTGATCTGATCCAGCGGTAAAGAAATGTCGAAGCGGGTACCAAATAATTCCACTAAAATCCCTGCTGCAGTAGTCGACCTTAAACTTTGCAAGTGTGCGATTTTAGTGTAATCTCTCAAATTTAAAGAAGTCCCACTGCACATTCTTTCTGAATCTCTTATGAAAGTTAATGATATCAGTTCCCTAGTACCAGGTGGTGCTAGAACCGGATCGTATCGATTTTATTACGGCAAAGCGCTGCTCATATCCATAAGACTGTTCAAAATTCGATGGATTGTTTTTCGCTATACCAACGCAAGGTGTTTAGTGAGTGATTTGCTCACTCAGCGCTAAGATTAGGTACCATCAGGTGTTCGTCTGCAAACACATCAACTCAGGAAACCTTATACTTGAACGTGAACTTAACTGAAGGCTTTTGTACATATATTCACCCACGAAAAATTACATAAGGCGTCCGCAGTTTCGTCTTCTAGCTCTGTACTTGTTCTACAGGGTGGCTGATGAAAGCCGCTACCAAAAAAAAATTAAATAACTTTTTTTCTATTTAATGAATCTGGTTAATTTTTTTTTTTATTTTGCAGATTGACTTTTACATTTAACAAAAATGGATAACTGGGACACTGAAACAAGAATTTGGATTGTCCGCCGCTATCACGCACTGGAGTCCGTAGTTTCGGTTCAAAGAGAGTATAGGCGCACGTTTGGCGGCAATCCTCCGAGCAGATGGACCATAATAAGACTTGTAAACAATTTTGCCGAGCATGGGACAGTCAACAGAAGACCTTACCATCGAAACCCTTCAGTTCGAACGGAGGAAACAATCGCTGCTGTAGCTGCTGCCATACAAAACAATCCACGTGTTTCGACAAGAAGCTTATCTGCTCAAATGGGTGTAAGCAGACAGTCATTACAGTCAATTATGCACAAAGATTTGGACTTATTCCCATATAAAATTCAAATGGCCAACAAACTGAACGCTGCAGACTTGCCGATTCGCTTGGAATTTTGCCAGAAGATGCTTCAAATGGTGGAAAAGGATGGAAACATGTTGAACTGTCTTTTCATGTCTGACGAGGCCCATTTCGATTTAAACGGCAACATAAACAAACAAAATTGTCGAATATGGAGTGCTACCAACCCACAGATACTCCATGAGACGGAATTGCATCCACTTCGTGTCACATTGTGGTGTGCAGTTTCATCACGCTGCATTGTCGGGCCCTACTTCTTCGAAGAAAACGGTCACACCGTTACGGTTACTGGAGACCGTTACTTGAGCATGTTGAGAGAGTTTTTCTTTCAACTCTGTGTGGTTTCAGCAAGATGGTGCAGCTCCTCATATAGCCCAACCTGTTATGACAGAATTGCGACGAAAATTTCCCAATAAGCTGATATCCAGAAACTCCACATTCCGTTGGCCACCGAGGTCGCCTGACCTTACTGCACCTGACTTTTTCTTGTGGGGTTATTGCAAACAGGAAGTCTTCAAAGCAAAACCAACAAATTTGAATGAACTAAGGCAATCCATTCGAGAAACAATTGCGGCTATTCCTGTCTCAACTCTCCAAGCAGTAATGAACAATTTTTTGGTAAGATGCCGCACATGCATCGACGAGCAGGGGGGGCATTTAAATTCCATTATTTTTAAAACTAATTAAGCTATATTAATAAAATTTAATGAGCTTTAACATGAATAAAAGAAAAATGAATTCCATACACTGAAAAAAAAAATTATTTGAGTTTCTTAATGTAGCAAAATTCATCAGCCACCCTGTATATAGGATCGACAATGGTCCATGGTCCTTGAGAATTGCGAAGGTCTTTGCTTTGAGACTGAATAATTAATACTCTCCACAAGAAAAGTTAGTTTGGGAGCCGCCAGTAAAGATTCTGTAAAATGTGATTTCAGGTTCGGTACTGATTTAAGAAAATGCTGAGCTCAGAAAGCAATAGAAAATCTCTTCTATTAAACCAAATTTTCACATGAGACTTTCGTCTCACAATCTAGTTAAGATAGTAACAGTAGCCTTATAGGATTTCGCGGTTAGCCTATTCTCATTTCAGAAAGTGTCAAGCATATGGAAAGTAGTTTGCGTTTTCCTTCAAACTTTTTCTAGGGAAGGGCGTATAATAAGTCAGGATTTGTTATCTGCATAGATTAAGGCACCCCAAAAGTGAGTCAAACATCAAATAACAAATTAAGTAATAGAGAAAGCAGTACACCATGTGGGTAACGGTTATCTGCTACTTATGTGTGTATGAACCCTGCTCTCCCTTAACTAACCTCTATGTCTACAAGAGTCCCAAGGTGTGTCTTTATTTCTGGTTGCCCTACTAGTTCGATCAAAGAGATAGTGCATTTGCTTTTTGTAAGGTTTCGCCACCTAATAAGTACATAGTTAAACTTTCCCAGAAAATGTATCATCCAAGCTTAAATGGTCTACAAGTAGATATTTGGCGCTATCATTAACACTAAACGTAAAAAATATATAATATGTCTTCTGTAAGTCAGTACTTTTTCCCCAGTTAAAGAATACGGTGCCTCCCTCAATAATGGCAGGATAGATATCCGCACAAATAAGTCCTTGTAAGCCACATTCTCGCTAGCATTAGCGAAGCAAAGTACAGCTGCTCTTTTGCAGTGAATATCTATTTACTTAACAAGGATATCAGCGTTTTGCTAATCCATAGATAAAGAAATACAAAAAGAGAGTTCCCATTCTTATTTTAACGCAGCATTGTTTGCCCTTGAACACTTACGTTCTGTTTACTATTTCTTATAAAATTTTTGCATAAATTTTCACTTGGCTTATTCGTAGCGCTTCGATTGTGTACTGGAACATAGATTTGGTTTAAAACAGTTATAGGTGCGCATGTGTGTGTGTGTGCCTATATACAGCAATGTTTTACATGCGAACATACATGTAGTTCCTAAATATGTACAGTGTCTTACAATGCAAAATTATCCGGTTGGTTTTTCTAATACGTTACGGTCCCTTTTAAAGCTGAAATTCGTTGGTTAATCTTATAAATGAAAATGAATATGTGTCCTTTAAAGGCGTCCAAAGTACTAAATAGATCTTCATGAACTTCAAAAACTGAGGGACTAGTTTACGTACAAACAGACAGACGAACAGACGGACATGGCTAAATCTACTCAGCTCAACGCCCTGATCGCCCTGATCATTTTGGTATGCTTATTGGTGGCTCTATCTCATTTTCTTCTAATACTTACAAACATCGGAACAAAGTTATAATACCATTTGATGTTTATGAAAGGTATACAAATATAGATATAGGAACAAATTACAAGGAATCGCCAAGTGGGGAGGGAAGGAAGTACACGTGTTTAAATTTAGGCCACTTAAATTTTTTAGTCAGGATATTGTCTGCCGGGTTTGCTAGTTTTATAAAAACTAGAGGGATCGGCAGAGTTTGTCCTGCCCAGATATTTACCTGAATGGATCTAGAAATATTGGCTTTTCCTATCCCTATCATTATCTCTATCACTATCTATATCCCTATCCCCATTCCTATTCCTAAAGATGTAACTACTTCACACATACACAATTCCACTTCACCATCGATCGATCCATTATTGAGATTTTCTAACAAAAAAAAAAAAACATATAAAATGTATGGGAAATAAAATTATTTTTTCAGGAATTTTTCGGAAATTTTATTGGATATTCTCCTATTCTGGTCAGAGAACAATCTAAATAAGTGTCAATCATCCAAATCGGTGCAGGCGTTATGAGCGTTGGAGCTAACGTCACTTTCTTTTATATATTTAGATGTAGATAGTCATCTCATAAAAATTGTTTTAATCAATGTTTGCAAGCTAATAAAATTGTGCTAAGAATATCAAAATTATTTTTGAGTATGCAATTCTATAGCCTATTGAATTCTAGTTAAAAGGTGTCGTTGATTATTCACAAATTTTATTCTACATGAACTTCGGTAGTTTCTTCCATACAAATCGAATCGCTATGAAAAGTCCACCTCGATATTTGCAATTTCAAGGAATTTTTGGAAATTTTTCATAAGCTTCGAAACACTGAATTAAAAAGTTTCTTTGAAAGAACTATGTATGTTTTTATATGAATTTAACCAACGAATTTCAGCTGCTGAAGGTATCGTAACACATTAGAAGGACCAACTAGATCATTTTTATTGTGAGTCACTTTATGTAAGCTTATCGTTACATTGTACCAGTGTTATATAAACCGTTTTAACTAAATGCGTTCCGATGCATTCCTTTATGAATTTCTTACCTAAATTCATACACTTATAGATACATACGCACATATATATATACGTATAGGCACTTTTTTGCATGCTTCTGCCATACACAATTAACTACTCGTAAGTTCGTTTATATTTGTATACAGGAAATGTACATTTTGTAAAGCATCGTTCCTTACATGACATAAAGTTACGAGCTTACCTATAATTTTTCAGCCCTTACACTTGTTTATTTATTTAAGTATCGAGGGTGCAATGCATTGCCTTTAAACGCATATACGATTTTTAATTAATTTCAAGGTTCGATTTGGTTGTAATTTATAACATCGTGCAACAATTTTATTGCCATTATCTGGGGCAGAATCATTTCAATTCAAAATGGAAGACGTATTGAGAGCTAAAATGCTTTTGTTTTCTTTGGTAAATTTGTCGAAGTCAGCGGAACTGACAAAATGTTCTAGAAAAGTATAGGCAAAATAGTTTGCCCAAGAGTTCTCTCAGATAATATATATATTTTCCATAATTTCAATAGCTTCTCCTACAATTTGTGGTGTGCTGTTTAAAAATTTCATAACAAATCTGCACACACTCGAAGAATTGACAATTATTTCCAAATCGAGCCGTTTAGAAAATACCCCGGTAGCTAATTAGGGACCCATCGGTATTTTTCTCACAATAAATGTGTGTACGAGTACTCGTATAAAGATGAAATATTTCAAGAATTTCACGAAAAATTTCTTAATAATTCGACAAATTTTGCTTTAAAGATTTAAAACTTCTGAAAAGAACTGATCACCTCTCACTATGATTTAAGTGAAATAACTTACGTAAAAATAAACATTTTCAAAATCCAGTTTGCGTTATATATTTATACCTAGTAGTGCTACGCACACACGGTATAATAGCTTCATCCGCCTAACGGTAGTATCTAACGGCATAAACGAATCGAGATAGAAATTGACTTATATATATCAAAATGATCAGGACGAAAAGAAAACTTGATTAAGCCATGTCCGTCCGTCCGTCCGCCTGTCCGTCCGTCTGTGAACACGATAACTTGAGTAAATTTTGAGATATCTTAATGAAATTTGGTATGCGGGTTCCTTGGCACTCATCTCCTAGCACTATTTAAAATGGGCGAAATCGGATGATAGCCACGCCCACTTCTTATATATAGAATATTTTCGAAAACACAAAAAAAGTGATTACTTAGTACATAATACACCTATAAGGATAACATTTGGTGAATACATTGAGATTCAGGCATAAAATAAATCTTTCAAGAAATTTTTGAAAATGGGAGTGGCACCGCCCACTTTTGATTAAGTCAAATTTAGAAATAATATTAATCATAAATCAAAAACCGTTCAAGATATCGAAACGAAATTCAGCACGCAGGTTTCCAGATATGCGGGGAATGTTACACAAAAAAATGGGCGGGATCGGTTAAGGTCTATGCCCACTTTTATATGAAAGATTTTGAAGAGGATCGTAGATATATTAAATAGGCAATAACTTTGCGTAAAATAGCTTTACATCGTTTATATTTCAGTTTTAAAGTTTCCGTAAACAAAGAAAGCCAAAAACTTAAAATTTCAAAAAATGGGTGTGGCCCCTCCTCTTTTATAGTGGACTATTCCACAGAACTTTTTATGCCATAACTCCGCCAAAAATTGATTTGTCGAAACGAAACTTGGGGATAAAGTTCCATATATAAAGGTAACTGTTTGCTGTAAAAATGGGCGAAATCAGTTAATGCCCACGCCAAGTCTTTTAACATTGTTCTGAAACATTTTTTTGTAAAATTTAAAAAGCGATATTTCTACAACTAAGCAAGTTATATCAATCCGACTTTGCACACATAATAAGCTTTTAAGGAAAACTCGGCCGCAAAAATATTTTGTCAGTTTTGAAGAAGTAGGCGTTGCGCCGCCCACTTTTCAACATAAAATTTCTGCTATTTTCAAAGGCTATCGCTTATAATTCAATCCTGATATTTCAATGAAAATTTGTCAGCTGCTTCTCAGTAGTATATAGTATACTCCTGCCAAAAATTAGCCAATTCGGAAAACACACAAACAAAATATTCGGGCACGTAGTTAATAGCCCACTGCAATAGCGAAGTTATATATTTTTTTTGATTGTCATACCTTTCATAAGCATTAAATGTATGTAAGTATGAGAGGAAGAAGAGAAAAGTTCACTAAAATTTAGCTATGGCCGCCTCTCCGTTCGTCTGTCTGTCTGTCTGTCTGTCCGTCTGTCTATTTGAACGCAAACTAGTCTCTCAGTTTTACAAAAGAGTGCTGAAACTCGATGTTTGCTTTCGCCATTTTATAACATACTAGCAAATCCGGTAGAAGTTGTTTTGACGTTTTGATACATAGAACACATCTCATATAAAATGTCTTTACGTTGAACCAAATAAACTCCTAACTATACCGAACTGCAGCTTTAAATAACTTCGGGGCTTTTCCAAAAGCTATATACAGACTGTGTCGTGCCCAGCAAACTCCTGAACTTATCGTGAAAGTTCAAGAGCAAAACAAAACACAAAATATGTGGGCGTGGCATCGCCCACTTTTGAAAAATGATGTAGATATTGACTAAGTGACACATATATCCAAATTTCATTAATTTAGACCAAAAAACTTCGGAATTATGACGAATTGAAAATTTATATAGCCTGGGGGCGTGGTTCCACCTACTTTTCCAATACTATATATTGTCTATGCTGTAGCCAGTGAACCCAAGTATATATTGTTAAAGTTTCATAAAGATCGGTTGAGTTCTTTGGCGCCTATGAAAGACACCCTTCTTTATATCTGATTTTGTTACAAGGTATATACAGGGTAGCGCAAAAGTCGTCCTCCTCTCAGAAAATGCTATAAATTTTGCGATTGGCCCCTAAAGTCAGTTCTGTTTTGACATTTGTGTAGTAAACACATACGAAATACACGTTAATAAACAATGTTACGCTACACTGCTCCAGAACGCGGAATATTGCTGACTATTTATTTGTCCAATAATCGGTCGGGGCCAAACGGTTACTGTGAATGGTGAGCGCTACAGAGCAATTATCAACGAGTTCTTTTTGCCGCAACTTGATGAATTGGGATTGGAAAACATGTGGTTCCAACAAGACGGTGCAACAGCACACACTGCACGTGCCACAACCGATATGCTGAACATCGGAAGCTTACTTTTGCGCCACCTTGTATATCTTTCTTGATTTTTATATCTTTCATGAACATGAAGTGTTTGTAAGTAAGAGAAGAAGAAAATATGGACCCATCACTGAAATGATCCAGATGATGAGCTGAGTCGATTTAGCCATGTTCATCTCTCCGTTTGTCTGTCTGTCCGCCTCTTTGAACGCAAATTTTTCAAACATAAAATGTGCATGTATTTTGAAAAAATGTGGATAGCAGTTTTTGGTAGGGAGCTATTTATATCCAATAAATTAACTTACCCCTCAAAACTCATAACAAAGGCGTTTTTGTTCAAAACAATCAGCTGGCTTTATAATATGAGCTGAAAAGTATGAAAATAGACCTGCGTAAAGTAGTATGCCATAACAGATCACTACTTGGTTTTGTTTGGGTTTGTTTCTCAAAAACTTTCTTCACTTTTATCAACCTAAAATGTTGGAAAGTAGCGAATTACGAATTTAGAGATATCGGATTGTAAAATGAGATCTCGGAAATTCCGGGATCGCAGAGATGAAAAAAATGTTTGCATATGTACTCGTGGCAAAAAACCCCGGCTTAGGTGCGCTGCGTCTCAGAGCTTATAAAAGACTGAGTCCGATATGAGTCATTATATTTTGGATACCAGTTGAGATGTCGAACCTAATTTCCTCATTTATTGCACCACTCACCTTTTTATATCACCCTGGTCCACATATTTTTTGATAACTCGTTCACCCGTCGAGTTTCAAATAGAGCCACATTTGTACCGGTAACTCCTTACCTTACTTTTGATACCCATATTGTACTTATGACCTATACACCAATTACAATTAAAAATATATAAAAGTAACGGTTCCTTGGGGGCCCGGAACCCCAAATTTTCTTTTTACAGGCATATTCAAAATCAAAGGTATTCAGTAAAAAGGCAAACCACTGGACATTCAGCTTTATAATATTAGTACCCATATCTCCATAAACATATGAGGTATTCTATGCTCCTGACCATTAGTGGACATAACTTCGTAGAGATTGGTTTAGTAGCTTGGATATCACTCACTAGCAAACTTAAGCGTTTATAATATTAGTAAGATAAGATTATACATTCCCCGATTTTCTTCCAGCTATCTAATATTTGGTAGAGCCGTCAAATAGCGTAAGAGGGAAAGGGAAAGACCAATACCTAGATGAAGTTATTGAAGAGAAAACCGAAGTGATATCAGAATTGTTGTGAAAATGGAAGAGGGAAGGGAAGGAGAGAATATAGAAATGGAAAGGAAAGACGGAAACGCATAGAATAAGTAGCGCTGGAGGCGAAGCAGCTGTCCTAGTTTTGAAGAGCAGCTCAGTTGGACACATTTACTGTGTGTTATGATACCACATTTTCCAAATGCGACATTAACTTCCAATGCACGCATCTTCAATAAATTAACGCAGATATCGCTCCGAAATAAATTCTACAAAGATTCCCATAACTTCCGAACAAAGAAAGTGAGACGTTGACTTGGATAAAGCTCGACAGTTGAACATGGTGTGATTCCACCTCGTGATTATTCCTACAGGTAACATTGATGTGATGATACAAAATATTCAAAGGAGCTGCATGGCGAACTGGGAAGTCAAACATCTAGCTAGTGTGAAGTAATAAGCCTAAGTATACACTACCAGTTCCGCACATAGCATGCCTCGATGGCTGTACAGAAACATCCCGACACCTTGCAGGAGGATGTACCATCTTAGAGCCTGCTTAGCTGACCGAAGAACGGATATCTATAAGTTGACTACAACTATTTTAAGAGGGTCAAACAATCAACAACGTCTGCCAAGAGAACAGTTTGAAAATAGCCAACGACGTCGTTGACAGTCCGTCCCCGACTGCATATTGTTTGCTCTCAACTGACTAATTACCGCTCACTGCCACCACTGTTTACCCCCGTACAACTTACAATGGCAATGATGTTTCAGTGATTTTGGAATTTTTTCTAACAATTTTTGATGAACCAGGGCTGTGGTGGCCGAAAGCTAAGTTTGAACAAATTATGCTTTGCGCTCAGGCCTAGGCCCAAGTTATTATTTAACTAAAACTTATCTAGTTTAATTATTCCATGCAGAACGTATGCTCTGTATTACGTATCTCCAATGAAAAGGTAAGCAAACCCAAAAATATCCTCCAGATAGCAATAATGCATTAACCAACCTTTTATTCGCTTTGTTTTCACATTCATTTATCATCTCCACTTCATGTTTCACTCCCCTCAAGCATTTTGTTCATTGCTATTTAAATGCGTACCCCACCATAAATACACAACCAAAATGTTGCCATCATAACACCTTGCACCTGCTGTGTCAATGTCAGCCCCAACACTTTGTTGCCGGCGTTATGCTGAACATCAAGCCTGAAACATTTAAATTGTCTCTGCACGCTTAAACAATTTCATTGAGGTCACGTTTTCTGTTGTTATCTTTTTGCTTTTATATTCAACATTCGCAGCAATTCAACCAATCATTTTGCTCAACTTTATTTGCAAACAAATAGCAGCTTTAAACTGTGAATGAGTGCGAACTCTCAAAATATTTCGATACACAAAGTTAGTGTGAATGTGTGTGGGTGGCAGCCTCGTGTTGCTTGTATTTGTATTGAATTACGGCACATTGCGCCTTCTGCGTGCAACTTAAATATTTATTCAATCGTATTAACACAACAACACTTTTATTACCTTTTTAACGCATTCGAGCCTAAGGCAACTTTTCACTTATTCTAACTTTAGCAATCATAGAAAGATAAAGTGGTTATAAATAGGTCAATTGCGCAAGAGAGTTTTGTTTGCGTGTAAACCCAGGCATTTTATTTAAGGTGAGTTGGTTAGGTAAACTTTTGACACAATTTAGGGCAAAATAAAATATTTTTTTTGGTTCATATTTTTTTTTAAATGTGCATATATGTACATTAGAGTGTTCCATTTGTGAGTAAGAAAATACAAAATAAATATGGCTTAAATACAATTAAACGATAAAGTAAAAAATAATTCTTAATCTCTACATAAAATAAGAGCGTAACTGGACGCTGTCTGTATATTGCAGATATTCATGAAAAGTAGATAGGAGGAATCATTATTGCGTCAATAGAAACCAAGGCAACACTCTCTAAAAGTTGTGTCTGTCTGTCTGTATGTTTGGGCGCGAATCACTAAAA
Source organism: Merzomyia westermanni (assembly GCA_949987695.1). NCBI lineage: Eukaryota > Metazoa > Arthropoda > Insecta > Diptera > Tephritidae > Merzomyia > Merzomyia westermanni. The sequence goes on from OX465290.1 coordinate 53,379,296, forward strand.
AACTGCTGAGCAAACTTAAATGATAATTAAACCATATTAGACGCCTAACTTAATATTTAAGATATACCTTGAGCGATTTCGGTATTATTGACCAATATGTACAAGGTGGCGCAAAAGTAATCCTCCTATCAGAAAATTTATAAATTTTGCGATTGGCCCCTAAAGTCAGTTCTGTTTTGACATTTGTGTAGTAAACACATGCGAAATACACGCTAATAAACAAAGTAATCCTCCTATCAGAAATTCTATAAATTTTGCGATTGGCCCCTAAAGTCAGTTCTGTTTTGACATTTGTGTAGTAAACACATGCGAAATACACGCTAATAAACAATGTTACCCTACACTGCCCCAGAACGCGGAATATTGCTGACTATTTATTTGACCAATAATCGGTCGGTGAAAAACGGTTACTGTGAATGGTGAGCGCTACAGAGCAATGATCAACGAGTTCTTTTTGCCGCAACTTGATGAATTGGGATTGGAAAACATGTGGTTCCAACAAGACGGTGCAACACCACACACTGCACGTGCCACAACCCATATGCTGAACATCGGAAGCTTACTTTTGCGCCACCTTGTATCATCATAGGGACTCGAAATTTCTTAGTACAATATGCGTATCAAGCGAAGAGTGCTGATGAGTGCTTCAATAAGCGATGAGTTAAGTTCCATTTCTAAATTGGTTTTGGAGATATGATTCCTAAAATAGAAATCAAGTTCTGAGAAGCATCGAAGCATGGGGGTTTTAGCCTAGATTTAAACCTTTTCTAGGCTACATATATCTCCAAAAAAAATTTGGTGTAGAACTTAAATTATGCCAGTTTTCGAGAAAATGAGGGTGGAGAAAAGCGTTTAAGTTTTAAACCAGAAATGGCTTAGCAATTAAAGAAACATAAAAAACATTTGCATCAGTGACCAGGACTCGAACCGATGCTCCCCATATCCGTGTCGGCTGCTCTACCCACTGAGCTAAGACGCACAAAAAACTGTTTAGGGATAAATTCAATGAATTGAAACAACTTTCAGAAATAAATAAACAAAAAATTAAAAAAATTTAGACGTGTTTTTTAGTTCAGTTTTAAATCTAAGCCGCAAGAAATTGAAAATTGGTGGTTTGGAATTAATTTAAAAACATTTGAAAAATTGATTAAACCGGCTAATGGTTTAAAATTTAGAATAAAATTTTTAGCTGTGTAGACTTCTTCTTATACATAAAAATTATTGTGTGCTTGTCAGTTTGTCTTCTATGGGCGCCCAAAATACTCATCCGATATTTATGAAACTTTCACAGCAATTTCTGGCGTTCACCGGGAAAGCATATTTATAATTGTATTTGGTTTAAATTAATGATAAATGTCTATAGGTGTCTCTTAACCTTTATGTGAACATCTATTGTATACGGGTACTGAAATATTTTAAATACATTTGATATTCCTGGTAGTCCTTAACCTAGTCGTTTTGAACATAAAACGAAGAAAACCAAATTATTATTTTTTCTTAACATTTTCTGTTTCATCTGTGATACCCGGGTACCTGGATTTCTGCTGAAAGTTCCTTAAGTACATACATTTATAGTTTGTGGGTTTTTTCTATTGCGGAAAGGGAAGATGAGAAAAAGTATGTTCAAATATTTTATTTTGTTTTGTTGTTTTTCCGACAGGGTGAATGATAGATGTATATTGGAATGACGAAAAATCGTTCCAATATACATCTATGTTCAAATAACTGCAATATAGACCAGGAAACTACTGGTATGTCAATAAAGTTGTGAAAAGCTGCCAGCATCTTATCGTGTGCTACTGTGTTACCCCATTATTCCCGGTTTATTTTGAGTTGCCGCATACTTCGTTCTCATTAACTCTAAAGTGCTTTGCTTCAATCTCCAGTGGAATATAAAATTAAGTTTTATTTAGAGTTCTAACTACAGAAAGTTGCTAGGACTTTCAAGATTGTGCCAGTGGTGGAGTTGTGAAAGATTGTCGAACATGAGTTGCTTGACTTTACGATTTATACCTCATTCTGTTAGTGAATTTTTACATGATGAGGGAACGAATGGGGGGGGGGGGGGCTCCGATTATATATATTTGAGAAAACGCATTTGCCAAGGAACCTTGTGATTTTATCAAATCTTAGCATTACATATAGGATAACCATCCAACTTTCAAAGCTTCTTATATATACAAACGTAGGCATGGCACTCTACTGCAGTTCAATCTTTCCACTCGTAGTTACTATTTGCTCAATATACAGCTCGGTCCTTACTGTTTGTTTCTCGTATTATCCCTGCAATAAAATTATGAACTAGTCTCCAAAAGAGGCAGTCTTCAGCTACCCGCTTTGTGAATCGTCCTGTGTAGGTTACAATAGTGAAAGTTTAAAGACAGTGTGAAATATCGGATATCGATAATGACTCATCCACAACCAAAACTACCCCAAACTTTCCGAAATGTCGAAATGGGAACCGGTTAAAAACAAGTTGCAAAGTAATGCACTGGCGACAATTGCCGCTGACAATGACATCGCCATGTAAAAGTGGACAGTTATCAGCATTGCTTGGGTCGTGAGCTATAACTGGTGGTGTCGTCGAACAGTTTACCTCAGGGATAGCTCTGAGCTACTCTAATTTTCTGCAGGAGTTGTATAGCTAAAATATATTGAAAGAGTTTCAATTTCTTGAGACTTACTTGTGAATATCCGTCTCAGCTTAAGACGCGGGGTTAGTATTCAAAAACGGAATTTTCTTACCATAAATACCGTTTGTGGGGATTCCATCTTAAGGTTCGATGTCCTGTGCACATCCATTTGCCTCTAACTCTTCCTTACAATACAATTCATTGCAAATGTTATCTTGTTTCATTTGAATTTTCAACACCCGACTCAAAGTCATGCATAGATAATTGCTTATGGCGATACAGAGTGTACTCAAATAGCAAAAACTTATGATTAATATAGTCTGAGAAAGCTTTTCGAATGACGTGTGACAGTTTCAATTGTTTAGTTCAAGGCCAAATGTATGATTAAGACAGTTAAGGAAATGGGGGCGGCGCTACAACAATATATTTTTGTGTGTTTTTTTTGGCAGTCTTTTTTCTTATCAAATGCCTAATCGGCACAGAGTAGCACTTGTTGAACTCTTCTCCATTGAATTTTCAGTTTGAGATCACTTATAGTTTTTAAGCTGGTTCTTAGAGCTGGAAAAATTAGGCAGACTACCACTTTTTGGCAGTTATTACTTTGATAAGCTTTCGTTGGCAATCTGATCCTGTTAGTTCCCAGCGCTATCTATTTTTAAATCTATCAAGGTACACTTCGTAGAAAAAGATTTCGATTTCCCAGTTATTTGTTTTAATTCATCGCTTTCCGGCGGTTAATTGTATTTAACTCGATACATTTATATTTTCACATGTTCAATGATGGATGGTGTGATTTATGTACATTTATCTTATCAGTCCACCTTAAACAAAATGAAAGACTCTGCAGTTTGCTGACTATATACTTAACATTTCCTTGAAATTTACGAAAAAAAAATAAATTGAAAATATCATATTTAGGAAGCCCAAAAAAAGTGTTCCCATCAAATTCCTTTACATGGATGTGAGCAGGGCAATGTTGAAAACTTCACTTCTAGCACACACTCTGATAAAAGCAGATGCTCTCACGTATTACATTAACGGCCATTACACAAATTCGCTTTAAAAATTGTTCACACAAAAAAGAATAAAAACTGTTAGCATTAAGCCGTTTAAAGGCAACTTAGCACTTGTCATAAAAAATTCGAATAAAATAGTGGGAAACCATGCAAATGCTCAACTGTTTATATGTTTACATGAATGTGTGTAATTATGTACGTAAAAGGGTAACAGCATAAATTGTAGTGCGCATAGAATTGCAGTGAGTACGTGTAGAGAGTACCCAAAAGTAAAAGTAGCTCGGCATTAACAGACAAAATATGCGCTCTGGATGGGATGAAAGAAGCTTATCTGCTTAAGTAAAATAAAAGTAAGCATATAGTTGTGATTCTCATAACGTATTATACCTTAGTTTAGAAACCGGGAGAAACAAAGGTGTTAGAAAAAAAAAATTTTGAGTTATGTTCGGTCATCTGTATGATCGTCCGTATGTTCACATATGTTAACAAAATACGGTGTATAGCCTAATTCAATAACTAGCAGACCCATCAGGGGTGGTGCTGTCCGATATTTCACACTGCCCAACTTTTCAAATCTGCTCAGCCTAGAGTTAACCGATATCGCGCCATCGATTTTTCGATAGGTTTTGGGCTCAGGGAAAAAAAGTTCCACTACCGATACCCAAAAAAATAATTTTCCAGCCTGCGAAATTTAATTTTTTTGACGTTTTTCGACTTTGATTTTTAAGATTTTTTTCATGACCCACTAAAAACATTTCATTTGATTTTAAAATTTTCATTAAACCCTGTCCGACCCAAAAATGTCCGCTAAAAACGTTGGCGATAACGGTTTTTTGAAAAAAAAAATTTTATTTTCGGGTTTTGGAAAAGTCGATTTTTCGACTAAAACAAGTGAATCAAATTTTGCAGGCTTGAAAATAATTTTTTTGGGTATGCGTAGTAGAACTTTTTTTCCTGAGCCCAAAACCTATCGAAAAATCGATGGCGCGATATCGGTTAATAAATCGTAGAGCCGATCACACATGCATGACATGTCTACTCACAAAACTACGGCTCTATAGTGTGAATACGTGTTTAGCATTTGTGTTGTTGTAATTTTTACACTAACTTTTTTATATTATAATTATTTTTTATTAAGTTTTTTTGATTGACGGCACTGCAGTTTGGCTATACCCATCCATACATATATAATTGTTAATACCTTAGATGAATAGTTTGGCCATAAAGTGGTGCAATTTCCTAAACTTGCGAATTTATATTATAGATTACAAAAGCTTTTCCAAAGGCCCACTATGAGGTATTATCGAAATAATATCAACACTAAAATAAATACTCACCTTGAATTTCAGTTTGATATCTAGTTATATCGTATACAAATGTTAATGTTTTGATGCAACATTGTTTTAACTGATATCTCCGTAATCGATTAGTTTATTGAAAGGACCTGGGCAGTGGGTAGCACTGCTAACTTTCCTTAAACTGCTAAGGTCTCGATGTATATGACCTTAGATAGAGCGACCAAAAAATTCGGTTAATATATTGGACTGGTAGAAATTAGACCAACTTAATTAAAATGATTCTTAGGAATGACTGAAAGGCCGCCAGCAGTGCTAACGCTCTTTTCAGATCTGATCATTATATCAAAAGCTTTTCACGTAATAAAAACTATTGGATTTGATGAAGGTATACCAACAACATAGCCAATCTAATAATATATTGAACGCTTACATAGAATTATGCTAGACATATAAAATTGAATAGACGCTCTGACGGAGGCGCCCATATATGATATTTTATTTTTTGTTTGGTACACAGTTACAAGAACTTCAAAAAAAGAAAAAAAAAGTTGGGTTATGTGAAAATGGTGGCCACGGAAGCCTTAAAATCTTATTTTTATAATGTAGTTCAGTGATAAAAACCTTGGTCGGGATTTCTTAAAAATTTAAAACGCAAAGGCCTGTGTGATGCCCTGACCTATACTAACCCATGACCCATACATTTTATGGGAACTTATGCCCGTTTAGGATAAGAGTTGTTTGTATGGAAAAAGTGTTAGCCCGTTAAAATATAGATAATTAAGTTTGAAACTTTTTAACCGTGCTGGAATTGCTTCTCACAGGTTTTTGTGAGGTTTTACAGAATGCATACTTTTATTTACTTGTGGTTTTGTTTGGACTCCGAGTTACGCCACATTTAGCCATGATTGGATTTCGAAAATTTTTTTTTTTGATTTTTTTGTAAATCTACTTGCGCTTTACACAATAGCTCACCTACTGATGTTTCGAAACGAGTAACTAAGGGTATATAGTCGAGTACTTTATTCAAGTACAAAGTTTTTTTGTAGTCGATTGTCTCGTTTGTATAGAGTGCGTGAGCTCAGTATCAAACTCGTACGTCAGTTATCACTTGCCGCCTTTTTTACTTTGCTAATTCCAGAAACAAAAATTGAAAGATTTGCCAAAATTTACCCATCTTGCGTTCCCCTATAAAAATACTAATTAGGAATTCCCCAATTTTCGAGTCGTAATGAATATTGCATCCCGCATTTTTATCCCTTTCATGAACAGGACTGAATCGGACCAAAGTTATAAGACCATTTTATAACTTTTATCCGATATTTGTAAGTATGAAAAGAAGAAGAGATATACCCACCAATAAGTATATCGAAATGATCAGGGCGATGAGCTGAGTCGATTTAGCCATGTCTGTCTGTCTGTTTGTTAGCCCTAACTAGTTCCTCATTTTAAGAGTTATCTGGTTCATGTGCCCGCCATTTTGTGATATACTAACCATTTGTGGCGGCCGCCGTGGTGTGAAGGTAGTGTTGCCGGCCTACCACACCGAAGGTCCATGGTTCGAGCCCTGGTACAGGTAACATCAAAAGTGATTTGAAAAAAGTTTTTCAAAACGGGGTCGCCCCTCGGCAGTGGTTTGGCAAACTCTCCGAGTGTATTTCTGCCATGACAGGCTTCTCAGCAAAAATTCGTCTCCTTTGTAGATGCCGTTCGGAGTCGGCAAAAAACTGTAGATCCCACCAATTTGTAGGGAAAAATTCAAATCGGCATACCACAAATTGGAACAGAAGCTTGGCGCAAAAATCTCTTAGGAGGTTTATGATGATATACCTGTTGTATATCGCACCATAGAGAGAGAGAACAATTTGTCGGAACCAACAAGATAGGCGAAATAGAACGCATATCTCCCATACAATCGATACGTCTTTGAATGAGTACGATACCAGTAGTTATCGAGTACTTTCCATCAATACTTTTTTGGAATCGATTTCTTCTCCCGAAAATTTAATTGAGCACAGGTATTAAGTACACGGCAATATCGAAACAACACTAAGCTCAGATTAATAATTTTGAGAATTTTTATGAGAAGCACTTCCCAAATTTATGTGTACATTTCGCAGCGCACACATATTGAACTGAGCCCCTGCCCCCCCTTTTCTGAACTATACAACCCCATCATTGGGTGTAATATATTGAAATAGAAGCTATAAAATATTTTCTGCTTCCAGAAAACGATATTGTTGTGTAAAGAAACGCATAGCTGTAGGCATTGCTTGTGGGTATCATAGAAATAAATTCATTTACATAGCCAATACCAGGCTTTGTCTACTTGCTAATAGCATGCGACATGGCTTAGTGCAGGCCAGTAAAACCAAGTAATTTAGTGCAAGCAAAACCATTAACTCTGGATGAAAGAAAGTAAAGAGAAGAAAATACTATAAAAGTTAAATAAGAGAAAGTGCAGAGCAATGGTTGACTGACAAGCAGTGTAGCGCATAATTACATATCTACATACCTACTTCTCATGAAACAAAATGAACGATCGGCACTGAAGTGCAGCTGCAGCTGACCAAATGGCTCAATGACAGTTTTCTTACTGTAAAAACACAGCCGTTTGCATGAGCAATTTAAAATTCCTCCTTTGACTACAAAGTGTATACGCCGTGTGGTTACGCTAACTGACTGCCTTTTAGAGTGCGTTGGTAAAGAACGGGGCCAGCAAAGCGGCTATGCAAGCAGGATTTGCTTTTCGCCCGCAACTTTGACTGTCTGCCTCTGGCATCTAATCAGGCGACATAAAGCTTTTGTTTATCAGAATGCATGAAAGTATTAATACGCTATTGAGCTGCGAGCTTGAAGTCAACGGACGATATATGTTTGCTTGTATGTACATTGCAAATTATATTCTTTGGTCTGTTAATCATTTCATTCCTGCTAAAATTTATATGAAAGATGTCTAAATTAATTGGCTGAAATGTGATTGAGATGGTTATTAATTGTATAAGAGAAGCAAAAAACAATTCAACATACTTTTTCCTGAAGTATACGAGGTGTGTTCAAAAAGTATCGCGAATTTTGTGTTTTTTCAAAAATTATTTATTTATTCATGAATATCTATTTTGTCCCCTTCAAAGTAATCCCCATGAGATATTATACACTTGTGCCAACGGTTTTTCCAATCTTCGAAGCACTTCAAAAAATCATTTTTCTGTATCTTGTTCAGCTCCTCCTTCGATGCCGTCTTTATCTCGTCAAGAGAAGCGTAACGTCGTCCTTTCATGGGCCTCTTCAGTTTAGGGAGCAAGAAAAAGTCACAGGGGGCCAGATCTGGGGAATACGGTGGCTGCGGCATCATTAGTGTGTTGTTTTTGGCCAAAAAGTCGCGCACAAGCAACGATGCGTGAGCAGGGGCGTTATCGTGGTGCAAAAGCCAATTTTTGTTCTTCCACAAATCCGGGCGTTTCTGGCGGATTGCTTCGCGCAAATTGCGCATAACTTTCAGGTAATATTCCTTATTGACCGTTCTTCCCTGTGGCAAGAACTCATGATGCACCACGCCCCTGCAATCGAAGAAAACTGTCAGCAAAACTTTCACATTCGACCGAACTTGGCGCGCTTTTTTCGGTCTTGGTTGGTGCGGCAGCTTCCATTGAGATGATTGAGCTTTGGTTTCCACGTCATAACCATAAACCCACGATTCGTCACCAGTTATGACCCTCTGGAGCAAATTTGGGTCGTCGCGGACAGAGTTTAACATCTCATTAGCAATGTTCATGCGATGCTGTTTTTGGTCAATTCAATTTTGGTACGAATTTCGCAAGCAAAGCAGCTGTCAACAATTAACTGAACATTCAAAATGGCCGAGCTTGTCGGCATAAGTGAGAGACATGAGTACCAACATAACGCCACAAAAAATTCGAAATTCGAATATACGTAACCAGCGAAAATTCAAAATTCGCGATACTTTTTGAACACACCTCGTAAATAGATGTCAAACTGAAAATTAAAGATCCAATTCATCGCTAAGATATCCTTTATGATAGATATACACAATGGTGACAGTAAAACGAACCTAAAACAAGCAATCAAGTCGTACTAATAGTAATTTATTACCATCCCACCTAAAGCAGGACTATCTCTTTACTTGAAAATAAAGAAATAAGATAGAAAAGATATAGAACTAAAATTCTGAGTTTCCTCACCGCATTTTTTTTTAATTTAATCTGATTTGCTTCTTTTATTTTTCACCGAAATAAGCCAAATGTTAATGTGAAAAAACTACCGTTTCATTACGATCAAATCTTATTGTTAGCAAAAATGGTCAGCGAAACGTAGCTGCAACCATTTTTGTGACTTTAAAGTGTTGAGGTACTAGGCAAGGGTGCGTTATAGGAACATATTTATTACGTGGTTGCCACTAAAATCGGGTATTACTTGTTGGTTGCCGCAGTGCTTCAGCGATATTGCTACAAGATATTCAGCAAGGCTCCATTAACGTTCTGGTCCTGCCTAAAACTTGACTTGCCTATATTTAACGAACTTTGCTTTACTCTTCTTTAAACTTTTAATTTTTCTCTAACACCACCTCTATATTTCAAATTTCTTTACCTACTTCCCCTCTTCTCCCATTTTCTCTGCGGGTACTGATATGTACATAGTTTCGAAGATATAGCGATTTAACTTTTATTTGAACCTGGTACCGCTTACTTTTCTAAGGTTTTCTTGGTGTATAGAACACATATCTACAGGGTGGCTGATGAATTTTGCTACATTAAGAAACTCAAATAATTTTTTTTTCAGTCTATGGAATTCATTTTTCTTTCATTCATGTTAAAGCTCATTTTATGAAATATAGCTTAATTAGTTTTAAAAATAATGGAATTTAAATGCCCCCCCTGCTCGTCGATGCATGTGCGGCATCTTACCAAAAAGTTGTTCATTACTGCTTGGAGAGTTGAGACAGGAATAGCCGCAATTGTTTCTCGAATGTATTGCCTTAGTTCATTCAAATTTGTTGGTTTTGCTTTGAGGACTTCCTGTTTGCAATAACCCCACAAGAAAAAGTCAGGTGCAGTCAGGTCAGGCGACCTGGGTGGCCAACGGAATGTGGAGTTTCTGGACATCAGCTTATTGGGAAATTTTCGTCGCAATTCTGTCATAACAGGTTGGGCTATATGAGGAGCTGCGCCATCTTGCTGAAACCACACAGAGTTGAAAGAAATTCTCATTCGGCGTAATTCTGGATAGAAAAACTCTCTCAACATGCTCAAGTAACGGTCTCCAGTAACCGTAACGGTGTGACCGTTTTCTTCGAAGAAGTAGGGCCCGACAATGCAGCGTGATGAAACTGCACACCACACTGTGACACGAAGTGGATGCAATTCCGTCTCATGGAGTATCTGTGGGTTGGAAGCACTCCATATTCGACAATTTTGTTTGTTTATGTTGCCGTTTAAATCGAAATGGGCCTCGTCAGACATGAAAAGACAGTTCAACATGTTTCCATCCTCTTCCACCATTTGAAGCATCTTCTGGCAAAATTCCAAGCGAATCGGCAAGTCTGCAGCTTTCAGTTTGTTGGCCATTTGAATTTTATATGGGAATAAGTCCAAATCTTTGTGCATAATTGACTGTAATGACTGTCTGCTTACACCCATTTGAGCAGATAAGCTTCTTGTCGAAACACGTGGATTGTTTTGTATGGCAGCAGCTACAGCAGCGATTGTTTCCTCCGTTCGAACTGAAGGGGGATGGTAAGGTCTTCTGTTGACTGTACCATGCTCGGCAAAATTGTTTACAAGTCTTATTATGGTCCATCTGCTCGGAGGATTGCCGCCAAACGTGCGCCTATACTCTCTTTGAACCGAAACTACGGACTCCAGTGCGTGATAGCGGCGGACAATCCAAATTCTTGTTTCAGTGTCCCAGTTATCCATTTTTGTTCAATGTAAAAGTCAATCTGCAAAATAAAACAAAAATTAACCAGATTCATTAAATAGAAAAAAAGTTATTTAATTTTTTTTTGGTAGCGGCTTTCATCAGCCACCCTGTATGTATATAATATCATTAACTTGAACCTAATAAATTCTTAGCTACGCAGCTTCATATAACCTGTGTCTTTTCAAAAACTTTATACAGCGTGTGTGGTGCCCAGCTAACTCCTGAACCTATTGTGAAAGTTTCATAGACATCGACTTTAAACTGTGGATATTAATGAAGGACAAACAAAACACTGACATATTTAAGTCCGTATCCATATCTTAACTAGTTTGGGAGGTATTTTGTTTGAAATCGAACTCAGTCTGTTATAAGTTCAGACATGCATTAAAGCGTGAACGGGGTTTATACATAGTTTTTAAATCAACTTTTTTGGCTAAGAATTGTTCAAATCGAAAACAAGAGATTTGATAACCTATCGTGAAGTATACGTCACGTTGGTCTTGAATACATAAAAACTAAGTAAATACTGCCAACATATCAATTAGAGTTTCCGCTAAACTGCGCACATATTGAATAACATGTTTTTCTAAAAGATTTTATTTAGGTATGAATACATTATGAGCCGAAAAATGAAAGTTAGCTTGTGGCGGGGGGAGCAAATTGAGTAGACAAATTAAACTACTTTGACCTAAAAAACCTTGGAAGAAATCAGAATGACCTACTTTTGCTCACTAAAAATAAAGAAAACAGTGGGGGGGGGGGGAAAGGAGGAAACATTTTTTTTTGTTAATGATGGCTATAGTTGTTTACGCTATTCAATTTTTTTTCCAACACAACGATTCACGCTTAAATAAATTCGAATTTTCAAGCAATTTCGTTTGCATATTCAATTTTAATGCGCACTTTTCTACACGCAATCACATTTCTTTAAAGGCATAACCGAAAAACAAGAACACATTTTCATTGATAAAAGCGGAGCTAAGTAAAAAATTCTGATTGCAAGTAAGATACAGAAAACAAAATTAAAATAAAATATAATCGAATAGCAAATAAAGCTGGCAAGCAGAACAAATAACGAGTACAAAACTTTTAGTTTCCTCCCTTGTGTAAGAATAAATAAAGAACAACGTGCCCCAAAGCCATTTGCTTGTATTTCCTTTTGAATTTTATCTGTGGCTGTGTGCCTTGAATTATGAGCTGTCTTGGGCAGAATAACAACCGCAAAAGTAATGTCTACATTCTATGGAGTTATCTATAGGAAAGGCGGCTATGAATGTAGAAAACTGCTTTAAAATAAAAAATAGAAAGCAAGAAAATAGATTTCGATTGAAGCTATATCTAAATGGCGACCACATTGTTTGTTTTTTTTTTTTAGAAATTTAATCAGACACTTGATACATAGCACATACATTTTTTGGAATTTTTACACACATTTATGTACGCAGCTACAGAGTGTCAAATATCACTTAACACACACACACCAACTGTAACAAATTGGCACAAACACGTGCAAAACCTACTCAAACGACGCTCAATACAAAACGCTTGAGTTTGATTGAAAAATATTTAGTGATAGAGACTATATAACAGTCACGTTAACAGTTGAATTTAGTGTTCTTAACAGCACTTGCTGTTCGCCTTTTACGAAGTTTGCTGTTGCGCTCTTGCTTAGAGCGCTCTTCTGATAATCCTGTCTTTCTCTCAAATTAACAGAGGTTTGTGTAGTTAAATTTTTTTTATTGCGTGACTTTTTTTGTAGCATAAAAAGAAGCTTTCGTTTTGAATTTGCAAGGATTTCCTTTTATTTTGAATTTTTCTGTTAGTGTTTAGATGGGTGGCCTTGTTGTTATATTTTTTAAGTGCTACAGACGTACCTATGTATGCACACATGTTTGTATGTTTGTATATGAATTCCTGCAGCCTCTTGCGAAATTTGTTGAAAAAAATTAGAATTTTATTAGAATTTCTTCATCAATGGCTTTTATAATGAACCTCGAACGTGCAGAGATATCAAAATTGTTTGTTTTTGATTGGGAGCGAAATGTTGCTCATACGCAGCGTAGCACCAGTTTCTAAAAAATTGCTACGTTTCTGATTGGCAAACAGCTTTTTTCATGGTATGCCAGGTAAAGTCAGAAAGTTTTAAAGACAATTAAAAGAAAAAGAAGGGAGTTAAAACAAGAGAGTAGAGAAGCAGATTAACAACAAAAATAAAGAAATAAAATAGAAAAGATAAAGAATTCCAATTTTGCGTTGGGTACCAATTTCTTCACGGCATATTTTTTATGATTTAATTTTATTTGCTTTGGAATAAGCCTTATAAATTAAAAGAAAAAAAGGAGATAAAAGAGGAGAGTAGAGAAGCAGATGAACCTGAAAAAGGCGTAAAGATATTAATATATTGAACGGTGATAATTGGTGAATGTGATATTCATTTTATGTTTATGTTGCTGTTGCTATTAATAAAACTGAAGCCTCAAAACTACCCGTAACGCTGCGATTTCAGGTGTACATAAAATTACGATTATCGGCATACCATACCATGATAATAAAAATAAAATATTCATCCCTACTTCTTTCCTTTCCGGAAATCCTACCTCAGAATTTTAGTATAGCACAACCTACAACAACCTGGCATTTTTTTAAATAACGTCCTATTTTCAGAATAAGTTCCAACACATATTCTTTTGTTGTTGAAAATATTCTGAGATAGGGCTTTATTGGGTTTTTAAAAAATATATATGGTGTCTTTACACTCACGCGCCGATATGTACTATTTATTGCATTGTACTGAGCTATGTAAAGCCTCAATTCAGGTTAAAGTAAAAAAGTGAATTATTTCAATATAAGTATCACCCCTTACTTTACCTGTTATGTTGCGACTTCAGGTGTACCGCAACCATGAACCATCGTCTAATTGACCGTGATGATGCAAAGAAAACTTAATACCTTTCATGAATACGCATCACGGTTTTAAGTGTCCGATCCTTACTCTAAATTAGTAAAAACTCAGCAAAACTGATCACTTAAAGATGCAAAGCCCAAACCCCATTTATCAGAACAATCGATTGTATGGGAGCTTTATGTTGTGTTGATTAATCCCATGCAAAATGGCGGCTCCATACCAAATTTCATCAAGATATCTCAAAAACTGAGGGACTAGTGTGCGAACAAACAGTTCCGAAATAGATCTAGAAACGGCAAGAAAGGAATCCTCAAAAAGTTTTTAAGCAATCCCGAAATAATCCTGAAAAGGTGTCGAAATACGGAATTGATCCGAGCCTTGCCTCTATCTGCCACAATTACCTATTTCCTAAATTCTATATTACCTAAACTCTACAAAAATACTTTGCTACAATTTTTTATTTCTATCGAGAAGTCGATCCACTCCAAATAAACTTCAAATTTCACTTTCAATCAAAAGTTTTAATCGCCGCTAAAGAAGTTAACTTCAAAAATATTCGGCCGTTCCCATTTGCTTTACATTGTTTCAACACATATACATACACATACATACTACAGGCTTTTGAGCATAACCTGAATTGAGGTCTTTGTCAAAAAGTAGGTTCTTTTAATGTAGGTTATACCATTTTCTTCCTTGGAATGTGTACCGTAGAAGTTCAATAGGAGGAGGAGCTCGTCTTAAGCACTTTAATAAAAAAAAACACAATTAGATATCCTCAAATAAGAAAAAACCACTGGGAAATTGCATGAAACAAAGAACCGCCAACATAACAAACTCAATATATGTGCTTCATTAGTATGAGCCTATTTGCGCTACAGCCAACTCCCCACAAAAAAACTATCGCATACAATTGTGGTGAGTTTTACTTTGAGCAGACATTTGGCGCCTAAAAGTATACAAGTTGTAAATAAAAAGAAAACTAGCTGCTTGTAAAATCATGTAACATGTAACTAAATACTTACAAACATAAATTTAAATATGTAGCAGCTGAGGAATATATATGTACGCGCATGAGAAACAACAGAGCTGGGGGACGCTTACCTTGAATAAATCGAAAATAAACTCAAATCTGTGATTGCGTCTGGAGAATTTGTGGTTGTAGGTGGAAGTTGAGTTACTATTTGTTATTTTCGGCTATATACCACTAACACTTAAATAATAAATAGTAAAAAGTTTTGTATAAAAATTTCACTCAAAAATCCGACTCCTGCTGCTCACAAACTTTGAGTGTGTACGCATGTAGTTGTATGCGTGCGAGCCTGTTCGTGTTGAAGCTTTTCAATGTCGTTTTCTTGCACAACGTTCAGTCATATTTTCAAACGCTTGAGAAACGCACGCAGCGCGGTAAAAACGTAGCTGTCGAAACGTTTTACATAGCTACTTTTGCAGCGAACAAGTGAAAGGACATGCAAAGCAGAAACATATACATAGATATGAATAAAAAGTTTGAAAAGCAGTGAAAAAAAAATAAAAAAAAATAAAAGTACAATAAAAAGTGCGCTAAAAGTAAATGAAGGGTTACAGGTGAAAACATTTACAAAATAATAATAATATTTAATGAAAGGTTATATAAATTACCAACAAAAAGAGGAAATACCAAACAAAAGTGAAAGTGAGTGCAAACATATACGAAGTAAGGAGAGGGCCTCTTTTGGCAACATCTCAAACTATGTACTCTGCGAGCGCTGCCTTGGATTAATATGAACAAACAACAAATAATAAACATGAATAAAATCGCTGTCATTAAATGCTATTATTCATTTTATGGAACCAATTAATCTTTGTTAATGCTTGCTTGGTTGTTGCTTTGTATTTTTACCCCAATTTGTGGGTCCCTAACTGCTGACCAAATGAATTTCTTTGATTCGGAAAGGGTATCCATCCTGTGCCTTGCATGACTGTGTTGCGTGTGTACTGATTTTAAATGCCTAAAATTATACTTGGCGGTCTGCTGAGGACATATTACTTCTAGTAATATTATTTACAAAGTATTTGTTTTTGTAGTTAGAGTTTACTATGTACCGCATGTACAGTGTTGCACAATGCAATAACAGCTTGAAGTTTGTTGACTTATATCAACCCAATTTGCATACCAATGTTTACAAAAATATATCAAAAATAGTTGTCCACAAAATTTAAATAAAACATACGAGCAACCGAAAATATATCAAATATTTCGTCATATGCTTTCAGAAAAACATCTCTGAAAATTGAAGTCAATTTTATGCCACCTTGTTTAAGTGATGAAAGGGCAAATATACAGATAAACCGACAAACACTTTTTTAACATACATTGGAATGTTACATACATTATGACTGCAGAAAGATATTTAGTTACAATCCAGGTACTATGGCCGAGTCATAGGATGTGGCTACGTCTAGTATTTTTGCGATCATGACTACAATCACGCCACTGTTTTGATGAGGGTTAAGATCACAGTAACGATACTTTTATGGTACGATTTGTTATCTTTACTACTTGCTACGTTAGAATAATAGTACCGGTTACATTAAAAGCATGAGCTAAACTCACTTCCGCGGTTAGGATTCCAGTCACGGTTAAGGTCATTGTAGCAGTGCGTTTATCGTTTAGGTTTCAGTTACATTTATAGTTGTGAAAACTGCTGCAGTTACGCTCCTCGTCTGGATTTTGGTCGCCTCTTTTCATGTTCACTTTAGCCCTACGCCCAACATCATTATCATCATAAATTGATTTATGATCATCATCTTGCTTTTCTTAGTAGACTTAATATCCTCCCACAAAATTTTCGTTTTATCGCTCAATTTCCCTTTAACATTCTATTTCATTTTCACTTTCCACTTCAATTGCTCTTCTTTTCATTTTCTTTCTCTATTTGTTTTTTTCATCCTTTTTTTCCTTTTTTCCTTCCTTTGTTTTTCTCCGTTCCTTTGTATTTAACTTTTTCTTATTATATTTTCTTCTTTTCTCCTTTTTATTTTTCTTTTACTTTTCGTTTTTTTCTTTAATCTTTTAATTTTTTCTTATATTTCTTATAATTTTTCTTTTGCTTTTAAATTTCCTTTTCCATTTTACCTTTCCTTTTTTTTCTTTTCATTTTTCCTGTTCTTTTTTTTCTTGTTTTTCCTATTACTGACCCTTTCCCTTTCAACATCTGCTCTTTCCTTTCTATTCTCCTCCTATTTCTCTCCCCTTTAACTTTAGTTTTACTTTCAATTTCACTATCTCTATCAGTTTCCTTTTGCCATTCAATTTCGTTACCTCTTTCCTTCCTCTTTCAATTACCCTTCCGTTTTTGCTTTTCCCTCTCTCTTCCATTTCGTTTTCTTTAATGAAACAATTGTTCTAATTTGTGTGATGTAAGTATTTCTATAGCTACTTCTTCTTTCGCTATTATTTTATATCAGCTCCGCCTTATAATTATTCGAAACCGAGTTCCCTTTGTCGTGAGCAAGGAACACTTCGCAATAGAAAGTTATAAGGGTTGCTAAAATACAGCACTTCACTGTAGATGATTCGGCAATATCACTCAAAAGGCATATTTTTGACATCAACGTGTACCATGTGCTGTGAAGTATTCTGGTTAGCTGTGCGTTGTTTTGCCGTTATTGCATTTATTATGTATAGCGCATGCGTTCCTGTTTCTAAATGTGTTTTCAAACACTTACGGAATATGGACTTACTCACATTTCCTTGTTTTCATGACATGGTCTGGTTTCTACGCCTTTTTTTTTGCCTTCTACAGTGACTGTAAAAAGTTCTGGGGGCAGGGACTACTGGCAAAAAAATTAAAATAAGTAGGGAAGTCTAAGTTCCGTTGGAACCGAACATTATATACCTAGTAGTGATCTATTATGGCATACCAATTTACGCAGGCCTATTTTAATAATTTTCAGTTCATATTATAAAGAAAGCTTATTGTTTTAAATAAAAACACTTCTGTTATGAGTTTTGATTGGTAAATTAATTTATTTGTATATAAATAGCTTCCCTACCAACCACTGCTACCCACATTTTTCAAAAAAACAATATATGCACATTTTATATCTGAAAAATTTGCGTTCAAATAGACAGACGGACGGAGATACGGACATGGCTAAATCGACTCAGCTTGTCGCAATAATAATTTCAGTATACTTATTTATGGGCCAATCACTTCTTCCTCTCAAACTTACAAACATTTCATGTTCATTAATGGTATGAAAATCAAAAAAGGTATATAACTTCCCTATTGCAGTAGGGTATTAAAAACTTGCCCGGATATTTTACTTGTGTGTTATCCGATTTGCTTAATTTTTGGCAGGGGTACACACATACTATACTACGATATACTTAAGCAGCTGACCAATTTTGAAATTTTGAATTGAAATATCAAGTCAAAACTAGAAGCAATCGCCTTTGAAAATAGCAGAATTTCTATGCTGAAAAGTGGGCGGCGCCACGCCTACTTCCCAAAATCCCCAAAATTTTTTGCGATTGAGTTTTGTTAAAAAAGCTTATTATGTGTGCAAGATCATATTGATATAGCTTGCATGGTTATAAAAATATCGCGTTTTACATTTTACAAACAAATTTTTCAGAACTATGTTAAAAAATTGGGCGTGGCCCTTGACCGATTTCGTTCATTTTTATAACAAACATTTATCTTTATACACTCAACATTTTCGAAAAATATCGTTTCGATAAATCGATTTTTGCCGGAGTTATGGCATAAAAAGTTTTGTGCAATAATCCACTATAAAAGGGGTGGGGCAATGCCACTTTTAAAAAATTTATATTTTTCGAATTTTTTCCTTCACGGAAACTTTGAAAGTGAAATATAAACTATATAAATCTTTTGTACGCAAAGTTATTTCCTATTAAATATATCTATATAAGTGGGCGTGGACCCTAACCGATTTCGCCAATTTTTTCCCGGAGCATATCTTGTATTAATGTAAATATGTGTGCTAAATTTCGTATCGAAATTTTGAATGGTTTTTGATTTTTGATCAATATTATTTCTAAATTTGACTTAATCAAAAATTTCACAAATTTCTTGAAAAAGTATTTTCTACCTTCACGTTAATGGACACACTAAATTTTATCCTTATAAGTGTATTATGTAGTGAATAATTATTTTTTTTGTATTTTCGAATATATTCTAAATATAAAAAGTAGGTGTGGCTATCATCCGATTTGGCCCAGTTTAAGCAGTGCTCGGAGATGAGTGCCAAGGAACCTGCATACCAAATTTCATTAAGATATCTCAAAATTTACTCAAGTTATCGTGTTAACAGACGGACGGACATGGCTCAGCCATTTTTTTTTCCTCCTGAACTTTTGACATATATAAGTCAATATCTATGTGGATCCGTTTATGTCGTTACATACTACCGTCAGGCGAATGAAGTTTGCGCAGCACTACTACTCTACTGTTCTATATACACGTAAATGAAGATTTCCCTTTTCTGTGATGTAAAAAATGTAAAAAGATTTGAATAACTACAGAGGTACAGCTGGATTGATCACACGTGAACAGGTTTCCCATGTCAATATTCTCTCTCTTGTGGTATCACATTTCATCTCCAAACAGTACTTCGGTATACACTAGTATGAATTATACACAGGGAGGTTTTTAAGAATGGATGAGTGACCTTCATATACGACTCTCCATTTTGGCAAGTTCCTTAGCATGCCACCGGTAAAGTATTAAGGACTGCATTAACTGCCTCTGAAAAAAAAATTTGAAGATTTTGTTGGCCATATTTTAAAGTCTAATGAACTTTCCTGAATTTTGTGTAAACTTTGAAATTTCTCTTTATGTGGTTTCTTTTATGGAATTTAGTATATTTTAAATGTAAACTATTGAAGTCATAACTTCTTCTTCTTTCGTCAAACAATATTCATTTTATGGTAATTGCTGTTGGAGCAGTGCTCGAATTTTTATATTTTGTATGTTGATTGATATTAGAGAAAAATTACAACGATATGCACAGCGATGGTATGGGATGACATGTTTCGAAGTGCCCAACTCAATCAACACGAAAGTGTTGCTATGCAAAAAAAAGCCCTTCTGTCTCTAAACTGTTGTTGTGGTAACGACAAAAACACTCCTCGAAGGTTTTAGGGAGTGTTGTCGAATTAACAGTCCTTGGCCGGATTTGAACCCTATATTCCCTTGCGGTACTGCCCGACTGTCGGGGTAGCGATTTATGACCAGTGAAACCTTCTAGGTCATGTCACCCTCCCTTGCGTAAGGAAGGATAAGATGGGAAATGAGAGGTGGGAGGCATCATATCCGTAGATCAACCATCGAGTTGTACGTCATTACCTTTGTGCATATTAGTCGCTTCTTATGAGCGGTGTGCCTACCTCGGGTATATTCTAAACCCCTAACCCGTAGGGGCGTATCTAAACTGTTGTATGAACACGCCTAAAAATATGCCACGTTCCTTGACTTGATATGTACCAAAGAATGTATAAAAGGAATAAAGCAAATGGCACATTAGAGGAAGAATAGCATCGTGACGCTACAGGGCATCATAGCTTAGTTGTTAGAGTACTCTAACAGCGGCTTTGGCGCAGACACTTAGGTTCGTATCCCAGTGTACGAGAAGGGGTCTGATGAGAAGTTGAGCACTTCGAAACATGCCATCCCATACCACCGCTGTGCATATCGTTATAATTTTTCTCTAATATCAATCAATATTCATTCAAATAACACTACTATTATATTAAACACAGCTGTATGTCCACCCAGATTAACAAAAAATCTAAAAATAAGTTGCCACTCTACGAGCAACTGAGAAAATATTTCTATTAAAAACAGCACAAAAATATTCCACAAAGAAACAAAAACATTTGATAAACATAGAAAAGTATTAGAATGTCAAGGCTTTCAAGCAAAAATAACAAAAACTCTTAGCAGTTAAATGTCAATAGTGTCAGCAGAGGTCCCTTGACAGCATTGTGCTGTAGCGCACACAACCCTCACAAGAACTATGTAAACAAAGTTGTCATATTCATGCATACATACGTAATTTTTTGTTGCATTCGGCATATTTATATAAGACGAAAGGATAGTCAAGTTGATAGCTGAGTCCTCATTCCCTTTCAACACTTGGCGTATAGTGAATACACGCACCAACACACACACACACACAAAAGCAGAAGCGGAAAAGAAACAAAATTCAAATAACCGGTGCCACATCGTTGTCAGTCGCACAACCTCACTTACTAAAACATTTGAAACAAAAATATTTTGAAACTAATTTTTATGGGTTTTTCTTTCTCCTTTTTTTCACTTTAGGACTTTTTCCTAACCAACAAAAACGTCTGCGTCGACTTTTTCTATAGCTGTGTGTTGTGTGTTTTACATAAAATAAAAGCTAATCCTTTTTCATGCAAATCAAGTACATTTTATCAGCTTAGAGGCTTAGCTGCCATTTGTGAAAAATAAGTGAAAAAGTGTGGTTTTTTTGTTGGGATTACCAACGTTGCGAAAATTTGTGCATAAAAAAGTGCGCTAAAAAGGCGGTAAGGAAATAAGCTACATGTGAATTTAATTTGAACATCATGTCGATCTGGTAAGTGTGAACGTTTTTTTTGAAAAGAGTTAAATGAATCTGTTTAAGTTAGAGTTAAATTTAATAATCTCCAAAAAAAAAAGTTACTCGAATCTCTTTGCGGTGTTATGAATGCTTTGTGAAATTTTATTTGTTTTAAAAGTGCTAAGGGGGAACAGTTGGGGCATCACTGATTTCTTTCGTTTGGTTGCTTCAAAACGAAATGTGGTGTACAGCGCCTAGAAGTATGCAGCCAATGGAATGGTCTGTTAGCTAAGCTTGAGTGGCATACACTTGGACAATAAAAAAGGTCTGTAGTGAGGCCATTCATGTCTGAATTAGATTAGTCCCAACCTCAGCTAAGTCCCTAGTAAGTGCTTAAGTCCAATTCAGTCTTAAGCTGGACTGCTCAGTACGCATTCACTCGATTCCACATCGCAATTGCGGCAGAAAAAGCTTCCAAATATGTTGAGGCCCGCAACATCTACTCCGATTGTGCTATGTTCTGTCAAAATGGCGCTTAAATTAATCTAAACATACCGGAATGAGTTCGCCGAACGTCTGCAATTTTTCCTGGGCCCACTACTCTGCACGAGAAACCTTCAGCCCAGTGATTGATTAATACTCTTGACTTATCTCTTCGAGAGCAGTCTACAGGTGGCCAGCTTTACTTCGAATTTCTTTTGGGGGCCAAATACACTTCACCAGTAGAAAATGTGAACACGATATTTGATTTTGTTTTGACCAGAGACTCACATGATGCTCATTCTAAAATCTTTTAAGGCAAAGCAGAGAGTGACAGGAATTTCAAGATAATCGTCAGGGTTACTATTGTTGAGCTCGGCGCTGTTAGTAGTAGAACTGGATAGCATCCCATCCACTGAGTCCTTCGACCCATCCTTCCTACAAGTGAATGAAGTTAGCAAGTCGAGCCGTCACTGGCACCAGTAATCTAACCGTCTCAGGATAAAGCCGAAGCCAGGAATAATGATGTATTTCCCGTTGTTCACTTAGCCTGATTAGATCCCAGGCCGCTGCCTTGTCGCCCCCAATATGCGCCGGAGGTTTTTACATCTCTAAGAAAGCATAGAAAAATTCGTTTTACCGCCACTGAGTATACATTTTCCATAAGCTCCAGCTTCCTAGGAAAAATGGGGAAAATGTCAAACAATATCGGTTCTGACAATTTTTGGAAAGCTTTTGCGAGAAAACAGTACGATGAATAATTTCCTTTGAGCCTAACTAACCCTTAACCTGTTGTCTATTTTGGCTCAAAATATCATCTCTGCATATTGTTGTTGTTGTTGTTGTAATACTCCCCGAAGGTTTTGAGAAGTGCTGTCGAACTGACAGTCTTTGGCAGGATATGAATCCGGTATGCTCCGGTAATCCCTTGCGCTACTG
This sequence comes from Merzomyia westermanni, assembly GCA_949987695.1. Lineage (NCBI taxonomy): Eukaryota > Metazoa > Arthropoda > Insecta > Diptera > Tephritidae > Merzomyia > Merzomyia westermanni. Next base: position 53,402,076 of record OX465290.1, read on the forward strand.
CCCGCCTGTCGTGGTAGTGATTTGGTATGACCAGTGGAACCTTCTAGGTCATGTCACCATCCCTTCCGTAAGGAAGGACAGATGGGTAATGAGAGAAGAGAAGCATCACATACTTAGATCAACCATCGAGTTGCACGTCATTACCTCTGCATCTCGATTTAGAGTGAAGCTAGTGATAATAGTCTCTATCGGTATATACCAAATTAGTGATATGGATATATAAATCGAAACTTTCGATAGTAACGAAATTCCAAAATACACTTGAATTTCTCTATGTAAAATAAAAAATTTTACACTGTCGATGCCACCACAATGCTGATATTTAAGAAAAATTTACGGGAGAGGTCATTGTTAAGCCAAATCAACAGTTTTAGATCTTTTGTATGTCTGTATGTATGTTTGTACGAATATCAATCAGAAACCTCCGAATGGAATTAAATGAAGATTACACACTTATATTACTAGATATCTGAGTTCAAGTTTAAAATATCCCTCATTTCGATAACTTTAACGGTTTCTGAGCTATCGACCAATATCTGGACCATTTTCGAATTAACATAAAGTTCCTCCAGGTCGAGGTGAATGTTTTCTAGTTGTATGAGATGTTAGAAAAAATGTCTTGGAACCTATATAAGCATGGAATCCCCAAGTCTCAGTATTCGCATCGATACAATCAGGCTTTATACTCAACATATCTAGGTAGAAAAAACGTTTAATACTTTTATTACAAAAACCACTTTATCAAGCTTCTACAGAAGTTTCTTACTTTCGGTAATTAATTTCTTTTTTAATTTCTTGTCTTTCTTATCTTTCAACCACAAACTTTCCACCTTTATTGCCGTCAATTTCTTTTGTTGGCTATTAAAACTTTAAACTTACCTAACTTTTTTACTCACTCAAACTGAAATGGCCAATGGCTACATTGCAATTTTTATTCCTCTTTAGATTGACCACTTAACAGCGAGAGTGATACATTTTTTTGCCTTTATTTACAAAGACTTTTATTGAACTCTGGTTTTTGTTGTTGCAATAAGCACTCTTCTACGTTTATTTATTTCGAATTAATACTAATTAAATTTCATTGTTGTTTACCAGAGATTTTAGTACTCATGCGAAAGGAGATTTTTATTTACTAAGCATTGTTTGAGGTAAATTAAAATCAAACTGATGAAAGAAGAGTGCTTTTGGATCGAATGTGTACTCATTTAGTTAGCCATTGCAAAATCCATAGCTTTTGCCTTCATTGGTTTTATGTGCTGTTCAAAGTTTTTGTTCAAAAAATAATGTTAATTGGTTGCCATTATTCAAGGGAAACATTAAGTTAACGTAACAAGTTCAACAAGATCGTTTTTCATTTATAATTAATTTTTTTGTTTATATATTTATTAGCGCTTCCTCGTGTTTTTATTAGCAACATAAAAATACCTGATGTGGTGCACCACGGGGCGTATACGTAATTTAAAATACGAGTAAGTGAGATTTGTTGGTATATAAATACCCTCGTTTGCGCAATTCGAGTTGAACGTCTGCCTTTGTTGTAAGTATTTTATCAATTAATTACCTGATACAGAAAATTTCCATTCGTAGCTAATTTCAGTTAAATGAAATTTATAAATTTTATAGATAGAAGTTTTGTGAGTCATTGTTTTTGATGTAATATTTGTATATGTTTACTAGAGCGGGTCAGATTGTATGGATGGATTTTTTTTATCAGGAGTATAGCAAAAACGTAATCTACAGTTGATTCTAAGAAAAATTGATGAAGACAGCTCTAAGTCCGATTTCGAGTCCCCCACTTTTGCAAAATAGATATTTTGCCATATGAATGTAGGGTTTGGCCAAAAAATCTTCATAGGTTCTGATAGAACTATAGGAAATATATCATATTGGGCTTACTTTAAAGGTATTTTACGTACATTTCAAAATCTGTATTGATATCTATAGTATTTTTGAATTTTAGTAGAGATATCAGGCTTAAATTATGAGAAATTAGCCTAAAATTAATTTTTAACTACTAAATTTTGAGTGATTTCGTAAGAACTTTGACTGCCTTCAGAAATTTTTGTTCAAGCAGTATAAGTCGAATCGGAACTCGAATCTAATCCGTCATCTTTCTGGCACTACATAAATTCAAAAAGAAAATCAAACGGGTTTCCAACCACCTTTGTATATAACGGGATATTTTCTGAAAACCAACAGGCTTCATGCTATTTGTTCGCCGAATTTTTTCAAGAGGTCTATGAAGTGAATAACAACCAATCTCTTCCTACCCTAGCTTCTCCATCTTTACCACCAATATCATCGTTTGTAAAGGGTGTTTTTTTTAGGGGTATAGAACTTTGAATTGAAATAAAACACAAGAAAATCGTTTTAAGGTCCATCAATTTGGCTTTATTGGAAGGATAATTTTATGCCATTAATGTTTGAATATGATTTCGTGCATGTGGCCGCCGCGGCTGGCTCGAATAAAGCCAATTCTACAGGTCCAATTTTCAACCACTTTTTCGAGCATATGGGGCCGTATGTCGGCAATAACGCCACGAATGTTGGCTTCCAATTCCCCTAACGTTTCTGGTTTGTTGGTGTAGACGAGCGACTTCACATATCCCCAAAGAAAATAATCCAATGGTGTCAAATCACACGACCTTGGTGGCCAATTGACAGGTCCATTCCGCGAAATTATGCGCTCATCGAATGTTTCCTTCAATAAATCGATTGTGACGTGCGCTGTGTGGCATGTAGCGCCGTCTTGTTGGAACCACAACTCATCCACATTCATGCCATCCAATTCGGGAACAAAATAGTCGGTTATCATGGCTCTATACCGGTCTCCATTAACGGTAGCTGCCTCTCCAGCATTATTGCGGAAGAAGTATGGCCCAATGACTCCACCAGCCCATAGAGCACACCAAACAGTCAGTTTTTGTGGATGTAATGGCGTTTCAAGGGTCTCATGTGGATTCTCTTCACTCCAAATGCGGCAATTTTGCTTGTTGACGTAGCCATTCAACCAAAAATGAGCCTCATCACTGAACAAAATTTTGCGATGAAAATCAGCAGCGAAATCAATCTCATTTTCGGCCCATACACCAAAATCACGACGCATTGCATGTACTCGCGGCTTTAATTCTTGCACAAGCTGGATCTTGTAAGGTCGCAAGCCAAGATCTTTGCGCAAAATCTTCCATAAAGTTGATGGACAAAGCTCCAATTGCTGTGCACGGTGGCGAATCGATTCATTCGGGTCCTCTTCAACACTTTGCTCTACAGCGGCAATTGTTTCTTCGGTGCGCACTGTTCGACGTCTCTGCGGATGCGTATTATCACATAGAGTAAACGTAGTGCGAAAACGATCCATGGTTAACCGAATTAATTGCTCTGATGGACGATTATGTCGACCATAAAATGGACGGAGCTCACGGTAAACTTCGCGAACTGAACCATTATTTGCACGATTTGCAAGCGTTGTTCTTTTGTCAACCTGTTCATGATGAAATGGCAAACCAAACTGAACATAAATGACATTAGAGTTGCCAGATTTGACCACAAAATGCCAGTTTTATCTCTATTCGAAAAACAAACCTGTAAGAAAAACACCCTGTAGTTGATGAGTGTGATGTGACTGTTGCAATCTCTTAGCGTTCAGCAATAAGTTGGATAACGAAGGACTTTGTTCCGCATTTTTCAAAACATGTCCAATTACCAATATTTTTAATGCATGTCTCACCAATGGCATTTTTATTGACGACTGGAAGGTGTGCTCTATACATCCAATTTTTAAATCAGGAGACCGAAACAGCATCTGCAACTATAGGCCTATAGTAAAGCAGAGTACAATGGCGAAGCTGTTTGACAGTGTCATTCAGCTGAAACTTTATCTTCACGTACGTAATATACTTAGTCATTGCCAGCACGGTTTTATGCCTGGTAGATCTACGTGTACTAATCTGCTTTTAGTCACGCATGAGATAGTTAAGGCATTTAATTGCCAGTCCCAGCTTGAAGTGATTTACACCGATTTTTCCAAAGCCTTCGATAAGGTAGACTATGCAGTCCTTTTTCATAAGTTAAAAATATACGGCATTACGGGTGAGCAATTGGAATTTTTCTCTAGTTTTCTAAGAGGAAGAAAACTTTTCGTAAAAATAGGGTCTACCACGTCCAGCATCTGTGTCGATGCGTGGTCAGGTATTCCGCAAGGAACTCACAGCGGCCCTTTGTTGTTTCTACTCATTATTAATGACCTCCCCTTTCACTTTAAATATGTGAACTGTCTAATGTTTCCTGACGATGTTAAACTCTTTCTGAAAGTTGAAAGCATCTCTGATAGCGAAAAGTTGCAGCATGATCTAATGTTTTTCGAAACGTGGTTTAGTTTAAACCACTTGTATTTAAATATGAACAAATGCTCCATAGTCACATATGCTAGGAAGCCGAATACAGTCCTTTTCGACTATTGTTTGGACAACAAGATGCTCAATCGTCTCTCAGAGATGAAGGATTTGGGTGTAATATTTGACGCCAAGCTAACCTTAAATAAACATATCGATTTCATTACCTCAAAATCCTATGCATTGTTAGGTTCCATTAAAAGAAACACTAGGGAATTTAAAGACCCGAATACCCTTAAATCTTTATTTATTGCTCTTGTACGGAGTCGGTTAGAATATTGTTCTTTGGTATGGAGTCCGTACTACGATTTATACTCCGCTAAAATTTAAAGGATCCAGAGAGTCTTCACGAAATTTGCTTTATATAACACTAACTTTGAAGGCGGTCCTCCGCCTTACATTAGCAGATGGAAGCTTCTTGGCTTGCAGTCTTTACATGACCGAAGAATTTGCTGTGCATTGCTATTCGTGTATAATGTGACTAACGATAATATTGATTGTGATGACCTAAAGGCTTTGTTCAACAGTTACATAACCCCAAGAACGCTGAGATCTAATCGTTTATTTGCAGATTCAACGAGTACGACTAATTAATCATTGAATAAACCCATTAATAGATGCATTCGTCTTTGTGATAGCTACGTAAATGTAATTGATCTGAATTCGAGTTTCTATACATTTAAATTATGTTTGTTTACATTATTTAATTAATTTCTTCTATTTATATTAATGTGATAAACAGTCTAGTCTGTAAGATTTATTAATCAGTAGACTGAGATAAAGAAAGAAGTAAATAAATAGAAATAGAAAATAATTTAAGGAAATTTCTTATGGAAATTTTTTTTTTCTTTACAGCTAAAATAAGTTCACCGCATTTCCAACAACTTTCATTCAGACAGTTTTTTTTTTTCGAATTCGTTTTAGTAGAAAAAAAGTTTCAAAAAAACACCTATATTTTCAAGTAATAAGCAAAAAAAAAAACAATTTTTTAACAAATTTTTCAAAATAAAAGTAATGTTATGTTATTATTTTTTAAAATTTTTTGCTCTCCATTCATGGTTGTTTTTCACGACTTCACGTTTTTTTTTTCCTTGTTGTTGGTTTTACGGTCTGCTCATTTTACATATTTTTTGTAAGTATAACGAGCTCAAGACCAGTTGATAATAATTTTTAGTTAATTATTATAATTTTTGATTAGAGGAAAAATTTAAAGCAACAAACATATACAGGCTATAGTTATAGTACTATTTCGAAACAGTAGAGGAAAACTTAAATTAAGCAGCTTGCAAAACTACACGCGGCATAGCCTATGGGTTAGGCAGCGGCGCTGGCAATCAGAGTGAGTGGGTTCGATTCTCCACAAGATCCTCTGAAAAAGCAAAAACTATACGAATTAGTCTGACGAGAAATCGTGGCTGTTTTCGAAATAGTACTATAACTATAGCCTGTATATGTTTGTTGCTTTCAATTTTTCCTCTAATCAAAAATAATAATAATTAACTAAGAATTATTATCAACTGGTCTTGAGCTCGTTTTTTTTTTCCTATAACACGTTTAGAAACAGATGTTACCAACTGTACATATCTTTCTGTTCCTTGTATATGCATTGGAATATTGGCATCATCTAGTGTTGGCTCCTCATAATCTAAGAATTGTACCAAGTGATCGTATGGAATATTTCTTGGGAATGTGGGTTCAAATCGTAAATTATCGTCATTCAGATCAATCATATCGGTATAATCTGAAGCATTAAAATTCATATTATATTTTTTGTAAACTCTGAGTTTAGTTGGATCAAGTATTTTTTCTCGATAGCATAACAGTTTTTGATAGCTCTATCCCGTATGGCGTTTTAATCATAAAATAACATTGTTAATAAAATTTTTTCTGGATGAGCGTAGTATGAATTATTTTGGATTACACCATCTACAATAATAAGTAAATGTGGTAGGTATCGTGTAAAACGAATAAACTTTGATAAAAGTACACTGCCGCATACAACAGAATTATAGTATTTTACATTGAAATATATTGGCACATAAACTCTAATAATATAAAATTTTAGAGTTTTCAAATTTTCCGATGGTGTATTAGTTGTTGTATATAGACGTTATAGCCTGCTTGCTTTGGTTAGCCATCGAGAATGTACAACTGGTCTTGGTTTTATGTTAGCTGAATCAACTGAAACAGCACCATTTGAAATTGCTTTGGCCATTTGCTATAAATATTTAACTTTATTCTTGTTTATCACTGATCATACCAGGCATATTTTCCAATGCTATTGGTTCAAAATCACTTACAACCTGAAAAATAAATTTTTTAGATCAATTAAAATTAGTATAATTTTCCTATTTTAATTTGATTGAAAAACTATTATAAAATAATTTTAATAAAATCCATACCTGAAATGTTTCACAGTCTTGAATGTCTTTGAATATATTTCCACTTGCTGCTCTTGGTCCACTCGTGACTGTTTTATCTAATGCTCTGAATAAATGACCAAATGGTAATTAATTGAAATGAAGTAAACATATAAACCAGTGCAGGGGTCTATTTAAATGCTTTTCAAATAGTCTTATATTCCAATATTAGCTGGTTCTCCTTCGCTGCATATTCCAATTAATTGATCTATTGACAGTTTTTTGCTATTGAAGAATTCATTTAATTTTTTTAATTTGTGTCTTGCATTTTCTTCTTCACCTAAATTAACACATCCAAGTAATTCAACATTAGGCTCTTTTAGAACAACTAAATAGGGTTCTTCTATCATATTTGTATGAAATTTCTCATTAATTTTCCCTCTAGTTAATGAATAATTTTTACTGCCATCGAAAGAAAATGCAGTTATGTTGGAATTTATGTATCGTTTACGAAGCACTTCATCTCTAGCTTTAATTTTTTCTTTGGGAACTTTAGATTTATCCATTATGACAAGTTAACCACTAACATCTCGAAAATTTATATTTTCGGAAAGGGCTGTTGCTTAACATGAAGCAACTCTATCTGAAACACCGAATCTGTCGAAAAGTCGATTAATCGATTTGAAGTCGTTGTTTGAAAAAGTAATCGATTATCACTAATCGACTAGTTGTGTTTTTTATTGACAATGGATGCTCTATTCGCATGGAACCGAGTTCCATCAGCTTCATAAACGTGCGTTTCAATGCTGAATAGTTTGTTTTCATTTCAAAAATTTTATTTATCAAATTACAGTATTCGTTTAGTCGAAATCGAAAATTTGCTATTCGATTTTTAAAAAGCTCAATAGTTGCTATTCGACTTGTCGACTAATCGATTAGTCGGATAATCGATTGTAGACAGGTATCAGGTGCAGTAAATTTAGGTAGGAAACACTCATTCGCATTGATAATTTTGACTAAGTTCAACTACCAACTCATAATAAATAAATAATCCACAAGCTACAATAATTACGATCTATAAATCGACCACTTTAGCGACACTTTATTATGTATATTATTTATACTCCTAGTAGAGCCTTTATATGTTATAAGTGAATCACATATTCATATAAAAATAAATTGAAATTAACTAAATTGAATTAAAATAAAAATAAATAAATAAAATAAAACAAAATAAAATAAAATAAAATAAAAAAAAAAAAAATAGAATATAATAAAACCAAAAAAGATAAAATAAAATAAAGTAAATAAAAAATTAAAAAAAAAAAAAAATTTAGCAGAATTAGACAGTGTACGGGTCATTTCCTTATGATTTTCGGGACTTTCGTGATTGTTTTCGGGAGTACTTCTTTATTGATTTCTTGACTTTTTCATGACCATTTCGGGAAATAAAATAAAATAAAATAAAATAAAATAAAATAAGATAAAATAAAATAAAATAAAATCAAATAAAATAAAATAAAATAAAATAAAATAAAATTAAAAAAATAAAATAAAATAAAATAAAATAAAATAAAATAAATAAAATAAAATAAAATAAAATAAAATAACATAAAATAAAATAAAGTAAAATAAAATAAAATAAATTATAATAAAGTAAAAAAAGTAAAATAAAAAAAATAATATAAAAAAAAATAAAATAAAATAAAAATAAATAGAATAAAATAAAATAAAGTAAAATGAAATGAAATAAATAAAATAAAATAAAATTAAAAAAAAGAGACGAAAAATAGATAAAATGAAATGAAATAAAATAAGATAAATTTAAAATAATATAGCAGAATTAGGCAGGGTACGGGTAATTTCTTGATGGTTTTTGGGACTTTCGAAATTGTTTTCGGGAATACTTCGGGATTGTGTTTTTGACTTTTTCAGGATCATTTCGGGACATTGTCGTTAATTTTTTTGATCATTACATAATATTTTAGGAATTTTTTTCGGGACTTTTCCTCGATTGTTTTCACGACCATTTTTCGATCATTCCAGAATAGTTTTAGGATTCTTTTGGAATAATGTTGTGATTGTGGTCGCATAATTTCGGGATCATTTCGTAATTGTTTTTAAGACTTTTTCGGGATAATTTGATGTTGATCCAAAAAAATATTCTGTAATGGTCCCAACAAATAATCACAAAATATCCCGAAAGTATCATAAAATAATCCTGGAATCGTTCCCAAAATTTCTATCACGTATACTATGCTACATACGGGGTTTTTTTTGATGCACGGTTTTCAAGTAAACAAAATTTCTTCGGAGAATATGTTTCTTAAAGTAACATGAAGCTATATATCCAGCAAGTAACAAGAAATTTTTTCTGGTTCTTTTTATATTCACTCTTCAATTTGTTTTATGGAAATCTAAGCACAAAAATCCCACCATTTTTTAAATACAAAAAACTGGCCTCCTTAATGTATACGATTTTACTGCGAGAATAAGAACCTTGCACAAACTGTAACAGTAACATCATTTAGCACGCAAAATATCTTTGCTTCCCTGTCTGCGCTTTTATGCGAATTTAAGTTAAAGGAAAAGAGAAATAAGCAATTTAATTGCTCGTTTTTTGGCTCGCAAAAAGTGAGTAAGTGCGAGCTTCGTAGTTTTGGATAACAACGTATACAAGACACGTTTCCTGCATAAAAGGAAGCATATACATTCGCAGCAGGTTGAGTTAAAGTCTTGAACAATACTCCCATATTAAAGCGACGGATGCAGCCATGTGAAGCCTATAGTAAAAATAACAAAAACATTAAAGTAGCAATGACATGGAATTTACTTAAAGTAGAGCAGGTTTGAGATGCTTGCTGTATAGACTTAAGTTTCTGAAATGTATAAGGTTACAAAGTTAAACAGGAAAACCCGCAACTGTGAACATGCATCATAGTGATATAGAAAAAAAAAAGCCAATTAATTGACGCGAACCTTCGAGGAGATTAAGGCCGAGCATTTCTACGAATTTTTGATGTGCTGCTTCTAATTTTTCCCTACAAATTCGCGGTACCTACAGTTTTTTGCCGATTCCACACGGCACCTGCGAAGGAGATGATTTTTTGCTGAGAAGCCTTCCATGTCAACAATATAGTCGGAGAGTTTGCGAAACCACTGCCGAAGTTGGACCCTGTTTTGAAAAAAACCTCCTCAAACCACTTTGATGTTACCTGTCCCCGCACTCGAATCTTGGACCTTCGGTGTGGTAGGCTAGTAACACTACCGGCACACCACGACAACCGTGACATATATACTCGTACGTACGTTTATGTCTTATATTTGGGCATGTAAATAAATCACTTCGGGAGGGATCAAATAATTGAATAAAGCTGACTGTGCAATATACGAGGTGTGTTCAAAAAGTATCGCGAATTTTGTGTTTTTTCAAAAATTATTTATGAGATATTATACACTTGTGCCAACGGTTTTTCCAATCTTCGAAGCACTTCAAAAAATCATTTTTTTGTATCTTGTTCAGCGTCTCCTTCGATGCCGTCTTTATCTCATCAAGAGAAGCGTAACGTCGTCTTTTCGTGGGCCTCTTCAGTTTAGGGAACAAGAAAAAGTCACAGGGGGCCAGATCTGGGGAATACGGTGGCTGCGGCATCATTAGTGTGTTGTTTTTGGCCAAAAAGTCGCGCACAAGCAACGATGCGTGAGCAGGGGCGTTATCGTGGTGCAAAAGCCAATTTTTGTTCTTCCACAAATCCGGGCGTTTCTGGCGGATTGCTTCACGCAAATTGCGCATAACTTGCAGGTAATATTCCTTATTGACCGTTCTTCCCTGTGGCAAGGACTCATGATGCACCACGCCCCTGCAATCGAAGAAAACTGTCAGCAAAACTTTCACATTCGACCGAACTTGGCGCGCTTTTTTCGGTCTTGGTTCGTGCGGCAGCTTCCATTGAGATGATTGAGCTTTGGTTTCCACGTCATAACCATAAACCCACGATTCGTCACCAGTTATGACCCTCTGGAGCAAATTTGGGTCGCCGCGGACAGAGTTTAACATCACATTAGCAATGTTCATGCGATGCTGTTTTTGGTCACAATTGAGGAATTTTGGTACGAATTTCGGTAAAAATCGAAGACGATCCAAAACACGTGCAAGCAAAGCAGCTGTCAACAATTAACTGAACATTCAAAATGGCCGAGCTTGTCGGCATAAGTGAGAGACATGAGTACCAACATAACGCCACAAAAAATTCGAAACTCGAATATACGTAACCAGCGAAAATTCAAAATTCGCGATACGTTTTGAACACACCTCGTAGATGTTAAGATAAATTGAATCGAAGTAGCAGATGATATAGGCGAAAGTATGACCAGTGATCAATTTTAAAATTGTTATATAAGCTTTCCGTATAGGAAGTAGGTAACATTTTAACTCTTAAGGCCTTTTGAGACTTTGTTAGTCAAGTATTAGGCATTACGACCTTTAAGATTTGGCTGAGATAACGATGAGCTTAGTTTTGCAACTTTAAACTTTGCTTTCAACAAACCTAGAATATTTATCTGCTCACAAATATCAGATGTAGCTAATATGTATTAATGAGCATGGATACTGATCCCAGACTATTAGATATGTTAAGATCTGAGTTCTGTCGTTGCGACATGAGATACCTCGAGCTCCTCCTCAGGTATGAGTTGTGGTTGGTACTATATTATACGGTTCACCGTTCCATAGCCAGAAGCCAATGTTTCATTAGTTAAGATTGCTATTGTCTAGTAAAGAATAGACCATACTCCCACCATTACTTAGCAAGTTCCATACCAGTCACGCTTTTTCGTAAAACGAAAGCACAGATGTCTGCACGATTCCAAGTAGAACAACTTTGTTCCGGTCTGAAGAAGCTAGCCAGTTTTTGTTCTTTTTGCTAATACCATGGGCCGTATCTTCCTTCGATAAAGTATGTACAGCTCATCAGTCTGCTCTCCATTCCGAATTAATATTCCTTTCGAAACATTTTACTCTTAAGCACCATTCGAGGTGTCCCTTTTTTCTTCTTCTCTCCATAATTTAAGTAAGTAGTATAAAATATTTAATAGTTGTTTATAGGATCCTATAATATGGCATATCCGAAAAAGCTTTTGACTTCAGAACTCTCTCATTGAATTCGCAAAGCACGTACAGTAAAGTGCAGTCCCCAACATAAAGATTCTATTCCTATTTTTGTTACTGTACAGGTAGTTCTTCAACGTTTATTTCCCCGCGCTAACATTAAAAAGGCGATAGTTGGGGTAAGACATGAAATAAATCAGGACTTGAAACCTTTACTACCGTAGCCGAACGGTAGTTGGATAAAGTAGAAAGTAGAGCACGAAGAGAGTGCTAAAAAGACTGCACAGCCGAAAACAATCATTCAAGTGGCACACGAGCTTCTCGCCCATTTTCGTATCAAACGTGATCTTTCATTATATCGTGTGTGTAGTTTTAAACATCGAAAGGGGACTAGAACGATGCACGATACAACTAAATCTATAGTAACTCAATGATTTTGGACCAAAAGCTGATATGATATCTTGAATTGGGACTTTGAAGCTATGGTACAGAAAAACGTAGCTTAAGGTTCAACCAGGGACCGTAATTGTTATAAGTCTTATGATGAAACTCGCTATTTGATCGGTATTTTCAGATGTTTTTTAATAAAAATCAGCAATGATAGGTATACTCAAGTTTTGTTTTTTTGGTTGAGGATAATGTTTATTATTTGAGTTTTTTTTTTCTGATCGAGAATAAAACTCATGTTTGAGTTTTATTTTATTGACGAAAATAAAACTTATTCATTGAGCGATATTTTATCCTTCAAGACTAAAAATTAAGTTTTGAGTTTAAATTTTTTCACGGATCGAAAAAGGCAAAATGCCGCTGCGCCTTTTTCGCAAGTAATTAATCAAAAATATTTGTTGGTATAATCTCGTCAAGATATGTACTCAATAATTAAAACATATTTATAGCCAGATACATATGTATATTGTACATATGTTGGTACACAAAAAGGCTTTTTGAGCTTTTCGAACTGTAAAAAAAATTACAGCTTGAAATTTAATTTTTATTCTTGAAGGATAAAATACCGCTAAAGGAATAACTTTAACTTTCATAAAAAAAAATAAAACTCAAAAAAATTGATTATATGTAATTTATATAGGTTTCGCTCAAATTTTCTTCAATCAATGCAGATTTCTATTGAGCATGACAATACATGCACGTTCATATATTATAAACTGTCCTCCGATACTGGGAAGCCTTGGAGTTTTTTCATTTCAATATAAAAATAATCATTATCGGGGGCCCCTGTGTATATAAAATCTGATGATACAGTTGAGCCATATGTGAATTTATGAGGCTGCCTGGCGAAACCAAATTGATCCTGTGGCGGAGTAATGGATTTGTTCACCATGTCGAATTTTCCCGAGGTAGGCATACCGGTCGTAAGAGGCGACTAATATGCACAAAGGTAATGACCTGCAACTCGATGGTTGATGCCTCTCACCTCTTATTATCCATCTTATCCTTTCTTACGGAAGGAGGGGTGACATGATATTGAAGGTTTCACTGGTCATAAATCGCTACCACGACAGTCGGGCAGTACCGCAAGGGAGTACCGGAGCATATCGGGTTCAAATCCGGGCGCTGGACTGTTAATTCCCCGAAGGTTTTGGGGAGTGTTTTTGCCGTTACCACAACAACTTACAAAATTATCGTGTGTGCTCCCGATTACTGAGAGCACTTTTTCACATAAACACGAGCTTATTTCGCTTTATAAAGCACATTCTATTGTTCCACCGAGAACGTCACAATAGGTGCTAACATTTTAACCATAACTACCTAGTGCGGAGCAGAAAACTCTTCTGTCTCAGAACTAGAAACAGCTAAACCATTTGACGACAGCACTTAACTCTAGAAGAATAAATGCCCCCAGCTGCGTTAAAAAGGTTAACCGCTAGCCACCTAAACGATCGGAAAGCGTTCGCAGTATTAAGGAATGTAAAATCTAAAATTAGGTGAATTAAACTGGCGTCCCACAGAGTTGCTACCTATACCCTTTTTATTTGATTTCAGTATATTCCTCATTATTGTCTACAAAGACAACTGTACCATTATGGCTACAGGAAATAATCCATCCATCGATGAACTATGTGCAAGGATCCACAGTTTTTGCACCGCTTTTTAAGGAGCGAAATCTGAAATTTTTATCGACTTAGTAGACAGCACCGCTTTTTACGTCGTGGAATGCGAAGGTGATACAACAATTAAACATACGCGTTGCATCGTAAAATCTTGGATGTTGCGTTTGACAACTGTGTCCTATTCGCTACTCACGCCAAAGATACGTCACTCATGCAACCACAGTAACAAGTTTGTCGAACTACCGCAATAAGAACCGCTACTGGATTTTATCCTTAAGAACCTGATTCTCACCTACACCTAACGGTTAAAATGGTGAGTGTTAAATGTTATAAGGAAATACACTTTCTACGGACTTGGCATAAGCCCAAGCATCCGGACAGATCTTCATAAGCATTGCAATTAAATTCAGCAAACCGCGGAGCCACAAGCGGGCTCTAATAGACATCTCGGATTGTGAAGCCCGTTATTAACATTCAACTACCTAAAATAACTGAAGAAGAGAGGATACTCGCGTCACTCAAGGTCAACTGTATATTGTAGCAGTTTTATTTCTAACTTGTGCATTCTAAATATTTTCTCTATATGTAGTAGGTATATCCCTCCATTACACCAACCATCTCTTAAATTGTTCACTAGAACCAGCTTTTCTCACACCAATTTCGCTTTAGTCCAGACCTGTCCTACCTCAATACTCAAGTAATGGCTCCAACTGTATGCTTTTACATGACGATGCCAGTGGATGTAAAAATTCTCACCCAGTGCATTGATCGGTAATTTGTTTTCAACCCTTGCTACAGTTGTAAGGTCCTAACTAGTTTCATTTCGCATGTTTTCGTGGTATTTCTGGATAAGGAAGAGTATTTATCGATATCAGATACTTCAAAAGGTCTTTAAACCATCGGAGAAGTAGATACGAAGTGCGCAGTTCTAAGAGTGTCTTCCAACTGGTTCGGAATCTTATTGCTGAGATCCTCCATTAATTGTAAGTATCTGATGATTCTAGTATAAACCGATCCTGTTTTTCCTGACATTGGATCTGAATACTCTAGCAATCGTCTAGAAATCTAGCTCCCCTTTAAAGACGCCTATTATATATTTACCTAGCTACTAGCATACTAAAACAGCTGATGATATCACGTTATTCAGCATCTAGGGCGGACCTTTGTCAGTAAAAAATTTGTAAACATGTTTTACATTTTGTTTAAGTAGGCAGATGAGCTCAAACGAATAGTCAGTTATCTGCTCACTGCATTTCCTGCAGGTGTGAGCGAGCTAAGTACAACACGCCGCCTTCCGGCAAGGTTTGTACATGTTTAACCTGCTCACCGGTTGCTTGGTTGCCTATTTGAGGCTTGCGTTAATGAGAACTTTTGTTTATTTACTCCAAATTTAATGCAAACAGAGAACTACTGCATTCACTCTCATTTATGTACACATAATTATGCATTGACACATACATACACACACACAAAAGTTACGCTTAAACATATTTGTATGCTAGCATTCAGGTCAGCCCATGTGTGTGGAAATGAAGCGTTAAATGCTGCTGGGAGTATTTAAATAATTTAAAGCATACAAACGAAGCGCAGAGCATATCAAAATAGAAAAAAATACTCGCTCAATACACGCAGGCAGAAATGAATTTGAAATCAAAGGCAAATTCTCTTAATTTTTGTGTGTGGCAGCGTGGCCTGCAATGAGAAATAAATGAAAGTCACTATGAGACTGCTTTCAAATGTAAACCATTTTTCTAGCTTTGGCGCTCTACTTTTTCCTGCACAAATGTTCACTTTGAAAAGCTGGACTGGAGGCAGTCAACTTAAAATCGCTTTAATATTGCTGCTGGTTACTTATACGCCATATATAGATCTCTAAACTTGGTGCAGGCCAGTGTACAGACCTACAGAAAATATACATATAAGGGATGCCAAAAATGCTAGAGAACTATGCTAGTAAAACAGTCGAGGATGATTAAGGAACAAATGCAAATTCAATTCACGTTAAAATACCATTAAAGAATGGCATTCGAATTCGGTTGGAGAACTATGATTTTTTTTTTGGTTTTAAAAACTCAGGTATTTTCGATTTTACTGTCGTTTCCAGGAGTGCCACGCGAAAAGTTATGTTTGGCCTTGAAACATAAAACGACATTTATTTCAAAAAAAAAAATACTCGTAGGCGTAAATTTTTTTCCAACGTTTGATGTGTAGACATTTTTGGGCTCGGTAGGGGCTGTCCAGAAAAGTAACGCGACGCTGTATGTAACCGTGCCTCTGCTGGCGCTTGTAACCGTACTTTTGTCTTTGCCTTGTGTATATAAATTTTGTTTGACTGCTTTGCTGATATGTATGTGCGCTCTGCTTACATGGGTGTGTGTGAATGCAAGTGCTTTGCTGATTGTTATTATTCGGTAATCGTGACCAAACACGATGAATGCTATCAATCGGCAAAATATGAAGGCAACTGTTTTTATCATAAATATAGGCAGTGTATACAAAAACAAAATAAGTGATTATTCATGTTATATTTATTTTAGCTCACAATACTTAAAACGGTAGCTTATTTGGTTCGGTTGTGTAACCTTTGTTATACCTATTGAATGAAATGAAAAAAAAATTAACTAATATAATATAAAATAAAAAACATTAAAAAAAATTAAATAATTTGAAATAAAATAAAAATAAAATAAAATAAAGTAAAAAAAGTAAAATAAAATAAAATAAAATAAAATGAAAATAAAATAAAATAAATTAAAGTAAAATAAATTTAAATAAAATAAAATAAAATAAAATCAAAATAAATAAAATAAAATAAAATAAAATAAAAGAAAATAAAATTAAATGAAATTAAATTATTTAAACGGATCTATGATAACGGGAAGGAAAGGTAAGGATAGGGAAGGAAAGGAAAGGAAAGGAAAGAAAAGAAAAGGAAAGGAAAGGAAAGGAAAGGAAAGGAAGGAAAAGGAAAGGAAATGAAAGAAAATATAATAAAGAAGAAGAACAGAAGAGGCAAGAAGAATAAGAGGGCGAATGAAAGGAATAGCTAATAACTAACAGTGGGCGATCTTTCATTCAATTAAATTTATGTGAAGGCTACACATGTTTGCACATCAATCTCTACGAATACTTCGTACTCACGCCTTCTTTTAAGCAATATTTTTCTAATTACATGCATGCTTTTTTTCTAAATTTTTGCAGTGCATCGTGTCAAAAAATCAATTTTTCTGAATCAAAAATTTGTGTATTTAATTGAAAAAAATAGACTCCTTTATTTATTTAATTAGTGAAATACGGAAACATTTTAAGACCTTAACTATTTAATTTTAGGAGCCCGTTTATCAGAAAATCGGTTGTATCCCAGCAGTTTGTTATATTGGCCTGATATTTTTAGTTCGGACAAATGATTAATATATTATAAAATGTCGACCCCTTTCCAAACTGAATCACTTTTCCAATTAAAAAGGCAGATGGTTACTAGAAAGATGCATGTTACTTTATATTACACAATAAACAAATAAAATTGATATATTAAAAATTTATACTCAGTATACGATTAGGATAGTTGTCATAAATAAACCAAAAAACCGCTTTTTCTTCGCCATCTAGAAAAACGCGTTATTTAGCCCGTATACATACATATGTCACTATAATGTCGGAGCAGTCTTGCAAAAAAAAATATTCGAATTCGATGATTACTCTGTTATTTTCTCCTAGGTTCGATCGTTATAAAGTCAAAAACAAAACGCGATACCTAATGCTAGTTTTATTTACTCCTAATAACAGAAATACCAATTCACGAATTCGGAAGTATGTTCACTGTACAACTCTTGAAAATAAACTGATCATCACGCCTTACTTGCTAACTGCCATTAATAATCCTACAGGGTGCGACCTGACTCACTTAGAAGTTTCTAGGCTGTCCGCTCTCTTCCATCTTCCCTCTGCCGCATATTCGTAACACAGTACTCTCTCTGTTATGCTAGTTAGTGATGGAATGTAATTGCGTTGGGGTTGGAGACTACTTGATAACATTTGCTGAAAAACAAAGCCGTTTTCCGCCACTATCTCGGAAACGGCACAAGCTATTGGAATGATATTAAGTATCTACAGCTGTGTTCACAATAATAGTAGTGACATTAAATTGGATATCGTTCGATGAAAGAAGAAGAAGTTTGGTTTTTATTAAATTTCATTTCAAATATAACAGGTTTTATAGCAGAAACCGCATGAAAAGAAATCTCAAAGTTTCCACAATCTTCAGAAATGTTAATTAAACTTAAAAAATGCGCATCAAAATCTGCTGAGTTTTTGACAGAGTTTTTAGAAGATCTTTGATTACTCAGTTTTGTAGATCAATTAATTCTAGGTCAACATTGTGCAAGTCAGAAATCCCTCAAAAATTTCCTTGAGATTTCAGAACTATTTTCTCAAAGAGTTTATAGAAAAGCTTTGTAAACCAATCAATTATTCTTTTCCTTTCTTTTCTAGAGCTTTCCATGTACAGACTGTTGAAAATTTTACCTTATAAAAATTTAATTTTGTTCATGCGTTGTATGGAAGAAAACACTCAACACCCTTGACGAAAAAAATTCTGAAAATTCAGGGACATTTTTTAACAAGTTTTTACTTTCACATTATTATAGTAATTCATTGACCTACTGTTTACTCAAAAATTTTCCAGAAATTGTCAAAAAAATTGCTGATTTTGATTCCCAATTTTTTTATTCCCGTAAATAATATTTATAGGTATCTTCGCCTGTTATATTGGTAAAAAATTCTGGCTCAATTTTATTTTTTATTCTATTTTGTTTTGTCTTTCTTTATTTCATTTTTGTTGTTATTATATTGACCATAAAACCAACAACAAAAATAAATTTATAGCGGAGCACGCGGTTATGTACAATAACTATCTTCTAAAAATAGAAAGAAGAATGTACAAAAACAAAGTCCAGCATACATGATTTACATATAGACAGAATGTCTAAAATATTGTGTATACCGTTGGCAGATAACAAACAACAATTAGAGGAAAACTTACAGCAGCTTGCAAAACTATACGCAGCATATCCTATGGGTGAGGCAGCTGCGCTTACAATCAGAGTGAGTTCGTTCGATTCTCCACAAGACTATACGAATTAGTCTGACGAGAAATCGTGGTTGTTTTCGAAATAGTACTATAACTATAGCCTGTATATGTTTGTTGTTTAATTTTTTCCATCTTATCAAAAATAATAATAATTAACTAAGAATTATTATCAAATGGTATTGAGCTCGTTAAACTTACAAAAATTATTTTATTTTATTTTATTTTGTTTTACCTTATTTAATTAAAATTTATTTAAATTTTATTATTTTTTTTTTTTTGATTTTACTTAATTTAATTTTATTTATTTTTATTTTGTTTATTTTATTTTATTTTGTTTTATTTGATTTGACTTTGTTTTATTTTATTTTATTTTATTTGATTTTTGTTGGTTAGCTTACCGTTTGTTGAGTCCGTAATAACCAAGAAACAATCGAAACACGTTTACGCTTTAGGTGATTTATTCAGACTAAATATATCAGGATACACGAATATGAATATAGAGAAAGAGAATAGATATAACTGAGTTGCCAGATCTTAACATTCTCCCTCTCAACGTAGAAACTTTTGTACATAGCTTATATAATAATTTTTCATGGATGTATATTTGTTGCCTCCTGCATTATACAATTGCAAAAATCTTTTCTATTTTCAACTATAACAGTTTACATCCATTTTCGTGTTTAATTTTCTTCAAAAATTTGGTCATTACATCGGCAGCATTATTATCAGTGTTTATATAATGAACATGAATTTTAACTTTTTCAAAAACTTCTCGGACGTAATGAAATCTTAAATCTATGTGTTTACTACGCTTGTGAACCATTGGATTCTTAAGTAAATACTGCGCACTATGGTTATCGCGATACATCGTTGTAGGTTCGTTAACGTAGTCATTGTAACCCATTTCACTCAGTAAGCCTCGTAGAAAACAACGTCTTTGGCGCCTTGTCATAGAGCTATATATCCAGCTTCCATCGTACTGAGAGCAACGGTAGACTGCTTTTTGGATTCCCACGATATTGGACCATTTGACATAAATACCACGTAACCAGTATAAGACTTTCTGTCTTCCACGTCACCAGCCCAGTCGGATTCAGTATAACATACTAAGTTACTATTTCCGGCTGTGTAAGTAATCTTTAGCTCCAAACTATGCTTTAAATAACGTAGCACATGTTTGTCTGCTTTAAAATGGTCTTCATGTGGGTGGTTATTAAACTGGGACAATTTTGAGACGACGTGGGTGATATCTGACCTAGACAGTACAGCCAAGTACATCAACCCACCAATCAAACATTGATATTTCTTTGCATCGATGTCATTACATTTCTTCTCGCACTTTTTCAGCATAGTGTCATCAACCCACGGTGTAGCTGCCGATTTACAATTCTCCATGTCCCATGACGTTAGCAACTGCTGAATATAACACGTCTGGTGAATAGATTTTGAGCCCGTAGAAAGATTTCTATCTACTTCTAAGCCCAAGTAAAAACACACCGGGCCCCAATCCACAGTCTCGAAGTAACTATTAAGTTCAGTCAAAATATCTCTTACTTGAGTTGCATTTGAGCAAGCCAATAGAATATAGTCTACGTAAAGACCAATTAGACACATTTTGTTGTTGTGCTCCCTCTTAAAATAGACACAATTGTCCGCCTTACACCGTTGAAAACCCATGACTGTGAGGATATCAGAAACCCTTTTATTCCACTCGGGGACTGCTTGTTTTAGGCCATACAGGGGTTTTTTCAAATGACATACTTTATTTGGGTATTTCGAATCTTCGAACGCAAAGGGCTGTGACATTTATACCTCGTCGTTAAATTCACCGTTTAGATAAGCTGCCACTACATCAATGTGGTTAACCGATAAATTGTACTTTGCTGCTAAGGCTAACGATCGCCGAATTATTGAATGACGACTGGAGCATAAGTTTCACTAAAATCGACGTTAAGTTTTTGCGCAACCAGCCTTGCTTTGAGCTTTTCGATACCACCAATTGGGTTTTGTTTCACAGCAAACACCCATCTACACCCTATAACGTTTTTATTTTTTGGTCTATCTGTAAGCACCCATGTTTTGTTTTTAGCCAGAGAATAGATTTTTGTTTGCATCGCCTTCCTCCAGTGCTCTGCCTAAGGCGAACTTAGGGCCTCAGTTACTGTTTGTGGACTTTCTATTAAACAATTTAATGTTGCTGCCGGCCTATATTGCTTTCGCGGCCTACCCACACTACGATCTCGAACAATTTGGGGTATACCCCGCCCTATTTTTCGAGAAACAACTGGAGTATCTCATAACCTGACGAATAAGCCTCGCCGTCATCACTTTCAGATGGAAATTCACCATGACCATTATTTTCGATAACTTCGCTTTCTACTCGCGTTTCAACCACCTTTTCATTGTTTATATCAGGTGATATTTTTAATTCATAGTGGAATGGCTCCTTTTTATTACCGTTTACTTCTTTTATACGTTCAAAAGAATTTTCAAAAAATACACAATCTCTAGCAACTACAATACTGTGTGTAGTTGGATTAAAAAGTCTAAAACCTTTGGAATTTACATAACCTACAAACTTAAGCTTCGTACCCCTTGGGTCAAACTTGCCGGACTTTTGTGCACCTTTATTCAATGCCACTGCATCGCAGCCAAACATTTTAAAATGCGATACAGAAGGTACTTTACCGTACCACGATATGGCGTTGAGTCACTTAGCACTTTTGTCACACATCTATTTCGCAGGTACACAGATGTATTAAGGGCTTCACCCCACAAATATTACGGAATTTCTGAAGACTGTAGCAAACAATGTGTCATTTTCACTAGTGTTCTGTTGGCTCTTTCGGCCACGCCATTTTGTTGCGGCGTATATGGCACTGTTGTTTGGTGAATAATACCATTTTCAATAAAATACCGTTCAAACAAACTATTTTTGAACTCTCTACCATTGTCACTTCGCACAGCTTTTATTTTGCGGCCTGTCTGTGTCTCCGCTGTCACAGAAAATTTTTTAAATGCGTTGAAAGCATCAGATTTGTTTTTTAAGAAATATACCATTGTATAACGTGAAAAGTCATCAATGAAAGTTATAAAGTAGGACCACAAAGGTCTGTATGCACTAAATCGAGCACACCTTTTGATAACACTTGGCCGTAATTCTTATATGGCAAACTGTGCATTTTACAAATAGCACACGTCACGCACTGCACATTCGATGTAGAACTCACATTAAGACCACGAACTAAGTTTTTACTAGACAATGCTTTTAAATCATGCATTTTTACATGTCCAAATCTTTTTTGCCATATGGCATCACTGTCAGTTTGCACCACTGCATTTACATTTTCCGCTATTGCTTTTGCAGTCATATTCGCAACAAACACTCCACCGGTTAGCTTTGCTTTCATTACAATTTCGCCTTGTACCGTTTACATAATCGCGCCATTCTTAGAAAAAGTCACCACATAGCCGTATTGTAAGGCTTTCCCAATGGAAAAAAGTTTTGCCGTTAACTCCGGTACATACCATACATTATGTAACCTTAAGTTTGTGTAATCAGTTTTCAAGTACACAGTTCCTAAACCTTCAGCATATATTTTCTTTCCAGAAGCTAACACAATTTCTTGCCTTTTAGATTCAATGTGACAAAAGTTATTTTTATTCTTGCATATATGTGAACTGGCACCACTATCCATAATCCACACATTATTGTCACTGGATTTTTCTAGCAACCCACATGCTTTTTCCAGGGAATTTCGCGTCAACATTGACACTTTGCACTGGGAGCGTATATGCCCCTTCTTTCCGCACTTGTAGCACTCAATGCTTGAACGATTATCGTCATTACTATTTTTAGCTCGACATTTTTTAGGCTTTGCCAAAAACACTTTTTCGTTACTTCCAATGGATTTGTCACTTTGTCGAAATTCGGTTTTCAAAACCTTCGACACCTAAATGTCTAAACTCGGCAACGTGTCCCGGCTCTCAATAGCAACTACAAAACTCTGCATTTCTTCGGGGAGACTACACAGTAGAAGTATTGATTTAAAGTCATCTGGGAAATGCACATCGATTTCTTTCAGCTCATCTACGATTGAGCAAAACTCATTACGACGCGTCGCGAATTTATCCTGCATAGTTATCTTAAAGTGCACCAGCTTCTTAAAAAGCCCCGCACTTTGTGTACGGTAAACAGCACTCAAAGCGGACTACGCACCTTTCGCAGTTGTACATTGTTTTATATGGGTTAATTCACTTGGCTTTACACATAAGGTAATATTTGCCAATGCTTTTTGATCAGCCTTAAGCCATATAGCTTTCGGTCCTTCTGCACTTGGACATTCACCGATTACATTATCCCACAAATCTAGGGTAATTAATAAACTTTTAACCTGCACGCACCACGTCGCTTAGTTTTCCGAATTAAGTTTCTCTATATTCGCGATAGCACTCATGATTTTACCGATTTAAACAAACTTTTTGCAAATCACACTGCCCACGTGCCTGGGCCCATAACCTTTGTTGGTTAGCTTACCATTTGTTGAGTCCGTAATACCCAAGAAACGATCGAGACACGTTTACGCTTTAGGTGATTTATTCAGACTAAATATAGCAGGATACACGAATATGAATATAGAGAAAGAGAATTGATATAACTGGGTTGCCAGATCTTAACAATTTTATTTGAATTTATTTTATTCATTTTATTTTATTTTATTTTATTTTATTTTATTTTATTTTATTTTATTTCATTTTTTTTTCATTTTTTTTTAGAAAATTGCGTCAGCAGGTACGGTTTCGAAGACTATCTGACCACGATAAAGTGCGCAAGGCGATTATGGTAAAGACTCTTTGCGCCTTTTCAATTTTATTTTATTTTATTTATATATTGGAAAGGTAGTGACGATTCACTGCTTTACGCTGGGGTGGAGCACTAATATTGCCACCTTCGGCTCCTTTTCCATTTTATTAGCATGAAGTTGATAGAGCGGATTCCAAATTATACAACAATAGGCCAAGTGACTACGTGGCAAGGATACATACATCGCTTGAAGAGTCAAAGGTTCCAAAGAGTCCAGAGTGTAAAACTTGTGTGATCTTTAGGAAATATTTGAGTAGTGCAGGGAATTAAAGCACTAAAATTCTCATTAACTGCAAATAACGCCCCCCCCAAAAAGTGCTTCCTTTCGTTCCAGGAATTAAGTGGCAGAGGATGGAAGAATCCCGCTTTTTGTAGGGTGGAAAAAACAGGTATCGAATGACTTATCCTTCCTTGGTATTTCCAACAGGCGTCAGCTATCCCCAAAAATGAATGACGAGCGTGATTTGGTACTCAACGGGCAAATTCATCCATGCCCATGTTGCTGCACTACGCGTTAGCCCTTTGATATGCCACATCAACTACCAGTATGGCATAGAATATTCGCAATGAGACTTCCTTACCTGCGCTACAAATCGTCATGCATGCGTTTACATCATAATTTAAGCTGCGTGCTTTCACAATATTTTTTGAAATTGTTTTTGTGTTGGCACATTGGCAGCGCTATTCTGCAGCGATTTATATTTCGTTGGTTTGCGAATAAAATTTCTGGGTCAAATATGTACGTACACCGCTGACTGTGTGCTGTTTACAAGCTTCAGTAGGACATGCACAGTGCATAGAAATGTGCTCAGCATACAGTTGTGTGCAATATAATAGTAGTGAAATTAAATTGGATATCGTTCGATGAAGTAAAAAGAAGCTTAATATTAGTTTACACAAAGCTTAGGAAAGTTAAGTAAACTTTTAAAATTATACATCTAAATCTCAATACTTTTGGGCAGAATTTTTAGAAATTTTTTGAGTACGCAGTTTCATAACTCATTCGATTTTAGTATTATAATGTGCCAGATAAAAGTACCTCAAAGTTTCCTTGAATTTTTATAATTTTTTTGTCAAGGATGCAGGGTAGTTTTTTACATACAAAATTAATTTTTCTTCATGCGTTGTATGAAAGATATCACTCAACACCTTTGACGAAAAAAATTCAAAAAATTCAGAGAATTTTTTTACCGAGTTGTAGCTTGCACAATGTGATCTAAAAAACTGCGTACTCAAAATTTTGTTTAGAAATTTTTCCAAAAAATTTGGAGATGTTGATGGCCATTTTTTAAACTTTAATTAATTTTCCTGAACTTTGTGTCAACTTCGAAATTTCTTTTTTGTGGTTTCTGTTATAGAATTCACCATATTTTAAATGAAAATTTTTAAAATCACAACTTCTTCTTATTTCCTCATCTTTGTTTATATTTAGTTTGACAAGCTTACCATATAAGATGGTATCAATTATTTTACAATTAAGCAGTAATTAGTTTTTATTTCGAACCACCTTTTAAATGTAAGTTAAACAGTTTTTTTTTGAATATTTTGTTCAATGTTATATGTAGTAATGTTACTTGATTTTTGTAATTCATAATATTGTTCCGTTTTAAATTATTGGATTTTCTAATAATTTAGAATCGCCCTTGAAAAAGCCAAGGAAAATTGGCGAAACGTCGGCTGTAAGGTGAAACAAACTAGTTTTATTTGCACCACAGTAGGTTAGATCGGAAAAGCTTAACAAATCGCATCACAAATAAAGAGCCGATCGGAAGGATTCAATTTAATATCCATTTTAATTTCACTACTATTGTATTGAACATGGCTGTACATACACACATAAATATAAGAACATAAAGCAATTAGTAATTGCATATGAAGTAGGACTTTTTACTTTTGTATAAACATACATACGCATGTATATATAACGTCTTGACAAACACACAAAATATTCCTCATCAATTCATGTACTTGTGAGCTCACCTCAGCCTTCTTTTGCTCGCGCAAGCTTGCAATGCTACGCGAAACTCTTGGCAGTTCCTGTATATATGCAAGAATACATATTAGACTGGCCAAAAATAAATAAAGAAACAATTGCATATTATATTATAATGTTTTCGGTTTTTAGGATGCCGAAAAAATACTGTTAATGTGTCAGCAATTTATTTTATTTCTCAGGGGTCTTCAGTTGGGAGTTTGGATTTTTTAGCACCGATCTTATTTATCCTTCAAAGCCGTCAAATCATTAAGGAAAAACATTGAGCTGCATAAAATATTGCTTAAAAAATGTATATTGGAACGATTTTTCGTCATCCCTTGTGAATTTTTGTTTTGTTACAAACCGGTTTCGGCGATCCGCGATCTTCAGTATATGTTTTCGTAGAACGATGGGATGACGAAAAAACGTTCCAATATACATCTTATATCCACCCTTTCGGAAAAACAGAAAATCAAATCAATTGTTGCTTAAAATTTATTTACTTATTAGAAATTCAGTTATGATCAACAATATTACTTAAAGAAAGGCGCTACTAACTAAGACTATCGCCCAAAATTTTAGAAAATGAAATTCCCCTTAAAAATATTTTAAACGAAATCTTTATTTGATCGGCCGTTCCAGAGTAATCAGTTTTAAACATTGGCTTGGTTTCCTGTTTTTAATTTAAAATTTAAAAAACATTATAAACTTAATAAATAAGAAGAACGAAAGTACATATTTTAAAATACAATGGTAAATAATTTAAAAACTGCCACACTAAAACTATGACTATGATCAATAAGTAGCTTTATTTAAGAAATTCGCAATCCCTGCGTGGCAGTTGCTACCTCTTATTATTACGTTGAATTTATTCAAATTTTAACATTAGCTCATGTTACTTAAATGCAACATTAAATTTAAAACTTCTTTTAACTACTTTTCCTGAAGTTTTGAAGTCCTCGATTGCCCTTTCAACGTTACGGAACTTGTAAGGGTTATTTTACCCGAATCACTCTACGTAAATTTCTGATTTAGCAAAAGGTTTCTTGTTTATAGCATCCTTATGTGTAAACTAAAAAACTGTATTACACGATTTTATGTGCGGGGCGTGGCGCCCTTACAATGTCCTTTT
Organism: Merzomyia westermanni; assembly: GCA_949987695.1. Taxonomy (NCBI): domain Eukaryota; kingdom Metazoa; phylum Arthropoda; class Insecta; order Diptera; family Tephritidae; genus Merzomyia; species Merzomyia westermanni. The sequence goes on from OX465290.1 coordinate 53,429,063, forward strand.
GACTTAGGCAACGCTAGGTATCTATGAATGATATCTGGATTATTTTGAATGTTTACGTCATTTCAAAACACCTTCCTCACGCGTTGCCATATAGCAACCTCGGTATGATTCGGGTTAATAGTGATAATAAGTTCTCCGTTACCTGCAGGGCAAGACGTCATTGTCAATGGCTACTGCAACATCTCTAAAATTCACCATGCCCTAAAATGCACCACCCCGTCCTTTAACGGAAATAGCTGTTAAAATCAGTGGTGCCAACCAACTAATTTCACTCAAACTAAAAAAACTCATAAATTCTACTAAAAACCTACAGATTTTAATTCCGGAATCACTGCAGTATGTTGATTTTTTCTGTATTTATTATTTATCATTTATTTATGATAATGAACAAAACAAGATAGTTTTTGGAAATTTGTTTGCTATTTGTTGAAAAAAATTTTATTTCGTTGTGCTTTTACTGTTTAGGGGCCGTCTTCTCAGGTAAAGTTTAAAATTTTCTGCTCTGTAAACAAAAATTTTGTACACAAAAAATGTTCCTATCGGGCTAGTACATTATCGCACGCTGCTACATCATTGCTACGTAACCATAATGTCAACGGAACATTGCCGGATATCTTGTAGGATCAAGTGCAACTTACCAACAAATTATTCCCCATAGATATGTTCCTATTACGTGCCCGTGACTATTGTCCCAACACCTTAAAGTTACAACAATGGTCGCAGATCCGTTTCAGCAAATATTTGTGCAAGTCGGGGCGTTACTTTATAAAAAAATATTTTGAAACTTGTATAGATTTTTTCGAAAAACTTGAATTCAGAAAACTATAAAAATGTTCAAAGCTTGATTACTCCGAACGAAAATAACGAACATTTTCATTTAAAAATTATTATTGGGAACCTAATTTCCTTAATATATGTAAGCAACTATTTTTTTTTACTTTAACAGTTCAACAGTTTTAAATTAAAAACAATCTTAGCTTGCAAAATGAGACATCGAAATATTAGTTTTGAGATATAAAACTTTGTCTGCACTCGCCATTATGAAAAAAGATAATTCTGACAAAAAAAATAAATATTTTTTTGTCACAGCCTAATGTATATAGTGTAGAATTGTATAATTTTCAGCTTCTTCTTACTCCCACACCAATATCCTTGGTCGCGTGTGACTGAAGCGCGTTGCCTCTGTTGCTTGTGTGCTTTTCACGTGATGTGTCTGTTGAGCTGTTCTGCTGTTGTTGTTTGCGGCAGGATGAACTAGAACTACAAGGTAGCGGAAAAGTGATCCTTCTATCAGAAAATGCTATAAATTTTGCCATTGGCCCCTAAAGTGAGTTCTGTTTTGACATTTGTGTAGTAAACACTGCTCCAGAACGCGGAATATTGCTGACTATTTATTTGACCAATAATCGGTCGGGGCCAAACGGTTACTGTGAATGGTGAGCGCTACAGAGCAATGATCAACGAGTTCTTTTTGCCGCAACTTGATGAATTGGGATTGGAAAACATGTGGTTCCAACAAGACGGTGCAACAGCACACACTGCACGTGGCACAACCGATATGCTGAACATCGGAAGCTTACTTTTGCGCCACCTTGTACTAGATATGTATATATGTATGCACCTGCAACGTTGAGTACTTGAGCATTTGTATGCGCATACTTAACACTTTATCGTGCAGGTGTGCGCATTTTCTACGTTACACACATACATATATATCACGTTCCATACAACGCCGTTTATTTTGATGCTTAAAATTTTGTGAGTGCCTCGCTGACTTGCAAAATTTAATGCAATGAAATTTGTTGAAGGAAGAAATTTAATTAAGTTTGTTATTTAGAGAAATATTATGCTTATATTTTGGATTTATTGCGTAATTTATTATGTAAGTAAATATTACGGCAATCATGAGTTAGTGTTATCATCTACCTAAGGGTATTTAAGCCGGTAACTACACTTACATATATAAACATGCAGTCAGGCAAATCTAAGTTTTGTGAGCTTCATGTTTTCACATTTGTGCATATTTATATTCACCTATAAATACGTTCCTTGTAGGTACGAGTAAACAGTTTTTGTGAAAATTTTAGCATACAAACCTGCAGATAATTGATTTGAGAACTGTTTCATGAGGAAGTAGAGAGTATAAATTATATTACACGCAATTAGGTAAGCCAAAATTCGGGCACCATAAATAGCTAGAGAATTTCGGATCGGGGTTGTCAGTGTGCGTCTAGCTGTTCCAAAGGTTCAGAAACTTGCGTGGATTCATTGAGCAAATGACCTACCAAATCATCAGTTGTCTGAAGCCCAAGGTCTAACAAGAAAAAAATTAAAGCACAAGTAAAAGTAAAATAATTTTCTTTCAACATCAGCTGTCTTGACCAATGTTTAAACTTTTTATAAAAGCGACACATCACTTTGCCTCGCGGTTCTACTATCAATTACTTACCGCTCTCAACCCGCCCTCCATGACTTGTCAGATGTTATGGAGAAGTGCCAATAAAAATAACAACAAAGACAAGAGAATTTCAGACCAATTAACAAAATTTAACAATTAATTTTATTTATAAAACGGTAATAGACTGGTAAGAAAAGTATAATTTAAATTCATACTAAATTTATTGAGAAATAACATAAAGGTACTTATTTTCCAACTTTATTCATATACGAATACCTTGGAACAATATGGAATCGGAACATTTAAATATTTATTAAACTTACATAATTATTGATATTTGAGGAAGTGAACGTTTCCAGAAAAGAGATATAATTAGTTTGGGAGCTAATAGAAATAGTTTGCAAATAATATTACTGCTTTCGAACATAAAAAATAAATTTAATGTTACTTGAATAAAACTTTGTTTCATTCCCATATCCTCTCATTAAAATATTGGTTTTTTTACGATTCCCTTAGGTTCCACTAACATCACTGAGAGAGGTAATAGTCATGGTCGCAAAAACCAATCTATACACACATTTGTATGAAGAACAAAAAAAATATGAAAATATGAAATGTAATGAAAAAGAAACAACTTACGCACATTAATTTTGCAGGATCTAGTTGAAGGTCATTGATAGTTATTGCGCGCTGTAAATTTAATGCTTGCCACTACACCTTAGTCTAATTTGCAATTATATTTTGGCTTCCAATATTCACGATTATTGCTTTATTTTGGAAGCACTTTTTATACATTTATCGCAGCTCCAATAAGATATTGGAAATCTCTCAGTAACTCTCTCAATAAATTTAAGTTTCATGATCTATCTCTTCTATCTCTTTCTATCAATTAATCATTATAAGTATTTCTACTTTTTTCTGCGTAATTTTATGATTTTAACCTTTTAATGATTTGCTTAAATATCACTATTATTTATATTTTTTCTAACTAGTTTAGATTCAATTTAGGGGTTTTTTGTATAAAATCGTTTCGGATCATTTATGTATATATTCTTTTAAAAATTTACGTGTGTATGTGTATGATCGTGCACTTTTTATGCCTAGCAGTGCTACGCACACAAGGTATATTAAATTTAGTCGCCTTACGGCAGTAAGTAATGGCATAAACGGATCGCGATAGATATTGACTTATATATCAAAGTGTTCAGGACGAAAAGAGAAACTGATCAAGCCATGTCCGTCCGTCCGTCCGTCCGTCTGTGAACACGATAACTTGAGTAAATTTTGAGATATCTTAATGAAATTTGGTATGCGGGTTCCTTGGCACTCATCTCCGAGCGCTATTTAAAATGGCCAAAATCGGATTATAGCCACGCCCACTTTTTATATATAGAATATTTTCGAAAACACAAAAAAAGTGATTACTCAGTACATAATACACCTATAAGGATAAAATTTGGTGTATACATTGAGATTGAGGCACAAAATAAATTTTTCAAGAAATTTCTGAAAACGGGAGTGGAACCGCCCACTTTTGATTAAGTAAAATTAAGAAATGTTATTAATTATAATTCAAGAACCGTTTAAGATATCGAAACGAAGCACGCAGGTTTCCAGGTATGCAAGGAATGTTTCAGGAAAAAATGGGCGGGATCCGTTAAGGTCTACGCCCACTTTTATATGAAAGATTTTCAAGAGGATCGTAGATATATTAAATAGGCAATAACTTTGCGTCAAATAGCTTTATATCATTTATATATCACTTTTAAAGTTTCCGTAAACAGAGAAATCCAAAAACTTAAAATTTCCGAAAATGGGCGTGGCCCCGCCCCTTTTATAGTGGACTATTCCACAAACGTTTTATGCCATAACTCCGCCAAAAATTGAGTTGTCGAAAGGAAACTTGGTGATAATGTTCTATATATAAAGGTAACTGTTTGGTGTAAAAATGGGCTCAATCGGTTAATGTCCACGCCCAGTTTTTTATCATAGTTCTGAAAAGTTTTTTTGTAAAATTTAAAAAGCGATATTTCTACAACTAAGCAAGTTATATCAACCAGATTTTGCACACACAATAAGCTTTTTAAGAAAAACTTGGCCGCAAAAAACTTTGTCAATTTTGAAGAAGTAGGCGTGGCCCCGCCCACTTTTCAGCATAAAATTTCTGCTATTTTTAAAGGCAATCGCTTATAATTCAATATTGATATTTCAATGAAAATTGGACAGCTGCTTCTCAGTAGTATGCATTATACTCCTGCCAAAAATGAGCGAAATCGGAAAATACACAAGCAAAATATTCGGGCACGTAGTTAATAGCCCACTGCAATAGCGAATTTATATATCTTTTTTGATTTTCATACCTTTAATAAACATTAAATATATGTAAGTATGAGAGGAAGGAGAGAAAAGCTCACAAAATGATCAGCGCGATGAGCGGAGTCGATTTAGCCACGCCCGTCTCTCCGTCCGTCTGTCTGTCTGTCCGTCTGTCTATTTCAACGCAAACTAGTCTCTCAGTTTTACAAAAGAATGCTGAAATTCGTTGTTTGCTTTCGCCATTTTGTAATATACTAGCAAGCCCGGTAGACGTTGTTTTGACGTTTTGATACATAGAACACATCTATATATAAAATGTCATTAACTTGAACCAAATAAACTCCTAACTATACCGAACTGCAGCTTTATATAACCTGAAGGCTTTTCCAAAAGCTATACACAGACTGTGTCGTGCCCAGCGAATTCCTGAACCTTTCATGACAGTTCCAGAGCAAAACAAAACACAAAATATGTGGGCGTGGCCCCGCCCACTTTTGAAAAATTATGTAGATATTGACTAAGTGACACATATATCCAAATATCATTAAATTAGACCAAAAAAGTTCGGAGTTATGACGAATTGAAACTTTATATAACTTGGGGGCGTGGCTTCGCCCACTTTTCCAAAACTGTCTATGCTGTACCCAGTGAACCCAACTATATATTGTTGAAGTTTCATAAAGATCAGCTGAGTAGTTTATCGCCCATAAAAGACATACATTTTTATACCTTTCATGAACATGAAATGGTATATTAACTTTGGTCCGATGTTTGTAAAGCTTAGAAATATAAGAGATAGACCCACCATTAAGTATGCCAAATTAATCAGGACGATGAACTGAGTTGATACAGCCATGGCCGTATGTCCGTCCGTCTGTTTGAACGCAAACTAGTCCTTCAATTTTTGAGATATCTCGCTGAAATTTGGCACACGGATGTATTTTTGTATTATATTAGACATTTGTCGGATCCGGTATAATCGGGTTACTATAGCATATATCTCCCATACAACCGATCGTTCAAATAAGAGGATTATGACCATTTCTCCCTCATTTTTAAAGATTAAAACTTGAAACTTGGTGAGATATTTGCTTATAGATGGTACAAAGTTTTAGAGAACTTTAAACAATGCGGATTTAAGTTTGCACGTCTTCATGAAAGGTATAAAGCCTTAGGCACAGCCGAAGACATCGCCGTCCTTACTTGTTTATATCTATTTTTCTTACGGACACAAGGTATATAACTTCATTCGGCATAAACGAATCGAAATATATATATTTATTATTGTATATCAAAACGTTCAGGATGAAAAGTAAAATACCCGGGCAAGTAGTTAATACCTCACTGCAAAAACGAAGTTGTATGTATATCTTTTTTGATTTTCATACATTTCATGAACACGAAATATTTGTACGTATGAGAAGAAAAAGAGATAGTCGCATCAAAAAGTATACTGAAATGATCAGGAGGATGAGCTGAGTCGATGTAGGTATGTGCGTCTCTCGATACGTCTATCTGTCTGTCCGTCTGTCTGTTTGAACGCAAATACGATACGAAAGTATTAAATTGGGATGCCATAATAGATCACTACTATGTATACGAGGTGTGTTCAAAAAGTATCGCGAATTTTGTGTTTTTTCAAAAATTATTTATTTATTCATGAATATCTATTTTGTCCCCTTCAAAGTAATCCCCATGAGATATTATACACTTGTGCCAACGGTTTTCCTAATCTTCGAAGCACTTCAAAAAATCATTTTTTTGTATCTTGTTCAGCTCCTCCTTCGATGCCGTCTTTATCTCGTCAAGAGAAGCGTAACGTCGTCCTCTCATGGGCCTCTTCAGTTTAGGGAACAAGAAAAAGTCACAGGGGGCCAGATCTGGGGAATACGGTGGCTGCGGCATCATTAGTGTGTTGTTTTTGGCCAAAAATCGCGCACAAGCAACGATGCGTGAGCAGGGGCGTTATCGTGGTGCAAAAGCCAATTTTTGTTCTTCCACAAATCCGGGCGTTTCTGGCGGATTGCTTCGCGCAAATTGGGCACAACTTGCAGGTAATATTCCTTATTGACCGTTTTTCCCTGTGGCAAGAACTCATGATGCACCACGCCCCTGCAATCGAAGAAAACTATCAGCAAAACTTTCACATTCGACCGAACTTGGCGCGCTTTTTTCGGTCTTGGTTCGTGCGGTAGCTTCCATTGAGATGATTGAGCTTTAGTTTCCACGTCATAACCATAAACCCACGATTCGTCACCAGTTATGACCCTCTGGAGCAAATTTGGGTCGTCGCGGACAGAGTTTAACATCTCATTAGCAATGTTCATGCGATGCTGTTTTTGGTCACAATTGAGCAATTTTGGTAAAAAAATAGGTAAAAATCGAAGACGATCGAAACCACGTGCAAGCAAAGCAGCTGTCCACAATTAACTGAACATTCAAAATGGCCGTGCTTGTCGGCATAAGTGAGAGACATGAGTACAAACGTAACGCCACAAAAAATTCAAAATTCGCGATACTTTTTGAACACACCTCGTATAATGTTCGGTTCCACCCGAACTTAGACTTCCTTGCTTGTTTTCATTATAGTTCCCTTACTCTTTCTTTCCTTATTTTTATGTATATACTTATTTTAGGAATTATATTTCTTTCCCAGATCCTTGAGAAGTAAAGTCGTATTCATAATTGTTCTAATGTGTTTCTTGAAATCAGATCAACATCGGAATTATAATTAAATAAGTATTTTAAATAATTTGTTTTTTGTTTCATAATTACAATAATATTCTATTTTCGTAAATATTTTTTTGTACTTTAAGAAAAAATATTTTGTACGCATTCTGGGCGAACTTAATAATTTAATTTAAAAAAAAAATAGAAATCATTTTCTTTTTGGAGGCTTAATCTATACCATTCCGTGAGGCCAAATCATTCTCCACTTCTTTGTCTGTGTTATTGATTTATTTAACGTGATCATATCAGCGAAGTTTCTTAGCTTTTTGTGATATTGATCTGAATCCAAGAAACACATCAGACAAATTATTATGACCACTTCACTTTTAAATTGCCTACTCAGTTCAAAGGAACGCCTGTGGTGTGAGTGATTGTCCATTGGATTTCTTGGCTAATATTGTTTTCGTGGCTAACGAGAAAAGAGCGGTTCTAACGTTCACCGCAAGACGTTCATTTTTCGGTTTAGTTCTGCTGACCGAATTATCTCCTCCAGTTTAAAATAAAAGCAGTCGCTTGATAGTTGGTCACGTTGTATCAAGACTGGTTTGGTCTAAAATTACCAAAATAGATCAGACTCAGTACTACCAGAGTTCAATGGTAATGCCGTTTAAGTTTTACAGGGAAGTCAAATTAAGACATGACCTGCCTGTATCACGCTCGCGCTGTCAAAATGTTATTTCAAATCGATAAAAATAATAAGGATTTTTAGCAACTATTTTTTTTTTGAAATATCGGGTTCATAGACTCAATCTTAATCCAGCATTTAATGTTCCCATCTTAAGAGTTGTCCATCGCTAAAATCAACATACTCAGCTCATAGATTAAAACGAGTAAATTTTTATAACCAAAACAAGGTTCATACCGATTAAAATAACGTTCCTTTCGGGTTGGTTCAGTTTCGTTCTTCAACATTGAATTATTTTCTGTTTAGTGTGGCATTCATTTTTCTAAAATTATTTGCTTTCGGTTTCGTTTTTCTTTTCGCTTGGGTTTCTCGAAATTTATTTTTTTGGATTTCGGCTTGGTTTTTAAAATTATTTTTTCGGGGTTCGGCTTAGTTTTCAAAATTTATTTCTTTTGGATTTCGGCCTCGTTTTCAGGATTTATTTCTTTTTGGTTTCGTTTCTGGTTTCCGGTTTCGTTTTTGAAAATTGATTTCTTTTGGATTTCGGTTTTGTTTCCAAATTTTTTTTCTTTTCGCTTTTCTAAATTTGTTTTTATTCGGTTTGGATTCAGGTTTCGCTGTAAAAAATTTATTTCTTTTCGGTTACGGTATTCGGTTTCGCTTTTCAATTGCGCGTGCCTACAACAAAATATAGGAGTTCTTGCGAACTCGTAACAGAAATAAAAAATTAAATTTTCGCTTTCGCAGTCTTGATTACGGGATCAAAAGCACCTCTTACTACCCCGCTCTAAAAATTTTAGATAAATTGAACAAATGTCCAGTAGTCCTTTCTTACTATACTCTTATTTTTAATCAATCTAATGCACGTTTGATGCACAGCAATTTTAAAAAAGCACAAAACTGCATTTCAATGATTTTCGTTTGTTTTCTCAATGTCAGCCATATTTGCGCCATCCTTGATTTTACCTTGATTATTGTTTGCTTTCTGATTTAACGCTGCTAATTGTTTTTCTTATTCTCTGCGCGCTATCTCATTCTCATCGCTAAAGTCTCGCATTTTCTGGGATTCTATCTTTGCGCTCGTTTCAAGTATAAACAGTCATATCTACACTATAATTTAGCTAATGCAAAGTACACGAACTTACGTAAAAACTAGCTTAAATTTACATTTGCACCCACACAAATTTATTTACTAAGCCAAACACACACACACATATGAGTCAAAGCCCTGTAGGAAAATATCTTGTTTTGAAGTAATGCACTTGTATTATTTGGAGTCACTACTAAGTCCTCCTTAATCCCATTAACGTCGAATTTAACACATCGATGCCCAAGGCATTGGAAATTGTGCGTTACCTTTTTAAAACACCCGAACTAGTTTATTAATCTACGTTTTTGCCGGAAAATCGTAGGGATTTGAACTAGTGAATATGTAGTTTCTATCAAATTACTTCTTTTTTGCGACTTTAGATTTACTTTTGAAGCAGAAATTTGCCTAACTTGTTCTAGTGAGCCCTACAGGGAAGCATCTCTACTTTATCTACACTCTCATACTTATGTATGTATGCACTTATTTGCAACGATTGTTGTTGTTGTGTTTGGCGCGTGCATTTATGTCGCCGACAACTGCACCTCAGATTGCTTTCTTTTGTTTTCGCACTTCCTTTTGTCGCCTTCAAATCATTTTCATTTTTTATTATTTTCTCATTTTCTATTTCTTTTCAATTGTCTGTTTACGTTTTGTTGCATGCCAATGGCAACAATCAAAGTGCTCGCCATTTAAGATGCTTTAGAGGACTCATGAGGAAAGTGCGAAATGCCTGACGCTCACGATGTCTGTTGGCGACGCCTTCGTCGTTTGAATCATACACAAGGTCTACCTATTTGTTGTGATGCGAGTGCAAGTAGCATAGCATAAGAGGCAATAGTCATTTAGTGTTAAGCGGAACTTGGCTGCAATGTCGAGGCTGACGCAACCTTTAGTGTGAGAATCTCTTCAGCTGAAGCATTTTATTTACGTTAAGTGCATTTTGTTTTTATTTATTTTTTGTTTTTGTATATCATATATTTTTAAATGTATGTATACTTGTACAATTAATATTTCATTGTTTTGTGACCATGATCGACAAGGGGCACTTTGATATCCTCGTCCCATTATATTCTAGTTTTTGACTTTGCGATACCCAGTTTGTTCGCGACCGGTAGATCGGTGCTGTGACACGAGGTTTTATGTTCCAGACCCATACATGTTCATTGCGTTTATTTATCTTTAGAATTTCTCTTCTTTGTGGCAGAGAAACAGAAAAGGGACACCCTACAGAACTGAAATCGTTTGCAGCGATTAGTAGCTTAAGTAAACCTGAGGCACGGCCGCTGAAAAGTGCCTTCTTCTGAAGCATCAAGAGCCGATCCACACCAGCCAACTCACTGACCATTTTGTTTCCATATTACATATTAGATGAAGGTCATGTTGACTCTGTCTGGTTTATGGCGCAGTTTATACACTAGCCAGACTTGATCCTCTTAAAGAGGATTGGGGCCATATTTCTAGTAATGTCCACATACAGTAGTGCCCTACGTGCTTCCTGGATAGCGTAGATATCGTAGCCTGCGTACGGGAGACATAGAGAAGAATCGGGCTGGAGCGTGGTAAATATTGTCGCCCCTACTCCACAGGTTATTTGGGATCCGGCCAAGACAATTAAAATTTCAAATTTTTTAGTGAGTCTCCTATCTATTGAATTCTTCCTCGAAGGGAAGATAATCTAAAAGTTTACTTCGAATAGTGTCTTGGACAGATTTAGTTCATTTTAATAGCATTTAGCAAAGCAGGCCTAAGCTCGTGTGTGCAATTTTTGCAGAGCCGAAACTAACGACGCCATGATGCAGTTTTCTGAGTAAAGAGATCTATCTGCGAAGTGGTTGACGTAACGTTCAGAGCCTCTGTTTGGTATGGTCTACCCTGCAAAAAACGGAAATACTCTGTTTCATACTCCAAAGAATACTCCTAAAGGAGTGTCAGAGTACTCCAACACATATCCTCATTCATATAAAAAAGGTGGTCCAATTTACATGGCAATGTCCGGTGATTGGATCACCTAATCCATCTCGGAGTACTCCGTTTCTTTGATTTTGAATACTCTATAGACCACCTACGTGAGAGTACTCTCAAAATACTTCCATGGGATTACTCTATGGAGTATTCAATAGCAAAGCGACAGTGGGAGTAGGTGGTCCTCAAAAGAACACATACTTCCTTCTCGCTTTTGTCTAGAATACTCTATAGAGTAATCTTTTGGCAGCCCTTTCAAAGTACTCCAACGTAGGTCCTCTATAGACTATTCGGAAGCAAAGTAAATGGTACTCCCAGTAGGATTAGGTGATCCAATAACCGGACATCGCTATGTAAATTGGACCACCTTTTTCATATGAATGAGAATAAGTGTTGGAGTACTCTGATGCTCCATCGTTTTTTACAGGGTAATCGCCTTTGCAATCAGATCACGAGAAGCTCGCTAAACTTTCCTTAGTAATTTATTCACGGAAATCACCTTGTTTGATTTCTACTACTCTATTGGCCTGTATTCCAGGATTAACCTAATAATGGCTTCGTTTATTTATCTTGTGAATTATGGGTTCATATCTCACTTTTTAAGCTTAGCGTTTTTGGCCTTGGTGATCAAGGGAGTGTTGTGGATATGGAGAATATTGCCAGTCCCCGAAAATATTTTTTTTGGCCCCTCGAATATTCCACTAATTACAGTGTCAAACGGAACGCCATACACAAGGTTTATTCTAAAATTCAAAACCGCTTAAGTAAATAGGAAGAGTAAGCAAGAACGCTTACCACAGGAAAACTCTCTGCAGTAGCCATGAACGTTACGGTCCACCTCATTAATATATGGTCCATACAGTTCTTTCCTTAACATTATTGTCATTCGACACACAATAATATATCATGAAACTATGCAAACTCAACCATTTTTAAGGAAGTGGTGCAAAATACTGAAGGTCAAATGATGCGACACCTGACTTTTTCTATGTGCACCTCCTATTTTTTTTTTAAACTAAACTCTAAACTCAAAAATTATTACGTAAAAAATTCAATTTATTTTTCGATATTTCTAATTAAATCTATCTTATATTTTACAGACCCCAAACTGCTTTGAAATGCCCAATCAATTATGACAAATGCTTTATGACGATGTGAGCTGAAAAAAATTCCCTGATCATATACAGTTAGTAATCCTTACCACATATTTGCATAAATTCCAAGGAGAAAGAGCAACAAAAATCATATAAAACCATAAATAACATAAACAGGCTGAAACTAAAGAAGCCATTGTACCAGATTCAAACCAATAAGTTATCGATACAGTGTTGTGAAATAAATTAGCATTAAAATGGGTAAAAAAAGCTCAAAATTGAAACAAGATACCATCGATCGTCTAACGACTGATACATATTGTAAGTATTACTCAACTATATAGAAACTGTCTACATTTAATCTAAATATAGAAAACTTAAATGCAAAACTTTCGTTAAAGCAAAACTGTTAATCTACTGGGTCGTATTTTCTTAGTGAAATTTTCAAATAACATTATCCTGCCACAAAAGGATAAAGGGGTATTTTTAAGGCATTATGCTAATAACAAATATGTTTAATAAAAGTAATAAATAATGCCACTCATTGCTAGACAGATTGTCCTTCAAGCGTTTGTGTTTAGAAAGCAGTAGCAAACCAGGCATCGGTCTCTATGAGGACGAAGAGGGAAGTGGGAGGTAAAGGAAAAAGCAGTTAAAGAAGAACAAATAGAGGCAGAGTAAAATTAAGAGAGGCAAACTTAAAATTTAAGGTTTAATTCACATATTTACTAAATGGTGGCGTTGGCACTGAACAAATTACAAAAAAACAGATTGAAAGTCCCACCACTACAACGGCATACTTCTTTGAGTTGATGTTATTATATAATTTAGAGATGATATAATTGTTGGTGTAAGTGCACATAAAGTTGCTTCATTGGAAGTGAGAATAACCAACACAGGACCAAATTTTGTTGTTGTACAATTTGTGGTAGAATTTTTGGAAAATAAAATAGAATTAAAATAAAATAAAATAAAATAAAATAAAATAAAATAAAATATAATAACACAAATTAAAATAAAATAAAATAAAATAAAATAAAATAAAATAAAATAAAATAGAATAATATAAAATAAAAAAATAAAAAAAAAATAAAAAAAATCTAAATTAAATAAAATTAAACAAAATAAAATTCAATAAAGTAATATAAAATAAAATAAAAAAAATAAAATTAAATAAGTTATGGTGATTGTTGTTGGAGCAAAGCTCGAATTTAAATAAAATAGAATAAAATAGAATTAAATAAAATAAAATAAAATAAAATAAAATAAAATAAAATAAAATAAAATAAAATAAAGTAAAATAACATAAAATAATATAAAATAAAATATAATAACACGAATTAAAATAAAATAAAATAAAATAAAATAAAATAAAATAAAATAAAATAAAATAAAATAAAATAAAATAAAATGAAATAAAATAAAATAAAATAAAATAAAATAGAATGAAATAAAATAAAATAAAATAAAATTATATAAAAAAAATTTAAATTAATTAAAATGAAATAAAATGAAATGAAAGAAATAGAATAATATATAATAAAACAAAATAGACTAAAATAAAAAAATGTGAAATAAAAAGCAAATAAAAAATATAAAATAAAATAAATTTAAAATAAATAAAAAAAAATAAAATAAATAAAACAAAATAAAATAAAGTAAAATAAAATAAAATAGAAAAAAGTAAAATAAAAACATTAAATAAAATAAAATAATATAAGCTCAAATAAAATAAAATAAAATAAAATAAAATAAAATAAAATAATTTTGTTGTTGGTTTTACGGTCTGTTCATTTTACATATTTTTGTAAGTATAGCGAGCTCAAGACCAGTTGATAATAATTCTTAGTTAATTATTATTATTTTTGATTAGAGGAAAAATTGAAAGCAACAAACATATACAGGCTATAGTTATAATACTATTTCGAAAACAGCCACGATTTCTCGTCAGACTAATTCGTATAGTTTTGCTATTTCAGAGGATCTTGTGGAGAATCGAACCCACTCACTCTGATTGCCAGCGCAGCTGCCTAACCCATAGGCTATGCTGCGTGTAGTTTTGCAAGCTGCTTAATTCACGTTTTCCTCTAATTGTTGTTTGTTATCTTGCCAACGGTATACACAATATTTTAGACATTCTGTCTATATGTAAATCATGCATGTTGGACTTTGTTTTTGTACATTCTTCTTTTCCATTTTTAGAAGATAGTTATTGTACATAACCGCGTGCTCCGGTATAAATTAAATAATTAAGCAGCTTGCAAAACTACACGCAGTGAGTGGGTTCGATTCTCCACAAGATCCTCTGAAATAGCAAAACTATACGAATTAGTCTGACGAGAAATCGGGGCTGTTTTCGAAATAGTACTATAACTATAGCCTGTATATGTTTGTTGCTTTCAATTTTTCCTCTAATCAAAAATAATAATAATTAACTAAGAATTATTATCAACTGGTCTTGAGCTCGTTATACTTACAAAAATATGTAAAATAAAATAAAATAAAATAAAATAAAATAAAATAAAATAAAATAAAATAAAATAAAATAAAATAAAACAACATAAAATAAAATAAAATAAGAAATTATTATATTATTATTCTTGGTCTTGAGCTCGTTTCATAAATACTTGAAAATATACAGGCCGTAAAATCAACAAAAATTTTTGGTACAAAATAGCAATAACAAAAACCGAGAGCAAGCGCTAGATTCTGCCAAAAAATGCATAAGGATCACACTACTAACTGCCAGATGGCGGGGTTGTTCATGTACATGGTAAAGTGTATAGAATTAGGAGTTTAGATGACATCAAAACCCGCATATTGTTAGCTTGATGCTTAGCAATGCGTGCATGATGAAGAATCCTAGAAGTTTCGAAATGGATTTACAAGAAGAAGCTATGGCGGTTATCTCTAAAACTTTTCCTACTCTATTGAATTAAAAACTTTTAATAATTAATTAAAAATGATTATTAAAAAAATAAAAACAATAATAGTTTTCATAAAAATTAAAAACTGAAAAATTATTATTCTTGGCGTTAATTTTTTTTATCCACTTAAAATGAACATTAAAACATTGCAGTCGTGTTTTAGTAACATGACTCAGTGAGGATATGATGCCTCTCACCTCTTATTACCAAGAATCTTCTTTCTTACGGAAGAAGGAGGGAGCACCGGGTTCATATCCCATAAAGGACTGTCACTTTCGACAACAATTTATAAAACCTTTGTTTTGTAGCTAAAAATAACAATAAGTATAACCAAATTTTTTTAAAGTTTTTACGAATACGAGGATACCTGTTTATTATTGCTCTCAATATATGTGTACCTACACAATTTTAATTCTCATTAAACAGTTCTAACTTAAAGCAATATAAAGTTTAGAGAGTTTCAGAACTGTATCGGATTCGGAGGTTACAGTTTTAAATCATTTATACAATATCATTTGAGCTTCACTACTTATCTATATATATATATTTCTCATATAAATCTGCATGCTCGACTGTAGGCACATCGCTTAAAATTTAAATATCGAGAGTGCTACAGTTATGAAAAGTGCTATATTTCAAGTGCTGTTGTCTTCATTAAATATTTTTCTACTTTCAATAATCAATGTCACGTATGCGCCCTGGATGCCCGCTACGCAACTGTTTATACATACATTCATATCCTGAACGTGAATACATACAAATTTACTTAGTTGTAACACTTCCTTAAGTACCCCTTAAGCACTGTAGCCGCATATGCTCTATCACAATTCAAACTAACAGAGCAGCTTGTACACAATGTGAACTTGCCGATTATGAGTACCATTTACAGGGAAGTAAACACTCACACACATACATATAACCCCACATCCATATAAATTTAATGTTTGCATCGTTGTATGTGTGAAAACTATTACGAATATTCTCATGCCTATACACTTGAGCCAGAGCCGACATTGTGCATTTGCATAAGCACTTATGAATGCGCACTTACTCGAATATTTTTGCATGCGACATTGAAAAAGAAAATTCAACAATTTTTGAACATTGCCGCGCCAATTTCAAGGGCACATTGTGACAAGCTATTGAAATTTATTTGCTTTTTTATATGGAAAAACTTTACAATATGAGTGAATGAGAGAGCGAACTTATGCTGTCACATTACCCGAACGATAATGTAACTGTTGTAGCAGTTTGGGAAAGTTAAAAGTGAGCAAGTGTAGGTGTGAGTATTATTTTTTGTTGTTTTTGCTGAGTCTGTTCGCGCTTAATTCAAATTTATCGATTTCCTGTAGCACTAATTTGTAACACACCATTGAATGTGGGTGAGTTGTTCGAAATTCTGGTTATACTTGCAGTGCAGGGAAGTTACGACTAAAATTTGTGGCTCCGTAGTGAGAAGTAGGAACTTATTCGTACGTAACTAGACCTTCATTAGTTCGAATGGATGAAGTGAACATAGTTTGAACAATTGGGAGCATTATATTGCTAGTAGAGATTACTTCGCCGTTTGTTCAAAATTGTAAAATGTTTGGCTTTGTAATAAAACCGTAAAAAGTAAAAATATTTTTTCTAGGAATAATGATCTAACCTAAAATAATCAAAGAGATATAATAGTATAACAGCTGAAGTGGACCTAGCATTTAATTTGCGAAACCATACTTCAGCTATTATAAGGGCTTGCAGTTCTAGACCTTCAAAACTTATTCTGTTTTATGATAACAACCAATAAAGATTCTAACTTAGACCGCTTTGCTTCTTCTCAGAAATAATAACAGACTGAGTCGGATTTTAAACATTATATCCCTTTCCAGATGAGATATGGAACTTAATTACTCGCCTAATGCAGCACGTATTATAACCTTTCGTACTAAACACATTTTGGGTCACCTTGGTCCACATATCAGTAGATATATCAGAAACTGCTTAAGCTATCTGAATGAGTGATATCTAAAATTTTAAGGTAAGCGTCTAGTAACGCAGCGGTAAAAGTTAAATACAATTCCAATCTGCAGTTTTTGAGTGATGCGCTACCAAACATACAGACAGACAGACAAAAATTCTAAAAACTATTGAGTTGGCTTAATAATAATCCTTCCTATAGAGTTTTCTTAAATATCTCTAGGAATAAGAAACCCGAAAGCTAAAATCTTAACGTGAGTATGTCTATACCAATTGTATAAAATTATAACACACATTTTTGTAAGAGCAAAACAGCCAATATACTTGGCCGATTTTACTTATTCAACGCAACAGCTGCACAAAGCAAGTTCTATCTCCGAATGAAGGCTTAAATTTGAAATTAATTAGTGCTAGTAAAAGTATATGGACCTTTAGCTTTAGAAAAACAATAAGAAGAATAAATTGGTTTAGTCTGGTAAGGAACAAACGACAAAGTATGCATAAAAGAAACCTATTAAAATAATATGCCGGTTTCGGTTTTGTAACATGTTTCGGTTCCGGTTTTGTTCTTCAATATTAATTTCGGTTTCGGTTTCCAAATAAAAAAAAACGAACATAAATTAGTGAACAACCAATTTATTTATTTTATTACTTAGCTGAAAAATTCAAGTGGTTTAAAATAAGTTAGATTTTTTGGAATTTTTGCTTGGCGACATCATGAATTTTCTCCAATATAGTAATAAAAATTGTTCATGCCATGTGTGGATACAACAAGGCCTACATAAATTCTGGAAATAACATTTTTGTTCTTAACAAAATATTCGATTTCTTCCCGATATTTGCATTCAGGGGTTTCTATAGGTATGCATTTATTCGTCAAAAAACAATTATCGAATTTGATTTTTGATTTTTTGAAAATTCAGAATTTAAAAAATTGGTTGTCCTTAAATTCAATAGCTTATAGTTCACTAAAAAATAAGTATAAGATCGCTTCAGAAAGTTTGAATTACTACTTTGATCTAACCTATTCTGATCAAAATAGTTTGTCCGCAAATCGGCCTTCAGCTGCCAATACGAGGTGTGTTCAAAAAGTATAGCGAATTTTGAATTTTCACTGGTTACGTATATTCGAATTTCGAATTTTTTGTGGCGTTATGTTGGTACTCATGCCTGTCACTTATGCCGACAAGCTCGGCCATTTTGAATGTTCAGTTAATTGTGGACAGCTGCTTTGCTTGCACGTGTTTTGGATCGTCTTCGATTTTTACCTATTCAAATTTTGTGTGAAAAACGAAATTAAGTGCGCGGATGCATTCCGAATGTTGACTGTGGCATACGGAGAAGCTACCTTGGACCGAAGCAACGTTTATCGGTGGTACAAAATGTTCTCAGAAGGCCGAGAAGATGTGCAAAGAAGAACAAAAATTGGCTTTTGCACCACGATAACGCCCCTGCTCACGCATCGTTGCTTGTGCGCGACTTTTTGGCCAAAAACAACACACTAATGATGCCGCAGCCACCGTATTCCCCAGATCTGGCCCCCTGTGACTTTTTCTTGTTCCCTAAACTGAAGAGGCCCATGAAAGGACGACGTTACGCTTCTCTTGACGAGATAAAGACGGCATCGAAGGAGGAGCTGAACAAGATACAAAAAAATGATTTTTTGAAGTGCTTCGAAGATTGGAAAAACCGTTGGCACAAGTGTATAATATCTCATGGGGATTACTTTGAAGGGGACAAAATAGATATTCATGAATAAATAAATAATTTTTGAAAAAACACAAAATTCGCGATACTTTTTGAACACACCTCGTATATCTATAAATATATACATGATCCTTTCATAAAATTATTTGATTTTATGTAGTCCACACAATTGCTTTGTTCTTATTAGCGAGATCGAATTCACGACATTACAGATCAAGTGGGCTGTTATAGGAGGCATAGTAAACTTGAGCTCAGAAAATCACTTTTCTACGCTAACATGAGCTGCAGGATCCGCTGAAAATACTTGGCAAGCTCAGTCTAATACGGTCGAATGAGTTCAGAATTTTTATTTCGATTAGGAAAACATTTGCTAATAATGTTCTAGCTTGCTCAATTTAGTCAGTCGGTAAAATTATATTGCGACGTGGATTGGATCCATAAAAATAGCCATTGAAGTCGCGAAATTTTTAAATAGAAATGCATCTCTATTTTTCTATTTTCGCACACAAAGCTGAAGTTAGTGTAGAAGTTTGTGTCTTTGCTTTGGCACTGCGACTAAATTTGCAAAAAAATCTCCCCCAACACCAGCTGTTGTAACTTCTTGGTGGAAACTATGAGGCGTCGAGCACTTCCGCAACTTGTCTGTATCTAGCCACAATAATTCTTTTTTAAATTCTATAAATTGTTATGGACGAAAAACAAACAAATTAAAGTGAATCGATTTGGGAACGTGATCCATAGTAGTCTTCGGGCGCGATCTAAAAAAATAACTGTATGCTAGTACCGCTGGAAAAAGTAAAAAAGTAAATTTCTTTTTTGAGTTTTTTGATCCTGAGGTAAAGACGCGTCTTTTGTAACGGTTTGGTTTTCGTTCTTTTTCAGATCAAAAACAGTTACAGTTTCGAAAAAAGAGCCGATTTTAGTGTGTTACAGTTTCGATTCCGATTTGAGTATATATCTTAAGCAAAAGTTGAGCTGCTTTTTAGAATTTAAATAAGCTTCTTGTTGAATGAGTCACATGTCACTCACCCGCATTTAGTGGTAAATACATAGAGCCTTATTTTAGTAAGCTCTTATTTCTCGTTGTACACATACGTTGGCGGCCGCCGTGGTGTGAAGGTAGTGTTGCCGGCCTACCACACCGAAGGTCCATGGTTCGAGCCCTGGTACAGGTAACATCAAAAGTGATTTGAAAAAGGTTTTTCAAAACGGGGTCGCCCCTCGGCAGTGGTTTGGCAAACTCTCCGAGTGTATTTCTGCCATGACAGGCTTCTCAGCAAAAATTCGTCTCCTTTGTAGATGCCGTTCGGAGTCGGCAAAAAACTGTAGGTCCCACCAATTTGTAGGGAAAATTCAAATCGGCACACCACAAATTGGAAGAGAAGCTTGGCGCAAAAATCTCTTAGGAGGTTTATGATGATATACCTGTTGTATATCGCGCCATAGATAGATAGATACAGCAAAAAAGCCTAACTTTTTAGAAAATGAAAGAAAATTTTGCACTTTTTCATAAATACAAATAAATCGCTTACAAAAAATAGTATACAAGCGAGTGAACGGCCGACTATGAGCAGAAGCATGATATAAGGACAAGGAAGTTGTTAGACTGGTTCGAAACTACAGATCATTAAATGCAGTGAGGTACCATTACCACCGCTTTGTACATCGGTATATTTAATTTACTCATTTCATATAAAAGAAATTTATCACATTGGTTGCACTATGAGCAAACCAGTTCAGATGTAGAGATTTTACTAACAGCCCTGCAAAAAATCGTGCGACTGATAGCTAAAGACAGTGATCCGGTATCAAAACCTTTCGTCCACAGTGGGCTACAATTGATGCACCTATTCCGTTATAAGCATAGTGGCGATAAGTCGATGTTTATCTCTCTAGCCTACTTTTAGGTGCTGCAAGTAAACTTGTCCGACCGTACCCGTAGGGGAACAAAATTAAACTGGCCGGCACTAACCTTTTGGGCATAAAGGGAACAATTTGTCTCTTTATAGGACATGCTCAAATAAACTTCAACCCATACAAAGAAATCAAAACTGGTATTTGTGGCATCCCTGCAAAATATGCGATTATGAATCTGGGATGAGTTGCAAAGGAGCATGCGACCAATGCCAGTTTTGATCTCTTTTGTTTCAGTATGTCCTATGAAGAGACTAATTGGTCCCTTTCATGCCCAAAAGGGTAGCGTCGGAGAGATTCCCTTTGTTCCGGCGGAAAAGTTCACTTTCAACACCTACAAGTAGGCTACAGAAATAAGAATCGACCTAGTCCAACTATGCCTACTGTAGACGAAAGGTATTGATCCCGGATTACTCTCTTTAGAAACCAGTCTCACGATTTTTTGCAGTGATGCTCCTTTCCCTGCAAAAAAACCTTTGACTAATCTCTAAATTTATCTCTTTAGTCTGCAATTGGCTATAATTCAAAAAACTTATGTAAATTTTCATTTGTGTAGTATACTCATAGGCGTGAAAGTCAATTTTAGTTTTTGTAGAATACTTATAGGAGTTGAAAGTACCCGTTTGAATGGAAAGGGAATTAGTCCTTTCGTACCCGTTCGGGATTAAATGGGTACAATTTGTTTCTCCATAGGCCATGCTCAACCCATACGAAATGATGAGAGCAGGCATTAGTCGCATCCTCCTTTGCCACTCATCCCGGCTTCATCCTAGACTCATTGCTTTTTTTGCAGGGTTACGACTCATTCTGGATTCATCCTAGACTAATCGCATTTTTTGCAAGGTGGGTACACAAAGGTATACATATGTATGTGTGTATTGCAAATGGCCGCAACCTGCTGCACACAGGCAATTGCTGCAGCAAATGGTAATGATGATGGTCATAAAAAGTCCTCCTCTACATAAATTATGGCATTTTGTGTGCGGTTATACCGCTAATTTGATTTGTTTTTATTAATGCAAAAAGCCTTTTATAATTTTCACAGCTTTCATTCGGAATTTATTTCAATTCGTTTAATTTTGTGTATTTGCTATTACATGAAAACGTAAAACTTCTATTATTATTAATGTTTTAGAATAATTTCCCTAGATAAGCGTAATTTATTTCTGAAAATATTACAATATGTTTTACTAAGCAGTCTTTTACGTTTATATGTTTAGTAAGTTCTAGAAATTGCTCATTAATTTAAAAGCAAATGGTTTCGCAATTTAAAACTCGCATGAATTTAACACTAAATACAAAACAAAAATTGATATTCTTCAGTGTCCTTCTGTTAACACGATAACTCGAGTAAATTTTGAGATATATGCAGGTTCCTTGGCACTCATTTCCTCCGAGCGCTATTTAAGATGGATGAAATGGGATGATATCCACGCTCACTTTTTATATATAGAATATTTTTGAAAATACAAAAAAAATGATTATTCAGCACATCATACACTTATAAGGAAAAAATTTCGTGTGTGCATAAATGTTAAGGCAGAAAACAAAATTTTTCGAGAAATTTAAAAAAATGGGTGTGGCACCGCCCACTTTTGATTAAGTAAAATTTATACGTAACCGTTCAAGATATCGAAACTGAATTTGGCACACATATTTATACTAATAAGAGATATGTTCTAGTCCACTCCCACTTTTATACAAGAGGTTTTGAAAAGGATCATAGATATATTGGCAATCACTTTGCGTAAAATAGCTTTATATAATTTCTATTTCACTTTCAAAGTGTCCGTGAACGAAGAACGTCGAAAACTATACATTTTTGAAAATGGGCGAGACCCCGCCCCTTTATAGGGGATTATTCCAAAAAACTGTTTATTCCATAACTCCAAAAAATATGGATTTGTCGAAACGATATTTAACGAAAATGTTGAACATATAAAAGCCACTCCCAGTTTTTTAACATAGTTCTGAAAAATTTGTTTGTGTAAAGTGTAAAACGCGATATTTTTATAACAATGCAAGCTATATCAATAAAACCTCGCATACATAATAAGCTTTTTAAGCAAAACTCGAACGCAAAAGTTTTGTAGATGTTTGGGAAGCAAGTGCGGCGTCGCCCACTTTTCAGCATACAAATTTTTATATTTTCAAAGACGATTGTTTGTAGTTTGAGCGAGAGATTTCAATCAAAATTAGTCAGCTGCTTCTAAATAGAATGTAGTATACTCCTTCCAAAAATTAAGCAAATCGGATAACACATAAATAAAATATCCAGGCAAGTTTTTAATACCCCACTGTAATAGAGAAGTTATATACCTTTTTTGATTTTCATACCTTCAATGAAGCTTAAATGTTTGTAAGTATGAGAAAAAGAAGATAGGGCCATCAGTAAATAAACTGAAATAATAAGGACAATGAGCTGAGTTGATTTAGCAAAGCCCGTCTGTTTGTCTGTCCGTCTGTCTATTTGAACGCAAATTTTTCAAACATAAAATGTGCATGTATGGGTATTTTGAAAAAATATGGGTAGGAGTTGTTGATAGGGAAGCTAGTTATATATAAATAAGTTAATGGCGGGCGCCGTGGTGTGGCGGTAGTGTTGCCGAGCTATCACACCGAAGGTCCACGGTTCGAGTCCTGCGACAGGTAACATCAAAAGTGGTTGGAAAAAGTTTTTAAAAACGGGATCGCCAAACTCTCCGAGTGTCCTCCTGCCATGAATGGCTTCTCAGCAAAAATTCATCTCCTTTGTAGATGCCGTTCGAAGACGGAAAAAATCTGTAGGTCCCCCAAGTTGTATGAAAAAATTCAAAACGTCACACCACAAATGGAAGGGAAGCTCGGCGAAAAAATCCCTTAGGTGGTTTATGATGATATACCTGTTGTATATCGCGCTATATAAATTTTTAAAAATTAATTTACCGCTCAAAACTCATAACAGAAGTGTTTTTCTTGAAAACATTCAACTTGCTTTATAATACGAACTGAAAAGTATTTAAATAGACCTGCGTAAATTGGTATGCCATAATAGATCATTACTAGGTATACATTTTCAGTTCCACCCGAGACTTCCTTACTTGGTTTAAAATTAAAATAACTAACGTGAAATTATAAACACGCATTATAAAGCGCACGCTGCTCCATTTGAATGTAAAGGAGTGGTTTCAAAATCCTTATGACCTAATTAAATGCTGCTGTTATGTTCTTTCTAAGCGGCTTAGATCTTCTTCTTGCCCTAACTTTTTCAGCATTACAAATAAGAAGTTGCACTGGTATTGAGCTCTCAAAACTTACAAAAATATAGTTATAACTATTTGCAGCTCTCTTGTTGGTGGACACGAAGAAAGGAAACCTGCGGCCTTCCCGAGGTCGTGCAGTAGCTGCAAAAAAAGATGAAAAGATGGCCACTTTTCAAAGCAATGCGAGCATACTTTTAACTCACTTCATAATGCCATTGATGGCACCATATGATTGCAGGCAACTCGAAAGCGATATGAAGCTTTGCTAAATGTAATGTACCACTACCTCGCTAGATAATACTTATAGAGAAAGAATATCCTGAAACTTATACCATTTTGAGACGTTAGGGGTCATAAATACGTGTTTTAAAGTATTTTCGCTTCTCGATAAAATATGTTTGTATCGTATTCTTGTTCACTAGGGAGTATGTCGATGGGCGATGTAACTTTTGCCGAAAATTAGTTAACTAAATTTTCTGTAACTTTACCCTGATACCTACCCAGCTGAATTTTTTTGTAGTAGACTTATAAAAAATGGTGGCTCAAATAGCAATAGAAATATATGCTGAGTCGTAAAATAATAAAATAGAGAAAAAAAAATTTGTTAAGTGCCGAAGAAATTGCAAATTATGTGGAAGGTTGAAGCTTGGATAAAAAAATGTTATCTGAAAGAGATATTTTATTAGCTATATTTTATTGTAATAGCTCAAGCATATTCGAAATAAAACCAGGTCAAAATGTAAGCACGTAAAACCTTTTTTTTTTTTGGACCATATACCCATGGTTCCGTATATGGTAATATCTCCACAACTGCCCTACATTGGCTACATTTTTATGTTGCATAATAGTGACAAGTGCTCTCTAAGTAAACTCCAAGATTCAAATCTTCAAATTTGTTTAAAAATGCAAAAGGTCCTGACAAATACGAAAGAAAATTAAAAGAAATTATTTAGTAAAGTCATTGTAAACGTGAGTCACAATAGCCACGAAGATATATTTCGAAAGATTTCTAACAACTGTTCCCTTGTTTTATTCAGCCGTTAAACGAAGTTGAATGATCTGCAGAAGTCTAAAAGATTTGCTGGATATAATTATTTCGTGGTACTTCGCAAAAAAATTTTACTCAAATTCAATCAAAGGAAATCAGGAAATACTATTTCAAAATATTTTAACATTTTTCATGGCCTTATTTAGCGTACTACGAACGTCCATTCAACTGGTTCCCTTAACACTGTAGAGGGAGGTGATAGTGCACAAAATAGCAAATAGCAAAGATCGGAAATCGTTCGTTAACTAAAAATATTTCTTGTTTCCGCAAGAAGTTTTATAAAATATATTGGGACACCCATCCCATGTAGGAGCAGTTAAAGACGTGTTCCTCAGGACTGTGTATAACACTTATTAGCTTTTATACCCCTTTGATTTCAGACAGATGAAGATAAATAAGGGGTTTAAAGATTCCACCTAAATTGGAGTCGTACAATACGAAGAGCAAACTTATTTTCTGTCAAATAAAAGTTTCCTAAAATATTAGGATGCTCTAAAGCTTGTTCGCAGGCTTAAAGCACAAGGCTTACTCACTTTTACTATACTCGTTGATCGGTGAAACACGGTTAAGGTAGTGTAGGGGTTGTGTAGTTTTTTCTGGTCATGTATATTATGTAGTATTATAGGTAGTTTCATGTACAAAGACATTCATAAAATCTTTGTTATACTTTTTGAGGGGGAAGGACTGCCAATAAGGTGGGTCTATGAAGAAGACATTCTGCAGTAACATAGCGTTTTGCTTAAAAGAATAGTTTGGAGCTAATAATGTTGACATATTGTCGTTACCTATTTAACCAAACAGAGAATCTATAGAGATTGATGGGTCCTAAAAATCCGGAGTAAAATTGTAGCAACAAAGATTCTCTATGCGGCCTAGTTGAACTAGCGTGTACAAATATTTTCTAAGAAATTTTCTTTAAATAATATACCCAATGCCCACACGATGTGAACTTGCCATGAAGAGATACGGCTATGCCACGAAATAACCAAATTCCATAAAAATTTGAGGGTGAACCGCTCCACTTATTGAGTTCTGCGGATTCTTTGTATTTTTTGAATGAACTAGATAACTACTTTTAATTATTCATGTTTCTAATGCCTAATATGTAATTTTCCTGGAAAAGGTACAAAACATTATAGAATTTTTACTTACGATTTTTTAAATAAAATATTTTAAAGCGAATTTCGATGCTTTAGTTTTGTCGCACACTGTGTATATATTGACCTTTAACCAAATCTGTTAAAAAAAAAATTTATCACAATATATAGACTCTAGTGGCCGTAAATAAAATATAATTCGATCCTCTTTTAATTCAATTTGACACCAGCATTCCAACTACATAGAAAATGTCACTTACAGGGACATCGCAGTTTTGACAGTACAAAGTGCTATTGTTTCAGTATAAGTGCCGACTAACCACAGCATAACTAGCGAGCTTAAGTTAAACCAACTGGTTCGTTTGACAAACCCCTATAACCAATACTAACAAAAGAAACGAAAAAAGTGTGTGTGTAAGATTAACAAAGACACATACTCTGCTTACTGCTTATTCGGAATTCCACATTGCTTTGGAACGATAGCTATTTGTAGTTGCTTTGTGTACTCTCGTTTTGTAAACTATCCTCCTTTTACTTTAACCCATTTCAACGTGACAAGAATTACAACTTATTTAGCTTCACGGCTTCATTTTAAATTCAGAATAAATCAATTAGGATTTTCAGTTATAGCAACATATCGTATTACAATACAACATTGTTTTAGTTGCAATCAATAAAGTTATAAAATTGAAAGGTCATATAGCTTTTACTTGAGGGTTAAACAACCTTTATTAATTTGATTGTGTACGTGCCAAAGACATTAGTTGATTGAGGTTCTCAAAGATTGCGAGGCACTTAGACAAGCATATAAGCATGAAGTAAAGTAGTTTAAAAATCAAATATTATTTATTTGAATGTAAAGAATTTGTAGATTTCCAAGTTTAGAATTTGTATTGGGGCTCTTGTTGGAATAAATTTATATTTTTTGAGCAAGAAATATGGCATTCAACACAAAGTGTTCCAAGAATGAACTGGTGTTATTCGCGGGATATAAAACATTTTTTTAATTCAGTAAGTCCCTCCAAAAATTTAATTCGTAATATTAGTGGTCCACAATCAATTCGATATTAGGAGCAATCACTCTTTTTTCTTTGTCCTGCCTTATGGCAAACAATAGTCAAAAGTTAACGATTGTACAAGGTAGAGTAGGACTCCACATCAGTTCCATTAAAGCTAATAAACTAAGTAGTAGCAGTTATAAAGTCTTTTATCGTCCTACTATGCTATGGTGTCATAGACCATGACTAAAATTTCTTAATGTTTTCAATTAGTTAACATTAAGAAACCATCACTTCACGCTATTTATTGAGGTCGATAAACTTTTATTTGTATATTTACTAACTAAAATTACATACGTGCAAAATTTATCATATGAAATTATTTAATTTTTTATCAAAAAAGAGCCGCTAGGTTGTCCCTAAGCCACACATCATTAAGCGCTATAAATAAATGTGTTTGACAAAACGTATAAGTTATTGCTTGAGCGTACAAAAAGTGCCACAAAACAGTACATAACAATTCCCAAACACAACAAAATAGATAAGGGAAAAAGCTTGAAAATAATATTTTTAGTTTTTTTCTTGCTTGTGCTGTTTTGTTTTGTTAGTTTGCTTACTAGTTCCATAGTATATTTGAGCGCAAGAGGAGAATCGTACCCTGGAGTATTCTGATAATTGTGTGTGAGTGTGAGAGCTGGAATACACACAATATATGAACGCGTTGTCGCTAGTACCCGAACCATCAAATGCCCTAAAAATTTATGTGAAACCTTAAACTAGAAAAGAAATGGTAAAAAAGCAAACAATTTAAGTTTTTCTTTAAAATCTATACATACAGTTGTGTTCAATATAATAGTATTAAAATTACATTGGATATCGTTCGACGAAATAAAAAGCAGCTGTGTTTTTTATAATGTTTATTTAAAACATAGTAAATTCCATAACAAAAACTTCATTAAAAGATGTTTCAAAGTTTATACAATTTTCAGGAAAGTTGATTAAACTTTTAAAAATTTACATCAAAATTTCAATGTTTTTGGAAGGAATTTTCGAACACTTTTTGAGTACGCAGTTTTATAACTAACTCAATTTTGGCATAATAATGTGCAAGTTAAAAGTACTTCAAAAACTTACCTCACTCAGCACCCTTGACGAAAAAAATTCTGAAAATTCAAGATAATCCTAATTTGCATAATATTTTACTAAAATTGATTGGCCAACAAAACTGGCTACTCAAAAATTGGCAGATTTTGTTGTCTATGTTTTAAAGTTTACTCAACTTTCCTGAACTTTTTGTAAACTGTGAAATTTCATGTTATGTGGTTTCTCTTATGCAATTCGCTATATTTTAAAAGGAAATTATTAGAATCACAGCTTGTTCTTATTTCGTCGAACGATATCCATTTTAATTTCACTACTATTATATTTAACACAGTTCTACATACATACATATCTACGAAAAATGTTAACAGAAATGCTACGTATACGCCATGGTAGACCTAGAGGTTAAAGTTATGCAACTTTTTTTTGCAACGTAAACTATATACGTTTTGGTTGATTTATCAAAGTCATTGTTTGGTTGCAAAATAATGCCGACACTGGAGTTCCCGTACTCAGTAAGGCCACAAAATAATCTGTTCTTCGATCAAAATATCCCTTGAATTTTGCAACTTTTGGCCTTAGTACTTCAAACTGAAGTGGAGAAAACCTTTAAAGCTCATATGAGAGTAGAATCTGTTGCTTAGCAATATTTTTGTATACAATTTGGAAGGACTCGGGGGCTTACGGATGTTACTCTTCTGGCTACTGTAACTAAAATGGAATTTACGAGGTTACGAGATCAAATGCTCAAAAAAAAATATTATCCGGTAAGTTTATCAAATCTGTTCACGAAGAACTTGGAATATTTTATTTTACGCTTATCTACTGTTGTTTTTCTGTCATTGTAGCATTTGAATATGATGATCTTTCAGCTTGGTTTTCAGGACAGGATGCAAAAAACGAATTAATTTTAGAAAAATATGAATGACACAAATGAATCCGTTAACGCTTTTATGCGGTGGTCTTTACTAACCCGTTTTCGCTCCTGATTTGGATCATTCCTTGAAGCATGTGTTGATAGAGTCCATTTTCGCTCATTCTTGGTGGTCGCTGTAGTTGTTGTTACAACGATGCTTCGCCCTGCCTAGTCTTCTCACGGAGAGAGATTGGTATTAGAGGAGCCTGCTCTGTAAAGCAGCTCAGCACCGCATGCCAGGCAAAAATTTGGCGTTTCAGCAACAAAGTTCTTTTCCAACTGACAGCTCACATGCTCGTTATAACTTATATTGTCTTTCTTTCACGCTAAAGTCATATTCGTAGTCATCTCACCAATTTATGCAGTTGCTATCATTTTAAATGTCCAGAATACACTGTAATGTCGTATTTACAAGCAGCAACCAATTATCTTTATCTACAAAACGCGAAATAGACGCGAATTGAGTGTGTTTGTATTTAAGTATGCTCATACACACACAATTCTTTGAATTTTCAGCAATGCAGACAAAAACTTATCAAAAATAAGCAGGCAACAAGTCATAGAAATGCGCATACATCACATTTGGGGTGGCGCAAGAAGGGTCAAAATTGTCTTCGTGTTAACTTTTGAGATATTTTTCAATTTATTTTATATCCGCACAAAAGCACACAAGACATTTTATAAAAAGCTTTGGCATTTTTTTCAGACAACCAAATATACTATACATAACAAGACTATTACTATGCTGAGATCGAACTGTTCATACTTATCTGTTAAAGTCAAACACATACATTTCTGTTTCAAAGGATTACCGACTGTCAATATTGGCAAAAGGAAAAAAGAAAATTAGAAAAAATATTTACTTTTATTTAATGCAAACATGGCTTAGTAATGGTTGTTCGATTATGCAAGGAATGCTCGTGAACACAGATCTTGGTTAAGCTGTCTACAGAGCCTTCTATACATTTGAAAAAACACATAGTTTTTTTTAATTCCTAATCCTATTCATATTTTAAATGTGAATGTTTGAACTCTGAGTGTATTTGATCTATACTAATGGTACTTGGTATATAAGTATAGAAATTTTGCGTACAATATGGGTATCAAACGAAAGGGGAAGGCCAAATTTTTCATTTAATTTTTCTATATTTCGATATATTTATCGATAAACGAGTTATCGGTCAAAATCTGGTTTCCATAAAATGTGGTTCCCCTAAATACTTGTTAGTAAAATTTCTAGAATTAAGTATTGAAAGGCGCTTTTGAAAAAACTTCATATTCCTTTTTTTGTTGTTTTTAGTTATGAGCCGTGGTGTGAAGGTAGTGTTGCCGGCCTACCACGCCGAAGGTCCATGGTTCGAGCCCTGGTACAGGTAACATCAAAAGTGATTTGAAAAAAGTTTTTCAAAACGGGGTCGCCCCTCGGCAATGGTTTGGCAAACTCTCCGAGTGTATTTCTGCCATGACAGGCTTCTCAGCAAAAATTCGTCTCCTTTGTAGATGCCGTTCGGAGTCGGCAAAAAACTGAAGGTCCCACCAATTTGTAGGGAAAATTCAAATCGGCACACCACAAATTGGAAGAGAAGCTTGGCGCAAAAATCTCTTAGGAGGTTTATGATGATATACCTGTTGTATATCGCGCCATAGAGAGATAGTTATGAAAAAACTATATGCTTATTTTTCTAAACAATCAAACCAGTTATCGACATTAAGTTGCTGAACTTATAGATATGCCAAAATAGTATTATTGGGTAACAAAATAATTTTTTCAATACTTAAAACGAAAACAATATTTAACCCCAAAAATCTCACTTTCAATCGATTTTTACTATGTAAAACATCAGCAAAATCAAATAATAAAACAAACCTTTTAATTTTTAAAGCAACCCGAAAAAAGAACGCAGCAGAATATTTTTCGAATAAGTTTTTGAGTAATTTGTTTAGAAACCTTACCAATATAAAAACACTGTTACATAGTTTAATAATTCTAAGAAAAGGCTTTTTATTTTTTAGTTCAAACGTACACCGTTGACGATAAATTCTTAAAATACTTTATTATGCTCCGAAGAAACACCCAATATGAAGTTTTTGAATACTCTTTGTCAATACCTTGTTTTGAAACTTTTAGCAATATTCACATTTTGTTAAATTAAAAAATAATTTATCTTTCAACAGTTTTTTATTTGGTCCCTATACCCGTTAATGAGAGTTTTAAAAAATACCTTATAAGGGGCCGTTGGTTAAGGCTTCTATAATATTATATAAATGTCAAAGTTTGAACTTCAGATGTTCTCTTTGGGAACACTATGTTTTAAATTGTCAATACTCTGAGCTCGTTTGGAATAGATGAATAAGATTTGATTTATGGATCCCATAAATGGATGTCCAAGCAATTTTGGAAATTTGGTCAGTGCGGTATATCCCACTCTGCGTACTAGGAATAGCGGTTTTATTTACCTTATCGAAAATAATAAACAATAAACTTCCCAGCAAAAATTTGATTTCTTAATTATGTATAATGTGATGTTTCACTTTCTAGGTGCGGGCAAAGTCCCGGGTAAAGGCTAGTAAGTAAATATATCAGAGAACGTCCTCTCAGAAGTGGACATGTCTGACCTTGCAGTATGTGTAAGCAAAGTTCTTCAGAAGATTTATATTAAGTATTCGACTATTTTCTGGCTATGAGTACTGATGAACCACTAAATGTCCTACTTGGTGTAAAAGAATATATTTATGCCTCTCTTTTATAAAATACTTTGCTAACTACAAATACGGAAAATACAAATCTACATACAGGGTGGCGCAAAAGTAATCCTCCTATCAGAAAATGCTAAAAATTTTGCGATTGGCCCCTAAAGTCAGTTCTGTTTTGACATTTGTGTAGTAAACATATGCGAAATACACGTTAATAAACAATGTTACGCTACACTGCTCCAGAACGCGGAATATTGCTGACTATTTATTTCGGTCGGTGAAAAACGGTTACTGCGCAAAAGTAATCCTCCTATCAGAAAATGCTATAAATTTTGCGATTGGCCCCTAAAGTCAGTTCTGTGTTGACATTTGTGTAGTAAACACATGCGAAATACACGTTAATAAACAATGTTACGCTACACTGCTCCAGAACGTGGAATATTGCTGACTATTTATTTGACCAATAATCGGTCGGGGCCAAACGGTTACTGTGAATGGTGAGCGCTACAGAGCAATGATCAACGAGTTCTTTTTGCCGCAACTTGATGAATTGGGATTGGAAAACATGTGGTTCCAACAAGACGGTGCAACAGCACACACTGCACGTGCCACAACCGATATGCTGAACATCGGAAGCTTACTTTTGCGCCACCTTGTATAAACTCACCGAATGTTGTTAATCTTCTGCCAACCCTACCGCCTACGTACTAGTCCATATTTAGCTAACGACTAAAGTGTATTGTTTAAGCAATTAATAATAATCAAGACCAATTAATGTCTCTCAAATAAATTTATAAACTTACTAGTTTGTGCGATGTAGAAATTGCGTAGTTAAATGTTTTTGATCATAAAGTGATTGAAGCAAATTATTAAGGTTACGTATACGACAGGGTGTACAGAGCAAATGTGGCCTACGCACAGAATAGTTCACCAAAATTTTAACTGCTGATATAATTTAGTAAGATAACCATTATGTTGTAGTGATTGTTTGACCAATAAAATGATTTTAGCTTTTAATTGATTATGATTAGTTTAGCTTAAATCATCATAGCGATCAATTAAATAATAACAAGGCTGAAACTACATAATAAAAAATTAAATACACAAATTGAGCGCAGGTATAGAAGTTTGAAAATATTGTTCAGAATACAAATTTTTCAATACTTTAGAAAATGTCTGATCACAACTTTTAGTAAGTTTGAATATTGTCGATTTTCCTTTAGAAAAAAATCTCTCAAAATGGCCAAGATAATATTTTCGCAATAAAATGTCTAAGTGAATCGTTAGAAAAGTTTCTGCAACTGCACTGCAACCGCATTTTCTGGAGAGTTGTAGAGTGTTAGTTAAAATTTTTGCAAATCAAATTGTGCCAATTTTGTGAAAGTGCATTCTTTTAAACTATGAAACTTACTTTGTTGTTGTTCGAGTAGAAATAATCAGGAAACATTTTACCTAAGCCAATAATTAAGCAACAATCTAAGCCTAAAACCTCCATACCAATAACTGAAAAATGTGTTTATACTCTTTAGAGTGGCCGAATTCGAATTTACTTAGCGTTGATATCATAAAAATATCCAAGCATTGGTTGCTTCTGTCAAGATAAAATATTTCTATGCAATCTGACAGGAGTAGCCGCCAAAGCAAAAAGTAAACACATGACGTGTTTGTGTTTACATAGCAACCAATGCGCTGTGATATCACCTGGTATAAATTCGCTTTGGACTGATTTGATTTGTTAAAATTGATTTTATTTTGCTCTAGGACTGCCACACAATCGCAGTCAAAAGCATCTGCATATAGTTTTGTAAGAACATCGTTGAGAGCATGAACGAATATTTTCGTCAGATGTGCCGCTTTAAAGTTATCTAGCTTTAAATATTAGTACGATTTGGTTGGGCGAAAACGCTAATATACATAAAAGAAGAAGGATTAAAAGGCGTTAAAGGACTAATATCTATCTTTTAATAACGGGATGAGATTCAACCCCAATCCAAAAATAAAACCGTTATTACTTTTTTTTCTTTTTTTTGAGGTTAGGTCCGAAAAACGAGCCGCTGCGCATTGTGATGGGATTAAAAGCATCAAAATATTTTTTAATAGTATTTGGTTATATGTTTAGCAATAAAATTGGTAAAATAAAGATTTCAAATGATGTAGAATATAGGTATTTCCAAAGAGCTTTTTGGCCGGTGTATTAAAAGTGAAATAAAATTTCCTTTTTTCCTTCTATTTACTAATTTCGGTGTTTTTTGCACCTTCCTCAGGGAGTCTGCGTTTATTTTTCACAACATAAAACAATTACAATTCACATCAAACTATTTAAATTACATATTGCAGTTACTTTGCATTAGACGATTATTCGAAAACTAAACAAACATTTAAGAATTGTAAAACATTTAACATTAAAACATTTCAAAACAGGCATATTTCCAACTGTCTGCCCTCATCCGTTTCGTCCGCTTTTTTGTTTACTTATCGCCGTCAAGTAGGCGCAATTGATAGTGTCAACGTTTTCCTTGTGGTTTACAACGTCTTTTATTCTCTCCTGTATTCTTAAGCTTTCTAACGTCAATCTTGTGTTTGTTCTGCTCTCTGTGTCTAAAATTCCCACATTATCGAGGTCGGCTGTATGTTTGTTGTTGTCAAGGTGTTGGGCAAGTGCAGTGGTAGATTTTTTTTTCTCGCTTCCGTTTTGTGTTCTGTAATTCTGACACCTAATGCTCTTTTGGTTGTGCCGATGTGTACTTTGTTGTATTCTCCTCCAAATTTTCCATTATATCTTATTTCGTAAAATACGTTATGTTGTTGTTCTTTGTCGACTTTTGTACGTATTTTATTTAGTGTACAGTGATTTTGTTTAAAGTTTTGTTATCCGTTAATCCTGGTATGTATGTGACTACTGTATATATCTGGTTTTCTTGTTCATTATTTGTTTGTGTATTTCTTCTGGCATACTTTATTTTGTTCATTGTTGTTGTGATGAGATATAATTTTAGACCATTCAATTCTCTCTTAGGATTTGTCTTTAGCTTTTGTCTACTCGATTTCTATTGGTTTCCATATTTCTAAATTAAAAAACAATAACTGTTAATTAATCGGGAGCGTCCAATCGGCCAATGGGCTGCAAATGTTGAAAGGCTGAATCGACTTTTTTCGACTGAAATTAATTTTGATGAAAAAAAATTTAAAATCTTTCAAAAGTTTTGTGCGTGACCCGAGCACAATATTTATGCCCCATACAATTTTTTATTTAAAAATTATATCGGATTTGCTTAACCCGCCAAATGATTAATTTAGATAAATATCCTCTTTGGGAAGCAGCATTACCAACCAAAAAAGCTCCAACTTAGAAATGAAGCATACTTACTTTTGCCACTAAGCGCCAACTTGGTATCTACGCTTTCAAGAACCATTGCGTTATGACACTGTCGATCATAGAATATTTTGCAGGTAACACCGCTGAAGAAGGACGCCACTATGTTGAAAACACCATTGGATAAGAACTGGGTTTCTCATAGAGTTTTTATCGGCATCAGTGCTTAACTAACCTTTATTTATATAATAACCTTGTTTAAGCGACATAAGCTTTAATTATTTCTTTCGCTTTTTTCATTTGGATTGCAAAGCTATTGTAATCCGCAATCAGCTTATGCAATATTCCAAAGATATAGTTTATGTTTTTCTATCCCAAATCGGTGTTTTTCACAGGGAAAATGAGGAGACCAATCCCGCGCTTATACCCAAGAGCCACAAGTGCTCGCGCCCAATTAATACATAAAAGGTGTGAAGGTGCCCTGCACCCCCATCCTATATAGAGCAAATAGTTGAAATAAAAAAATAATACTTTAATACTACTTAAATGTTGTCCCCAATGCGACATGTGGTCCGCACCCCCCGTTCTACTTTCTAAACAAGTGATAAAATAATATACAAACATTAATTTAAAAAAACTACTCACCCTTCATAAAGCTTAGATAGACCTCTTGAAATTTTTTGTCTAAATGTTTCATTCCAAGAAATATCCGGCATCTAAAAAATAATTTTTCAAGTTTACATATGTATGTCTTTACATAGCTCCAACAATTTAGGCACAACATTTTTTTGATGGGAAATTTCTTGGCCTTTGTAATTGATATGATTTCTGATATGATTTATGATATGATTTCTAAGAATTTAATTTCATTGAAAAATGCAAGATCTTACCAAGTCTTACATATTATCTCTTGTTTATCAGACCGTAAGAAGATGAATTTTCTTCCTCATAGTGGGTAAGACCCAGTTTTTGGTATACATATCTAGCATTAGCGATAGCGAATCGGTCTTGTTCCACTTCTCTAAACATCTCATCTATTCCCTCGTCCTTACTATAATTTTTTTAACATGTGCCAATACTGGCAGATTGAATGTTTAACCACTATGCTACAGTAGCCTCAAAATTTCCTTCTCCACTTAGTTTCTGGATATTTCTTGCCAACATAAAAGGAAGAGTCTTTTAACAAATTTATATCAATATGGAACGATTTGTTATATCTTCTCACTCTTGATAAAAATAACAACTTTGTAAACATAATAAATTAATTTTATAATTTTTATAATAGGTTAATATATTTTTTTTTACGCAAGAATTTCTACAGAAATAGAGCACTGTAAAGTTCACTACTACTTTAATTAATAAACTTTGCGCAGAGGTATAAAAAATATATTTTGAGTAAAAAAAAATTTCAAATTTTAAAAAATATTTAATTTTTCAAAAAGGTAAATATTAAAGTGCGCCATTAAATTTTGTTCTCAAATTTTTTTTGTATTATAGCGTTGATACAGCTAAAGGTTTCTTAACATTTGCCGAACTAGAAAAACAAAAAATATCGCAAAAAATTAAAAATTTTTTTTTTTTATCGAGTACATCAAAAGTGGCGTAAAATTTTTTGAGGTCGCCCATCTGTAGTGATTTAGCATACTCTTCGAGTGTATTTCTTCTCAGCAAAAATTCAACTTAAAACAGGGAAAAAGGAAAAAAATTGTAATTTTGAATTTGCATAACTTTTGAAAAACCAAATTTCTAAATTTTTTTCCTTAGGCAAAACTTGATAAAAAGAAACTTTCCATAGAAATTCATTGAAACCGTTTTTCGTTCAGAGAGGGTTTTAAGTGAACAAAGCTTTATTCAGCTGAATGTTTCTACTTCATTGGTTCTGTCTCAAAACAGAAATGAGATCAGTCCGGAAAAATCTAACTCAGTAATGAAAGAGGTGTAAAAGTTAGTATTAATGTTTGAAATAGGTACATTTTCTAAAAGTTATTATGGAATCGCTCTATAAACTTTAAAGAGTACACATTTCGATTTGTTAGTTCACGTAAGCAAACGACTTAAGTTGTCTAATAAAGTTAGTTTTATAGGTGTGATTTTTATGGAAGATAGACAAAAAAACATTATTCAGGGGCAGGACGAGGTATTTATAGTTCTGAATACTCCCGGTGAATATACATTGCGTTTGAGACACCAATTACTTCATATGAGACCTTCTGGTGATGGCTGTGAAAGTCCGGCTCGAAGCGGAAAAAGATACACCATTAGATATGGTAGAGAGTAATGGATCAAGGCTGGTGCAATAATATGACATAATCGTCATTTGTGATTTTTTAGCAGACCTACTTTATCTATTACCTGGTACGGACGATCCTCCTTCTTATTTTTTAAAGTGATATTTTAATATAACTGTAGCGTGTTTGCATGTCTTACTAGGAAAGGTTGATCTGCGTTGGAAAAATGAATTTTTTTTTAACAGTTGCATGATATAAGTCCAGTAAAAACAAGATGAGAAAAACACTTTACTGCTTTTATATCGAACAACAACAATTTAAATGCCATATTGCATGTCAACATCCATTTTCGAATCAATGACCTCTTACGTATGCTTAAACTTATTTAGCACGACATTTTTATGTGCACACCTTATAAATTTTGCACTTGTGTAAGAGCTGAAGTTCGCATGTCACACACACATACTTAATATAAGCTAATGTAGACAATCGCGCAATCATATTCGAGTGTGCGTTCTACATGAATTATCAACCAAGTGAACAATTATTTTGAACACTCCTCATTTGAGTGCTTTGAAGTTTGCATGTTGAAATAGAAATAATTACACTAACGTGAGCAATTAAATAAAGTTTGAAGAGAAGATATTTTTAAAGTCCACGTACGAACAATAAACTAAATGAAAATTGTGGTTTATAAGAAAAGATTAGTTTTAAGAAATAAATATTCTTGAATGGCTTAGAATTTTATACGCAGAAATATCTAGTTCGTGTCTTATCAGAATTGGCTCTTGTTTTCGAAATAGAGGAAGCATTCAATAACTTTTGTCTAATAGCCTTACTGGAGTCCCTTCTTTTATATGTCACTGGTGGAATACGAGATGCAGCGTCCAACAAAAAGAATTATGCTATAAAATCTGGGTGATGTTTTAATAGTGAGATACGCATCTAGAGGTCCTCCAACATAGATACCCTACTGTGGCACCTAACAGAACTTACTTCTGATATTGATAAGTACTAGTTGACAAGACATGGCATACACCGACACCTACTAATTGTAACTGAAAACATCTTTAACTCTAGACGTTATTTTTTTCAAAACAAATTTTGCCTCGTGTAGGCCTGGTATCATAAAATCGACCCAAAGTGAATTCTTCTCAGATTGAAATAGTTCTTTTCACCAGGCGCCACAAAATTTCATCTTTTGCGGCATTATTTTAAATGTAGCGAAGCTCAAACTATCATCCGAAGGGGGTTATAGCGGCCATTATTGACTTTAAACTAAACAGAAATATCGAGAATAGTTGCAGACATTCTTTACTGCCTTCTGAGCTTAAAGACACAAATAATGTTATGGCTGTATAGCGCGGTCGTGAGGTCGATTCTATCCTAATGCATCAAATCAGGTTCGGATATGATATCATTCTTAGAACCATACAAGGAAGTTTAGATCAATTACAGCACTTCGACCCTTACTCTCGATAATAAATTCTTAATAAATAACCAACAAGGGCACGAATATTAGGATGCGCACACGGCAGACCAGCAGCCAAGGGCACACTTCTAACTTCTCTAAGATCTCTGGCTATCTGCCTTGCGATTTTAATTTTCCTATAAGTCTATTCTAAATGAATTGATAAGCAGAATCCCGTGGCAGAAATTTGTTTGTATTCTAACACTGCCGTGGAATGAGTCTACTTTTAAAAATTTATTTTTTTCTGAGTATTCTGTGATTTCTTCGAAACTAGACAGAAGACCTTTAATAATTTGTTGTTTTTACTGTCCCATGCTTCACGATGCCTAGTCATCACTCTACTTACCTAGCATAGTCCTCAATATATTCTAAGGGAAGTCCGTAGTTTCAATAAGATTGGACTAGAAATCGGTGTTAAAAGGGGCTTATTTCATTTTTGAGGTAAACAGTTGGTTGGTTTGGTGCTGAGCTTCATCACATACTAGTAAAGTATTATGTTCAGTTGGGATGAGTAAGAGTTTAACCTGTTACAGTATCCCAATCGAAGTTGTGTAGTGAAAGATTGACTAGCGTCTCTTACGAGTTAACGGGAGGTGAGAAAGGAGGCAGTTGGTAGCTTCATGCTATCGATATAGACATCCAATTACCCGATAACGTGCGCATTCCAAGTTGTGAATTAGTTGGCCAATCATATCTTATTTATTTCGGAGCCCCAGATTATAAAATGAAGAGTCTGCTGTCCAGTGGTGTGGGGGGCCTAAAGTGTAGCTGTTAAATAGGAGCAAACATACTTTGCAAAGTACCATGACGTCTGTCCTCAAATACTATCCCAGAACAAAGTGATGTGCCAACGTATCGGGCTTCTTATTTGAATAATGTCTCCATTTTATATAAAACGCGCCG
This sequence comes from Merzomyia westermanni, assembly GCA_949987695.1. Classification (NCBI taxonomy): domain Eukaryota; kingdom Metazoa; phylum Arthropoda; class Insecta; order Diptera; family Tephritidae; genus Merzomyia; species Merzomyia westermanni. The sequence continues at coordinate 53,468,796 of OX465290.1, forward strand.
CTCAGTAGAGAGTAGTCCACTCATTATAGAATCATTTCTGATAACTTAAGTGAAGGCAGGATACTTGAACTGGGCTGCTGTATCTTTCTATTTACAGAAATGAACTGCCAGTATCCGTAACCTCAGTCAAGCATTTTCCGACATCAAAAAGAAGAACAACAATCATAAAGAAAGGGATGCATGTTGAAGCACTTTGCTGTCCAGCATCTCCCCCACAAATCCATAACACAGTTTCGTCGTTCTTTCTAATGAGAACACAAAATAGCCAGGCGGTCCGTAGATGACAGTTACGTGGCTTGAAATCGCAGTTCACTACAAGCTAATTTTCCTTTAAATTTTTTGACATAATAAAGGACATTCATCAGTTCATTGTACTCCACCCAGCGTTTTCTAACAAATTTAATAAACCTCAAATAATTTGTTTTGTCATGCACAACAGTTAGAACTTATTTAAACATTTGTGAATTGTTTTGTGTTTGAGGGTCGTCAAAGTTAACTTTCACTTTCAAATTTTGTAACGCCACAAGTGCATGTGCAGTGGTAATAAACTTGAATGTGACACGTAATTAGTGCTTGAACTCACTCACATTCGTTTACCTAATAAATTTGGTGTAAAACGAAAATGCTGTGTTTCAAATTGTGTGGGAGGTGTATAATAAATTAAAAGCGAAAAATGCGAACTCTTTATATATACAAACATGCAACTTCGGTAATCAAAATTTTGTCACGTTCTCAAGCTCACATGAAAGTGATATTAAACGAATGCGATTTTGCTTCATGGACGTAACGATGTGACATGCCGCTACTGGCTATCAGGTTTAGGACCGTTTTCTTATCTAGCTTTAAAATTAAAATTTTACTTTAAATTGATCACCCATTTCATCTTGCCATTAAGAAAAATTACAGCTCGAGAGTTCGGCATATGTAAAGTGACCCTAAGAAAGGGCCTTACGGCTAGATTAGAAAACTGTCCTTAGTTTAATGCTTATAATTAAGATTTTGGTATTTTTGTATGGTCTATCATTCTACACATTTTGTAGTTACTGTGTAACCCGTGCTCCGGTTTTCATTGTATTATGTAATCCGTGCTCTGGTTTCCATGTTATTTTTTAATACATATTTCCATTAAACTTTAATGGAGCCCTCTTAAATTTTGTGTTTTTTTATACCTAGTAGTGCTACGCACACAAGGTATATTAACTTTAGTCGCCATGTCCGTCCGTCCGTCCGTCCGTCTGTGAACACGATAACTTGAGTAAAGTTTGAGATATCTTAATGAAATTTGGTATGCGGGTTTCTTGGCATTCATCTCCGAGCGCTATTCAAAATCTGCGAAATCGGATGATAGCTAAGCCCACTTTTTATATATAGAATATTTTCGAAAACACAAAAAAAGTGATAACTGAGTATATAATACACCTATAAGGATACAATTTGTGGAACGTATTGAGATTGAGGCATAAAATACATTTCTCAAGAAATTTTTTAAAATGGGAGCGGCACCGCCCACTTTTGATTAAGTCAAATTTAAAAATAATATTAATCATAAATCAAAAACCATTCCAGATATCGGAACGAAATTCAGCACGCAGGTTTCCAAGTATGCAAGGAATCTTCCAGGAAATAATGGGCAAATACAAAAACTTAAAATTTTCGAAAATGGGCATGGCAACGCCCCTTTTATAGCGGACTATTCCACAAAACTTTTCATGCCATAACTCCGTCAAAAATTGATTCGTCGAAACGAAATTTGGTGATAATGTTCTATATATAAAGGTTACTGTTTGCTGTAAAAATGGGCAAAATCGGTTAATGCACACGACCAGTTTTTTAACATAGTTCCAAAAAATTTTTTTGTAAAATTTAAAATGCTATGTTTCTATAACGAAGCAAGTAATATCAATCAGATTTTCCACACATAATAAGCTTTTTAAGGAAAATTATGTCAATTTTGAAGAAGTAGGCTTGGCGCCGCCCATTTTTCAGCATACAATTTCTGGCATTTTCAAAGGCAATCGCTTATAATTCAATCTTGATATTTCAATGAAAATTGGTCAGCTGCTTCTCAGTAGTATGTATTATACTCCTGTCTAAATTTGGCCAATTCAGGAAACATACAAGCAAAATATTCGGGCACGTAGTTAATATCCCACTGCAATAGCGAAGTTATATTTCTTTTTTGATTGTTATACCTTTCATAAACTTTAAATGTATGTAAGTATGAGAAGAAGAAGAGAAAAGTTCACTTAAATGATTAGCACGATGAGCAGAGTCGATTTAGTCATGTACGTGTCTCAGTCCGTCTGTCTGTCTGTCCGTCTCTCTATTTGAACGCAAACTAGTCTCTCAGTTTTACAAAAGAATGCTGAAATTCGTTGTTTGCTTTCGCCATTTTATAGTATACTAGCAAACCCGGTAGGCGTTGTTTTGACGTTTTTATACATTGAACACATCTATATATAAAATGTCATTAACTTGAACCAAATAAACTCCTAACTATACCGGCTTTTCCAAAAGCTATATACAGACTGTGTCGTGCCCAGCGAACTCCTAAACCTATCGTGAAGTTCCAGAGCAAAAACAAAACACAAAATATGTATTCGTGGCACCGCCCACTTTTGAAAAATTATGTAGATACTGACTAAGTGATACATATATCCAAATTTCAATAATTTAGACCAAAAAAGTTCGGAGTTATGACGAATTGAAACTTTATATAGCCTGGGGGCGTGGATCCGCCACTTTTCCAAAACTATATATCGTCTATGCTGTACCTAGTGAACCCAAGTATATATTGTGAAAATTTCATAAAGATCGGTTGAGTTCTTTGGCACCCTTTTTATATCTATTTTTGTTACAGACAAAATATATATACTATACCCCACTGCAAAAGCGAAGTTATATATATTTTTTGATTTTCATACCTTTCATGAACATGAAATGTTTGTACGTATGAGAAGAAAAAGAGATAGTCCCATCAAAAAGTATACTGAAATGATCAGGAGGACGAGCTGAGTCGATGTAGGCGTGTCCGTCTCTCGATACGTCTATCTGTCTGTCCGTCTGTCTGTTTGAACGCAAATACGAACTGAAAGTATTAAGTTAGAGCTGCGTAAATTGGGATGACATAATAGATCAGTACTGGGTATATAATGTTCGGTTCCACCCGAACTTAGACTTCCTTACTTGTTTTAATTTAACAAAAATTTATTTATAAAGTGGACGCTGCATATAACAGTAACCATTTAAAAGATTTTTATTGTAGCAGCATGTAACCCTGCTGTCCCCAAAATTTCCATCAAAAAATGCTACCTGTACTTTCTCTTGCTACACGACGATTACGAAGAGCTGGTATATGGCGTGGGGGAGCTCTGCACATGTTATACATATATTATGTAAATGACGGATTAGTCTTAATATGTAAGAGTTCAACCCATTCCAATATCCTAGTTGAAGTTGTGTGAAGTAGCGATGAGTGCTCGGTATACCGTACATTCCTCCACTGCAACCTGCTTGTCGTCAAAAACTTAGTTTATTGCCTAAAAAATAAACTTGACCTGTCATCCTAAACTACATATCGTCGATGATACTGCAAAACCGCGTAAGTGTTGTCACTCAAATTTTACAGAAGAAGCAAGAAACTGTTTTACTTCAGAACGAACAGGTATATTATGGGATAAATTCCAACAAAGCTAGATTTTTACAATATATTTTCAATACAACTATAACTTTTGGTGAGAGAAGCATAATCATGGTTATATTCCGATTTATTGCACCACACGCGGTTTTGCAAGTTTTTTGTTTGGCTCATTCCGTACAATGTTTATACATGCGCGGTTTTGCAAACATACGTTTTTCTTCGATCTTGCATTATAAAAGGATATAAGTTAAATTGCAGTCGGCGGTCCGTGTTATATAGTAGGTAGAGTTGTAGTTTACCTTACCGAGGGTCGCAGGGTAGTTAAAATCAGAGTTCTTCTGAAAAATTTTTCAATATTTTATAGGTCCTCAAGGCGTTATTCCAGCTAATGCCCTTTAGATTCGGTCTCGACGATTCGTTAAACAAAGAAAAAAGTGGAAGCTTCCCCTGATGTCTAGCTAATTGCTAGTCATTTATTTATTTATTAAGTCTTCAGATTAAACAAATATTACAGACGTAGTATCATAATATAACAATTTAGATAAGCTTAAGGGCAGTTTAACGTATTTAGTATAAATTTCAAATCCAAATATATGCTATTCTTAGCAAAGAGTGAAGGCTCACTGAGAAGGGCGGGCAGCTAGCGAGAACTATCACTATTCTTTTCAGATTCAGAGTTTCGAATGGTAGCTATGGCTATATAGGTTAAAAGGACAGGTTTCAAGACAACCTACCAATATATCAATTGATTCATTTAAAGATGGTGTTGAAATCTTTTAACTACGTAAATCGATTCAGATGTATCTGATAGCAGATGTAATCACGCCAAGCCGTAGGCCGCTGTTGGAGTTTCAGGCTGTTGCAATAGGGAGCAAGATTCCGATAGTCTGTCAACGTAAAAACAATAGTTGTTACGAAGATAGTATAAGGGTTATTGAATTCCTTAGAACAACGTTAAATAAAAGTCAACACCATTATTTACATTTAAAAAATTAAGTAATTCGGACAAACTGTGTCATAAGTAATAACTACTGATTTCAGGTTCTGTTTGGGTTTCCATTTAATTGTCTACTTTGGTATTTACAGGTACTTTTTCGATAATTTTTTACAAGGCTCATATCAGAAAAATCCATAGAAATGGTTTTGCGATACATCCATGCTGGCTTCCTGAGTTGCAGGCTTATATTCGAATATTACAATTTGACCGAAAACATATTAAAGCTTTATTATTTATTGTTCGCAGCATTTAAATTTTTTATATCAACTTATTGGGAATAGAACTTGGGCCACTCAGCAAGGTGGGAAAACTATCGATTACACCAGGAAGGTTATGGTTATAGATCCGTTAATTAAATAAATTAATGCTTTAAACGTACATATATTGGAAACAGACTCGGTATAGTTTTTAGTGCTTTATTATATACTAGCTTATACCCGTTGGTTTCACCCCACATTTTTATAAGAAATATTCCAGTTGTATGGGAGGTGCCACGCCCCCTTTTTCGCTATCTCCAGTTTGTTTTTGGAGATGGTAGAGATTAATCTCATATAACCCCTTAGCAAATTTTGGTGGTCTAACCTAAATACACCAAAGATATGGACAATGAAAAATTCCATTTACACGGGAGGTGCCACGCCGCCTTTTTCGTTTTTTACAGTTTTCTTGGAGGTGTTAGGGACTAACCTCATATAACCCCTTCCCAAATTTCATTGGGATAGCCTAAATACTTCCAGAGATATGGACTGTACTAAATTCCAGATGTATGGGAGGTGCCACGCCCCCTTTTTCGTTATCAGCAGTTTTTATGGATGTGGTAGGGGTTATTGTCATATAACCCCTTACAAAATTTGAGTAGTCTAACGTAAATACTTCCAGAAATACGGACGGTTAAAAAATTCCATTTGTATGGGAGGTGCCACGCCCCCTATATATATCAAAATATTTTTTAGCCCATGAATATCCCGGTAATGTATCCAGTTCGTGTTTCAAATTTGGTTACGATCGGTTTATACGTTTAGGACGCAAGTCGATCTATAGATATATATATATATAGAAATACATACATAATTTGAGTTTTATATATATAGAAGACTAGAGGCACCGGCAGACTTTGTCCTGCCCAGATATTTACCTGAATGGATCTAAAAATACTGGCTTTTCCTATCCCTATCATTATCTCTATCACTATCCCTATCCCTAACCCTATATATGTAACTATTTCACACACACACTGTCTAAGCTTTGTGGAGGGCGAGTAGTTTTTTTAAGTTAATTTATTGTATATTATTTTTTTATTTGTTCAGAGAGTAGAACGGGAGGTGCGGAGCACCTGTACAACTTTTGATTAATACTATTTGTTTTTATTATAATTATTTGTTCTATATAGAACGGGGAGTGCGAGGCACCTTTTCACCTTGTATGTATTAATTGGGGGCGAGCAGTGTTGGCTCTGAGGTATTGCGCGGGATTGGCTTCCTCATTCTCGTTGTGAAAAGCCCCCCATTTGGGATTGCAAAGCATAAACTATATCTTTGGAATATTTCATAAGCTGATTGCGAATTGGATGCATTGCAAATGAAATAAACGAAAGAAATGACTATAGATTATGTCACTTAAATACACACAATTCCACTTCACCCTCGATCGATCCATTATTGAGTTTTTATAAAAAAAAAATTATAAAAATTCGCACTATACAAAATGTATGGGAAAATAAAATTTTTTTTTCAGGAATTTTTTGGAAATTTTATTGGGTATTCTCCTATTCTGGTCAGAGAACAATCTAAATTAGTGTCAATCATCCAAATCGGTGCAGGCCTTCTGAGTTATGAGCGTTGAACCTAACGTCATTTTTGTTATATATATAGATTAGGCTCTTTTAAAGTTTTATATCGTTAAGAGAATGCTTTGAATTCACCCCAATGAAACAAAAATATAATAAATCTTGCAGTAGTATTTTAAATGAAATCAATTTTTTTGATTTCAACCTTATTTACATTAGAAAGTACGTTTATTTTAACGAAGGAGCTAAAATATACGCGGTTTTGCATTGGTGTCGTTATTAGGCATTATCTAGTACAAAAAACCAAATTTTTGATACTATCGAATGGGGCCTGGTCCCCTGAGGCCCTGGTAAGCAAATCACGATTTTCACAAAAACGACTCTTACGCCGTTTTGCAATGTCACCGACAATATTAATTAACGATTCTTACAAACAAAATAGTGAGCTTAAAAGTACGAGCAACATTTTGGAAATTTCAATTTTGAAATGTGAACAACTTAAATTGTTTGGCATCTCATGCAATGCCACTTCCATACGCAATTAAGTTTTGGCCTATGCAAAATTACTTAGAAATTCCAAATGAAAATACTCGAGCATAGATGAACAATTGCACTTTATAAGCATTCATGATTTGCATACGGTTGTAAGTAAATACATATGCAAGTGTGTTTGTGTAGTTCAATTGTAATGCCATTCTTACTACATTTCGGAAATGAGGCTTTGACAATAATTTCGATTTAATATCAAAAATTGTACTTAACCTAACTTGGCTTGGAGCCAAAATTGAAATGCACCAACCGCAAGTAGGTAGGTGCAGGAAGTGGAAGAAGAAAAAAAAATGGTCGAACTGAAAATTGAAAGTTAAAGAGAATTTTTGCATTACCGTTTGAGAGCGCAAATAAAATGTTAAGTGAATACTAATGCTATTTGAATGTAGAGGCAAAATGCATATGACTTGCGACTGAGAGTGGGTACATAGATAGATATTAACTTTTATAGATATCTACAGTTGCTTGCGTTGGTAATATAATAAGCCAATTTCACATCTCTTGCATGTATGTTTACCCAGCGAGCAATTTCTGCACCTCTCCACTCATCTCAAACTTAATCTAATCTCTCTCTACGGAATGCGTCAGGTTATTTTCGAGATAATAGCGGATATACAAAGAATGTTATTTGATTAGGCGGCAACTCTACGTACCTCTGTCTAGAAATATTTTTGTTGATAATCGATTTCAAATACCCTTAGTTTCATTTCACTTCAATTTCAGACAGGTGGCAACCCAGTAAAAAAAATCTGAGTTAAAAACTTAAGACAGTTAAGATTCCAGCATATAGCCCACATATACAGTTCTATGGAAATGTTTCAAGTCGTTGTTGAGATAATAAGAGATCTGTCAAAAAATAAATATAACTGGATTAGGTGGCAGCCCTACACAGACTTTTTTTGTTGAGATTCGCTTGATACCCATTATGGCATGTATCAATTAAGTTTTAAAAAATGTTTATATACGTGGCAACCCTGTAAAAGCATCCTAAGTGGCATCATATAGGAAGAAGTTCTTAATATATGTACTTTGGGAAATACCTTATATGTGCCTCTTCAGGCGCTTTTTATTTTGAAGTCGGGATATTGTAATCCTCACTTTATCATAGACGGGAAGTGGGAGGCTTTTCCCATTGTAAGGGTTGGGCGTATTGAGTTCGTCATCTCGCTATGTACTCTATGTACGTCGTTGACAAGGTCGCTTTTATTGTTAGTGAAGGAATTTCCCCGGTCTTGAAACCTTCCGTCATTCAGCGGTTCTTTTATTGGGCATCATTTCTGCCAGATAACATCTCAACTTAACTTTGGCCGGACCTGTAAGTTTTGCTAGTAGCCCTAATGCATACAAAGCTGCATATATTTAGCTCATCATTCACTCCTTATATACGATATCAAGACGGTTTGCATGACTTCGGTTGCCGCATGAACTCATTCACTATTTGTTGTGCCAATTAATTGTCAATATTTACTTATTCTTGATACGGTGTGGCGGCTTTGGGAGTATTTAAGAGAAAGGTTCCTTTAAAGATTTACGGACCCTTACACGTTGCCGACGGCGAGTACCGAAGAAGATTTAAAGACGAGCTGTAGGAGCTATATGCAGACACCGTTATAGTCCAACGAATTAAAATCCAGCGGCTCGTTGGCTAGTCCATATTGCACAAATGAATGAAGATGCTTCAGTTCATAAGGTAGTCTTGTCATTAATAGCAAAGAAAGATGGAGACCACGACTCCGATGGAAGGACCAAGTGGACACCGATTTGCGAACCTTTGATGTTTCCAATGCGTGCCAGTTGGCGGAAAGAGGAAACGACTGGCAAACTATGTTGGTCAGCTAAAGCTAGTAGAATGTTTTATTTTCCATATCGGCCTACTCCTTCATCGGAACAGGGTTCATCTCGCTGCACCGTCGGAGTCGCCTTTCACTTTTAGAGACATTCTTGTTGTATGGCCTGAAATCATAGACCTTAGAGTAATTGCTTTGGTCGTTTAATTGTTTCTCATTATCCGAAGAAGTTCTCAGTTGAAAATATATAAAATTTTTCTGAGAATAGGACTTTTTTGTTCAGACAGGGCGTTATAATCAACTAAGCTCATAAGTCTTTGTGATGACATGACTTCGAAAAAGTGAAACACCACTTTTAGACTTCAACTCTCCGATCACGAACTAATTTCTCATTCTGATTGTTTGCCTGGCTTACTCGTCTATATTCTGTTAACGCCTCGATGGGGAAAATGTACTCTTGTGAAACCTTCCTTGACAGTCTAAAAAAATCACTTTGGCATAGAAAACAATATGCCAAATTTCATAAGCCAAGCAAGCGGTAAATTCAAATGTGTGAGTATGTGTGTGGCTCTGTGTAAGAGCTCGCATATGTTTTGCGTGCATTTCCAAGTGAATATCAACGACTTCACCACAATTTTGTGGTTTGCATTTTCACGCAAATACACATAACAGCAACAAAGCGACGCACCAAAGTTCAAGTATAATAAAATAAAAAGTTAGAGACCAAATGTTTGCAGAAAAAAAAAGTTTGTTGGTGCTGAAACTTTGGGTTGAATTCTTGTATGCTAAATGGATTTATTGATTTGATTCGTTGTATGCAGAAAAGTGAAGAATGCGAGGGCAGTTGGAAAATAAGGTGAATTTTTGGATTTCCTTGTGTATAATACATCCTAAGGACGGAAACTTGTCTTCTACCAATTGAGCTTTTCAATTATAATAAAGAAATTTATAATACGGCGCTGTCAAAGTTTCGATTAGAAGGATTGGACTTATATCAGTAAGATAGTCCAGGTCAAGTGAATAATGGATGCTACTAAGAATTGAACCCTTATTTTTATACCTTTTATGAACATACATGTATTATAACTTTGATCCGATGTTTGTAAGTATGAAAAGGAGAAGAGATAGACCCACCAATAAGTATAACGAAATGATCAGGGCGATGAGCTGAGTCGATTTAGCCATGTCCGTCTGTCCGCCTGTTTGTACGCAAACTAGTCCCTCAGTTTTGAGATATCTTGATCAAATTTGGTATGGGGCCGCCATTTTGCATGAGATTATTAATTCGTGGGAATCAGCAAGATCGGAGCAATACAACGCATAGCTCCCATACAATCGAAAGTTTCGATAAATGGGGTTTGGGCTATAAATTATGCAATTAAAAAGCTAAGAACGTAAAGTTTTGCTGGTTTGGTACTTATTATGTATACAATGTGTGTAGTGAAAATCAGGCAGATCAGACCAAAATAACATATAGCTCCCATACTGTAAATTCGAGCGTTGTGCTAACTGGGAGCGGCGGTGGCTCAAAAGCACGGCGGTCGAATTTGTGCTCGAAATAGAAAAGAAAAAGAAACGAGAATTCTCGTTATAAAAAATGTGGCCGTATATTTGTAAAAAATATAATTTTGAACAATTATTTTACCTTAATTATTGATGCGGGCGAAGAATCCTGGGCTGGTTGTGATGCGGTCGTGTCGACTGTCTCTGGAAAAGTAGACGGTTTTTCAATCGAGGACAACCGTTGAACCTGAAAATCATCCTCCGGTTTTAAGGGGAGGTGAACCCACACCTGCACACCCCCATGCATGTATATGTGTGCTGACAAAACACGAATATGCATGCATGCCCACACAGGTGGGTGGGTTGGTGTGAGTGATTGGAAGGGCGCTAAAGTTACATTAGGGTGGCCCATTTTTTAAGACTTTAGGCATCTCGCCTAAACATGCCGGCCCCCTTGCGATCCGCAACATCTTACCCCGCCACAGGATTTCCCACCACGCATCCTCTTAAGCTTAGGACTTAAACTATCCTAGTGAGTGCCGGCTGGCGCTGTCCCAGTCGTATGCCTCCGAAATGCCGTTTGAGGTTTGGCGGCTCCATCGTATCGCACCTAGAGCTAAAAGATAGGAGGAAGAAACTTTAGAAAATAAGAAAGCTGTATATTTCTTGCCATGAAATAAGTGGTTTTATTTACTTTAAATAAAAACAAGAAAAAGAAAAAAAATGTTATTGTTCTTAAATCTAGCCTTACATACTAACGGCTCCCGATAGCACAAATCCGAAAATTGTGCTTTGGGCGAGCAGTGGCCCAAACGACGGCGGAAGCGTGCCCGCTGTTATGACGTCGGCATAGACGTCCCCACCTAGCACGAGGTGGATCGGCGTTGAAATAAAAAACTGCGGATCAGCCAGCCGAATATGCTCATAAGGAGCGGCGACTCGGGCGTCGACGTTCTGGGCTGGGCTGATCCGCTGTAGATTGGACACGCATAACGCGTGCGCCGTTATACTTTTCGGGTTTCCATGGTTCCCGCGGACTCGGAGGAAGCAGCCGCGTTCTCCGCCCGAGTGGGTCGTATGCAGCCCTAACTCTTCCGCCAAGCTGCGATCGATCACTGTGCGGGGGGAGCAGGCATCAATGATCGCCCGGATGCGGAGCAATCCCCCACCGACTTCCAGCTTCACAATCGCAGTAGGCGAGAGAGTGGTCATTGGGCGCAACGGAGGGCCCACCTGGGAAAGGACACGGCTGAGACCGTCGCGGAAGCCGGAAACCCGTGGTAGCTGGCGCGGCTGAAGGGCCAGTCTACCGTCGAAATTCGGGTTGATGCGTAGCTGGCGCGGCTGGGAGGCCAGTCTACGCTCGTCGGTATTTGTGCGGCGATGATTAATGGGCAGTCGCTGGCGCGGCTGAGTGGCCAGTCGACGTTTGCCGCTATTTCGGTGGGCGCGTCGTGGGGTCCGGTTGGATGTGTTGTTGTGATGGCTGGCGTTGTGGGTGTTGCGTTGCGGTGACCGCGGGGTGCGCCGTTGGAAGGCGCGCCGCTCGTGAGCTAGAAGGGGCCGGAACGGCAGGGAGGTGATGGAAGGGGATGGTTAAGATGAGGCCCTCGGCCTCTCGCCAGCCATTCCCTCCATAGGGAGCAGAATCAGTTTGACCAACGGTCTTCTGATCTGCCCCTTCTCGGTCATGAGGTCCACTACACGCACTCGGTTATCTTCGCCGGGGTGTACGTGGGTAACTCGGCCGAGCCTCCATTCATTGGGAGACAAGTTGTCTTCTTTGATGACAACGAGATCCCCCACCTTAATATTTTGTTTCGGATGCTTCCACTTCACTCGTTTTTGAAGTTCGGATAAGTATTCCACCTTCCATCGCCTGCAGAAGGTTTGATGAAGAGCCTTGAGCTTCTGCCACCTATTAATAATGGAGGCAGGGCTCTCATTCACCTCGGGTTCTGGCGGAGCCAGGAGATGACTTCCAGTCAGGAAGTGCCCAGGGGTCAAGGGTTCCAGGTCCGCGGGCTCATTTGAGGCTGGACTAAGTGGCCGCGAGTTGAGGCATGCCTCAATCCGGCACAATAGCGTATGGAATTCCTCATGCGTGAACTTATGAGGCGAGGCTAACTTCTTGAAGTGGCTTTTGAAGCTCTTCACGCCCGCCTCCCAGAGTCCGCCCATATGTGGAGCCCCGGCCGGAATGAAATGCCATGTCATGGCTTGATGGCTATATTTGGAGATAGCCTTGTCTCGGGCTTCCGAGATAAATGCTTTAAATTCAGATCTCAAAGATCGTGAAGCGCCGACAAAGTTGGTACCATTGTCGGAGTAAATGTTTCTCGGACATCCTCGTCTAGCGATAAAACGTGAAAACGCTGCTAGAAAGGATGGGGTGCTAAGATCACTGGTCGCTTCCAGATGGATCGCTTTAGTCGTGAAACAAACAAAGAGGCAAACGTAGCCCTTTGATAATCGACATCCTCTACCGCGGTAACTCTTAATGTCGAAAGGCCCGGCAAAGTCCACCCCGGTATTGGTAAACGCGCGGGTGAACGTAGTGCGTTCGCAAGGAAGGGTACCCATAAGCTGGGTTTGCGCTCTTTTTCTATAAATGGTGCAGACCTTACAGTTGTGGATGGTGGCCCTAATCATGTTCTTAACATTCGGAATCCAATATTGGGTGCGGATGAGACGGAGCATCAGTTGGTTTTCCCCATGGAGGGAGATTTGATGTATCATTTGTACAGTCAGACGCGTCAACCTACAATTGTATGGCAGTATCATTGGGTGGCGCTCGTTATAAGCGAGGTCTTGAGACGCTCCAAGACGACCACCCGCCCTAATAATGTCATCTTTGTCGATGAATGGGTTGAGTGGCAATATCTCGCTTTTCCGATCGATTACCTGTCCCTTCTTCAAGTTTACATATTCCTCATTATAATGTTGCTTCTGATAGAGTTTAATCAAGAGTTGCGTCGTGATCTTGATCTCATCGGATGAGATTAGGCACGATTTTTCTTGAAAGGAAGCTTTTGTCTTGGGATGAGTTCTTCGAAAGAATCTCATAATATATGATAGTACCCTCAAAGCCCTCGGTAAATTCGAAAACCGGTCAAGAATCTCGATCTCTTTTTGCGTTGATATTGCGTAGGCCTGCGCTCTCTTTTCCTCCACGGAGGTACTATACTCCTTTTCTTGTACTGGCCATTGGGAATTGTCTTCTTGTAGCCAAGAAGGTCCCTGCCACCACAAAGAATTGTTGACCAAATCCGATGCCGGTAGTCCTCTGCTTCCTAAGTCTGCTGGATTCGTTTCCGAGTTGACATGAAGCCAGTCCTTGCTGCCGACTAGGTCGATGATTTTTGTAATTCTGTGTGCGACGAATGTTGACCAGGAACAGGGTGGTTTCCTTATCCATGCCAAAACGATGGTGGAATCCGTCCATAGATACTGTTTCACAGGTCCCAGTTTTATGTTTCGGAATATTGATTCCATCATCTCCGCTAACAGTACTGCTCCGCAAAGTTCCAAACGCGGAAGTGAGATGGTCTTCACTGGTGCTACTCTGGTTTTGGCAAGGAGTAGATTCACGAAGATATCATCATTGCTTTTGACTCGCATGTAGACAGCTGCAGCGTATGCTTTTTCCGAAGCATCGCAGAATCCATGTATTTCGACATCATCTTCTGGTGAAAAGTTTACCCATCGTGGTATCTTTATGTTGTCGATTTCGTGGTATTGATGTCTGAAGTTTTGCCATCGTTCCAATGTATTGGACGAAACTGGTTCATCCCAATCGGTGCCCTCTAACCAGATGTTCTGCATCAAAATTTTTGCCACAATGACCATTGGTGCAAGCCATCCTAAAGGGTCGAAGAGTCTGGCGATGGCGGATAGAATCGCTCGCTTTGTCAACTTTTCACTTTCTTCTAGTGACCCTGCTTTAAAGTAAAACAGGTCTGAATGGGCATTCCATCTTATGCCCAATGCCTTAACGGTGCTGGTATCTTCGAATGCCAGAAAGTCCTCGGTCAGCCGATCCGATATTGGGATGTCGTTGAGAATTTCCTCAGTATTCGAAGTCCATTTTCGTAGTGGGAAGCCCGCGGAGAGTAAGACTTGTCGAATCTCATTCCTCGCGTTAATGGCCGATGCGAGTGTGTGTCCCCCCGCTAGTACGTCATCTACGTACATGCCTTCCCTTAATATGCTAGATGCTGTAGGGTGAGAACTCTCTACTTCATCTGCTAGTTGTAAAAGGGTTCTAATTGCCAGATAAGGCGCACAATTAACCCCGAAAGTGACCGTTTTCAGCTCGTAAAGGCTTATTGGTTCCTGAGGCGATGTTCGATAAATAATCCGTTGGAATTTGACGTGATCATCGCTCATCCAAATTTGCCTATACATCTTTTCGATGTCACTATTGAAAACGTACCGATACAGTCTCCATCGCAGTATAAGTACTGGAAGATCTGATTGTAGTACTGGGCCTGGCAAGAGAATGTCGTTCAAACTTGTGCCATTTGCCGTTGGGCTCGACGCATTGAATACGACGCGTACCTTAGTGGTGGTACTCTCCGCCTTTACTACGGCGTGATGGGGCAAAAAGTAATTGTCCGCCGAATCGGCTGGTACAATGGCAGTGACTTTTCGCATATGCCCTAATGTCTCGTATTCAGACAGGACCCTTATATATTCTTTGCCTAATTCTGGGTTATTTGCTAAACGCGTTTCGTTTCTAAAAAATTGTGAACACGCCCGCCTAAGAGACCCTCCTATGTTTATCTGATCTGGGTAGTCCTGTCTGAATGGAAGAGAGACGACATATCTCCCATCCTCTCTACGACTTGTAGTTTCCCTATATAAATCTTCGCAGTACTTGTCATCTGCGTTTGGGCTTTTGTTTCTTGGAAGATTTTCCAACTCCCAGAATGCGGTCAGCTGTTTGTCCAAAGCAACTTCGCTGTAAAAGGACACTATATTTCTGGTTGGATTCGGTGCTTCTATGCGCCCGGTTAATATCCAACCGAACACCGTTTCTTGGGCGAGAAGTGTACTAAGTACATTCTTTTTTAGCCCACTCAATATAATTTGCGGATATACGTCTCCGCCGAGTATAATATCAACTTCCTCGTTGATGTAGAATCGCTTATCTGCCAAGACTAAGTCTGGGAAAGCCTGCATAGTCGTAGCATCGATATGGCAGGATGGCAGATTCCCAGTTAGTTTAGCTAGAATTAGAACTGATGTTGTTAAGCTGAAGCAAGGGTCCACTGGTGAACGGAGTTCAATATTGGAGGCCTCCTTGACTTGAGCGGACACGGCATTAGTGATGCCCGAAACTTGAGCATGCATCCTTTTTGCCGGTAAATTGATTCTGCGTTTGAGTCGTTCTGTCATAAACGAGCACTCTGAACCAGAATCAATCAGTGCTCTTGCTGGGAAGTCTGTGCCATTATGATGAATGGTTACTCGAGCTGTCCCTAGCAGCACACCTGCACTTGAATGAACATGGCAGGATTTTACATTTCGGTTTACGGCCGAAACAGATTTTTCAGCTTCCCGTCTCTCTTGTGCCTGTTTGGAAGTTGAGGCAGCATTATCAGTATGATACTGATTAGGGCTGATGGTTGCCTGCGTCTGAAGAGACTCCGCATGCAGGAGCGTATTATGTCGAGAGTGGCACTTGTTGCAGTCATAAGAACTGGTGCACTTCGACACAGTATGTCCTGGGGATAGGCAGTTCAAACAGCCCTTGGTGGATTTGACAAAGTTAATTCTCTCCACCGGAGTTAATTTGAGAAAACGGGGACAGTTTCGCAATCTGTGGGTATTCGATTTGCACTTTGTGCACAGTAGTTTAGTCACGTTTGCTTGGTATGTACCAAGTCTTTTTGCAGGGGTTTCGTTGGCAATCCGCGTACTTTGCGGCTTTTGCACTTTCGAAGAACTCCCTATGAACCCAGACACTGTTTCGAGTGTCTGGAAGCGGTTGGACAAAAATTTGTCCATATCCTCCCACTTGGATATTTCCACTTTGTGGTCTATGCTTTGCTCCCATAGACCAAGCGTACTCTCCGGCAATTTCGTCGAACACAAATATGTTATAATTGCATCCCAGTTCGAAGTGTCAATTTTATGACTTCGCAGGGACGAAAGGCAATTATTTATTTCGCGCTGAAGTGTTTTAATCGCGCTACCACATTCACTCTCTACCTTTTTCAAGTTGAATAAAATTTGGAGTTGCGAGTTTACTAGGATACGTTTGTTTTCGTATCTCTCGCATAAATTTCTCCAGGCCGTATCAAATCCCTCATTCGTGAGTGGACATTTTTTCACGATATCTTTTGCCTCACCTTGTGTCTTATTGTTCAGATGGAACAATTTCTCCACTGGTGTTAGGCGTTTATTTAAGATGTATATAGCCGTGAACATGTCACGAAATGTTGGCCATGACAGATAATCGCCCTTGAAAACTTCAGTATCACATGGAGGCAGGCGGATACTATGTTCAAATTCGGGCTTTTCTTCAGATTTATTTTCTGTTTTGTTGTATGTCGCTTGGCGTGTAGCCATATCTGACATGCAGCGTAAATATACTGCATATGATCTCTTATACTTCTGTTTGACAGAAACTATACCAGTGGCCTCTAACTTATCTGAATTAAGTAAGTCGTCATAAGCCGTTCTGGTTTTTCTCCACATTGCCTTCAAGTCCTCTTGTTGAAGCCCAAGAGTGTACTTGCTGTGGACTGAATCCTCTAATTCATTGTAGTCTGATTCGAATTCAAAAATCGAATCAGCCAGCCTAATGAAACTTTCCATATTTTGGACTTAGAGGATCTGTAGAATCAAAACAAAACCGAAAAAAGAAAGCTGCAGGTACGATGAAATGCTCAACCGTACAAGAAAAATGCTGAATAGAAAAGGTAAAGGCAGTATTTTACCCAGGAAAAACAAACCAACCTCAATAAAATTGTAGTAAACTCAATTAATGTATAATTTAATTCAATTATTTTTATTTATTGTTAATTTTTGAATTATATTGCAGACTTGGCCGATTTGTCTGACGAATAATAATAATAATAATTGTTTGCTACAAACGCAAAAATGTAAACAGAATATTTGTGACTTACTCGCCACCCACACGTATAAGGGGAATATGTATATATAAATGTGTGTATGTGTTGCCGCAATAAAGAAATACACAACAAACACAGATAAAGTGCGCGGTGTATCAAACGAGCGAAAGTGAATATTAAATGAAGAAATGTGAAAACAAAGAAAAGTGCTATACAAATAGTGAATTTTATCAGAAAATAATAACTAGCCTTCGATTAAAATTTTGCTCTGTAATTACGGAAAAAAACAAGTGGAAAAACCCAAAAAAAACAAACTGAAGATCGAAAGGCTAAGTGAACTTATTTGTGAAAATGAGGTTATGTTACCTCTTGCCTTGCGCTGTGTCCAAAAAACCTTACCACTCTCTCTCTATGGCGCGATATACAACAGGTATATCATCATAAACCTCCTAAGAGATTTTTGCGCCAAGCTTCTCTTCCAATTTGTGGTGTGCCGATTTGAATTTTCCCTACAAATTGGTGGGACCTACAGTTTTTTGCCGACTCCGAACGGCATCTACAAAGGAGACGAATTTTTGCTGAGAAGCCTGTCATGGCAGAAATACGCTCGGAGAGTTTGTCAAACCACTGCCGAGGGGCGACCCCGTTTTGAAAAACTTTTTTTCAAATCACTTTTGATGTTACCTGTACCAGGGCTCGAACCATGGACCTTCGGTGTGGTAGGCCGGCAACACTACCTTCACACCACGGCGGCCGCCTTACCACTGGTGGGGGGATAATTCGGATAGACACAAGGATTTTTAAGCGTTTAATTTAATTAAAAATTTAAAAAAAAAAAACTAAAGCACTTACTGAACCAAAAAAAATCACTATTATTAAATATTCACTAAACGCACTTACGTTTGATTACACTCGCGGGCGGCACTTTTATACAATTGTATGCAACACACAAAAAAAACTAAGTGGCAAGAAATATACAACTTACGTGCTTTGATGTGGTGATCGGCCGAATTTGTTGTATAAAGTTGATGTTGTTTGTTGTGGTATGTGGCAGAGTGTATGGCAGAGTTGTTCGCTTTTTGTAATTGCGCAGAGTGTGTGGCAGAGTTGTGTGTAATTTGTGATTGCGGCAGAGTGTGAACAATATTGAGTATTTTCTCCTTTATTGTGTGGCAGCTTCTGGTAATACAAATTAGATTCTTGATTAATACTCCAATTGTTGTTGTTGTGGACTGTATGCTGGTGTCTCTTGACGGGGAGATGGACCATGTAAAATCGAGCGTTGTGCTAACTGGGAGCGGCGGTGGCTCAAAAGCACGGCGGTCGAATTTGTGCTCGAAATAGAAAAGAAAAAGAAACGAGAATTCTCGTTATAAAAAATGTGGCCGTATATTTGTAAAAAATATAATTTTGAACAATTATTTTACCTTAATTATTGATGCGGGCGAAGAATCCTGGGCTGGCTGTCATGCGGTCGTGTCGACTGTCTCTGGAAAAGTAGACGGTTTTTCAATCGAGGACAACCGTTGAACCTGAAAATCATCCTCCGGTTTTAAGGGGAGGTGAACCCACACCTGCACACCCCCATGCATGTATATGTGTGCTGACAAAACACGAATATGCATGCATGCCCACACAGGTGGGTGGGTTGGTGTGAGTGATTGGAAGGGCGCTAAAGTTACATTAGGGTGGCCCATTTTTTAAGACTTTAGGCATCTCGCCTAAACACATACAATCGATTGTTCCGATAAATGGGGTTTGGGCTATGTATCTTTAAATGATCAGTTTTGCAAAGTTTTTACTAATTGTGAGTAATCGGACACTTAAAACCGTGATGGGTACTCATGAAAGGTACAAAGTCTTCGGCATAGTCGAAGACAGCCCTTTCCTTTCTTGTTTTATATCAAAAAGAAGAAAAGCGAGAACGGTGTATCCATCAAATTTTGGTGGTTTAAGAATGCAGATGTATAATTTATACTAAGAAATTCCTTAAATTTTTGTTCGATGAGAGAAATTTGTCAAAGAAATACCTACGATTGAGATTGTTTTTTGAGTGTCCAGAACCCAATAAGGTTTTAAGGATAGACGATAGAAAAGTTTTCTTTGAGATTTAGGAAACTATACCAGCTTATAACTTGGGAAGCTTTAGTAGCCAGCTAAGCTGTTAACATCAAACTCTAATATGCCATTTATGCGAACACCGCAACCAAGATTTTTACTGAGACTCGTTGGTGATATTTGAGAAAGGCGGCAGGTTATTTGCTTCTAACGACCACTATGAACAAAGAAAAACAACCAAAAGTCTCTGGTTGAGTTGTTTCAGGTGGCTTAGTAACAGCTAACTGGAATAGGATTTCTTGCATGACTCCTACTGGTGGAGGAAAGGGAAGTATCGGGAAAGGAAGGCGGAGGAAGGAAAAAAAAAAAAGAATGTGATATGGGAGGGGCATAGTGGGAGGGAGCGAAACAAGCCTAAGATGATGCTCTATATATTTTTGGAATTGAAGATAGTATACGTTGGGCTCTGTCATTCAACCGCCGATATTGCAGTGAATGAGAGGTAAACAATGGGTTGTAGGCACGGAAGCATGGCTGTTCAAAGGAAAAGTTAAGAGAGTTGCCCGTGGTGTGAATAACGTAGCGATAAGGTGAAATGCAACATACCGTTCATCAATGTGTTTATCGAGGAAACGGCATCCCAGGGTGCACTTCAGATATAAATACTTTTATATTAAAAGAAAGAATTTAAAAGAAGGTAATTATTCGAGAGAAAGGTGCGTCGAAAGATTTGTGGACATCTACGCGTTGGCGACGGCGAGTAACGAAGAAGATTTAATGATGAGCAAATTAAAACACAGCGGCTTCGCTTGCTAGGCCACGTTGTGAGAATAAGCGAATATGTTCCAGCCCAAAAGGTATTCTTATCGGCACCCGTCGGTGGAAGAAGAGGAAGAGAAAGACCACCACTCCGATGGAAAGACCAAGCAGAGACCGATTTGCTATCCCGCGGTGTTTCCAATTGGTGTCAGTTGGCGCAAAGAAGAAATGACTGGCGAGCTATGTTGGACGAAATTACCCGGGCGGTTGGATGACCACTTAAAAAAGACGAAGAATTCACACAAAAATTCGACATTTCAGTTTTCGAGACTTTTCTTAAATGACATGTGCGCTAGAAGCGGGAATCTTTGCAGTACTCTATTCCATGCCCTTATGTTCACGTCTCCAGAATTCAGCTAATGTATTTGAATAGCAGATGTATGCAAAAAGGAAAAATGTAGCTCATTACTATGTGCGGACATCCCTGGTAATTGGTGAGCAATCTTTTCTAACACCCAGGAGGATCTTCGTTTTCTCATCTTACCAATTATGACATGATAAGGCCATTGAGCTGAATTGCTCTTGATCCATGCAGCATACTAACCGAATTAGGAACCCATCCGACTCAATAAAAGGTATCGATCTAGAAAATGATGATGTAGTGAACTAAAACGGGTTTTTCAAAAAAAAAAAAATTTGTTTAATTCAAAAATTCAAAACAAAATTCTAAAACTGCCTTGATAATTTTTTTTTTCCAAAAATGGGAAATTCCTGAAATGGGTGCATATGCACATATATTTGTGTGTTCGTAAACTTCACAAAAAGAAAGATATGAATGCGTCATCCCATTGCCTTGCAATTGTGTGATAGGTTCCATTAAATTATTATGCCATTGATAGCAAGTTTTATTTGATTTTTGTTTTCACAGCTACTTGTAGTATGTAAATGGGCCTTTATCTATGTAGATACGTGCAATATTCAAATGTTTAATACACCTAGATATCTTTGATCGTTTTGAGAAAGCTCAATTTATTCAAATCTGTACTTGCGGATTTTCACTTCAAGTCGTTTAAAGGTGAATAACTTTGATTGCTTGTTCAATGATTCAAAGTAAATCAGATGATTTTGAGTGAATTGAAGTCTAATGAAAAATTCTCTTTAGAAAGTCATATTCTTCAAAGGTGATAAGTGCATACTTGTATTTTGAAATACGTTTTTTTTTTGAAATTGATGGAAGTAGATAAAATGAATAGAGGCGTAAACGAGATAGAACTAGCACGACAAAAGGTGTGCTGTGATGGGACACATGCTTAAGAGCAAGATAAAAGTACAAGGTGGCGCAAAAGTTATCTTCCTATCAGAAAATGCTATAAATTTTGCGATTGGCCCCTAGAGTCAGTTTTGTTTTGACATTTGTGTAGTAAACACATGCGAAATACATGTTAATAAACAATGTTATGCTACACTGCTCCAGAACGCGGAATATTGCTGACTATTTATTTGACCAATAATCGGTCGGGGCCAAACGGTTACTGTGAATGGTGAGCGCTACAGAGCAATGATCAACGAGTTCTTTTTGCTGCAACTTGATGAATTGAAATTGGAAAACATGTGGTTCCAACAAGACGGTGCAACAGCACACACTGCACGTGCCACAACCGATATGCTGAACATCGGAAGCTTACTTTTGCGCCACCTTGTATAATATTGAAAAATTTGTTTCAAAATACACTAACACAAATGCCAACCATGTCATGCATGTTTTTTGTATTACTCGTGTGATCCGCTCTTACTCTGAGTGCGAAGAATTGGTAGTGGACCAATGAAAAACAAGTATTCGCACTATAGAGCCTATGTTGTGTGAGTAAACGTGTAATGCATTTTTGCTTTAGTTGTTTTTATTGTATTGGTCACTGGCTACGATGCTCCGTGACAGCGGCTCTAAACTTCCTTGCTAATACGTACAAACAGTGTTTACAAAAACAAAAT
The DNA here is from genome assembly GCA_949987695.1 of Merzomyia westermanni. Taxonomy (NCBI): domain Eukaryota; kingdom Metazoa; phylum Arthropoda; class Insecta; order Diptera; family Tephritidae; genus Merzomyia; species Merzomyia westermanni. The sequence continues at coordinate 53,490,946 of OX465290.1, forward strand.
AAATTATTATTCATAAAGAGTATTCAACACCTTAGTTTTGTGGTTAGGTTTCTGTGAATTGAAATAAAATAAAATAAATGAAATAAGAAAAAAAAGGTAAATCAAAGTTTATTAAAAGAAAGTGAAGGGAAGGATAGGAAAGGAAAGGGAAGGAAGGGAATGGATAGCAAAGCAAAGAAAAGAAAAGTAAAGGAAAGGTAAGGAAAGGAAGGGAAAAAAGAAAGGAAAGGACAAAGAGGAAAGGAAAGAAAGGGGACTGGAAAGGAATGGAAATGAAAGGAAAGGAAAATTAACAAAAGGAAAGGAAAAGAAAGAAAGGAAATGAAAGAAATGGAAAGAAACGGGACTGGCCAGGTAAGAGAAGTAAAGAAAAAGTAAGGAAAGGAAGGAAATGGAAAGAAAAGGAAAGGGAAGGAAAAGCAAAGGAAGGGAAAGTAAAGAAAAGGAAAGGAAAGGAAAGGAAAGGAAAAAAAGGAAGGGTAAGAAAAGAAAAAGAAAGGAAAGGGATGGAAAGAAAAGAAAAGAAAAAAGGAAAGGTAAGAAGAGGAAGGTAAAAGAATGGAAAGAAAAGGAAGGGAAAAAGAAAGGAACGGACAAGAAAGGAAAGGAAACAAAGGGGACTGGAAAGGAATGGAAATGAAAGGAAATGGAAAGAAAATGAAAGGGAAGGAAATAAAAGGAAAGAAAAAAAGGATAGGTAAGAAAAGGAAAGGAAAAGAAAGGAAAGGAAAGAAAAGGAAAGGAAAGAAAAAAGGAAAGGTAAGAAGAGGAACGGAAAAGAAAAGAAAGGAAAGTAAGTAAAGGAAAGGAAAGGAAAGGAAAAAAAGGAAAGGTGAGAAGAGCAAAGGAAAGGAAAGACAAGAAAGGGAAAGGAAAGGTAAGGAAAGGAAAGGAAAATAAAGAAAAGGAAAGGTAAGGAAGGGAATGGAAAGGAAATTAAAATAAAGTAAGGGTGAGGAAAGGAAAGGTACAGAAAGGAAATGAAAGGAAATCGAAGGAAAGGTAAGAAAAGGGGAAAAAAGAAAGGAAAATAAAGGTTAGGAAAGGAAAGGAAAGAATAGGAAAGGAAAGGAAAGAATATAAAAAATTTAAAATAGGGACTATAGAGGGAAAAAGAAGTGATCAAAGAAAACGAAAATATGTTAGTGGAAAGGAACGTCAGAGAAAGGAAGGAAAAAAAGGCGAGTGAAGGGTGTAGCAAATAACTAAAATAAAATAAAGGTCTGTGGTTGAATCTCAACCGGTGAGGAAATCTCTAGTAGATTTTTAAGGAATACCAGTATGCGCAACCATTAAAAGAGAAAAAGGTCAAACCAGCCTTGTGCACCATAAAGTTACAGCGCATGAGCCACAAAGAAAAACAGATACTTAGCTACTTTTGCAAGAAAGCCCTCAGTCACTTCTCTGTTTTGTAATGCCAAAGACCAGGGAATCCCGAAACGTTCAACACGGTGCCCTTATAACTGAGAGTAGTCCACCTCGTACTCTACTTCCATCTCTATTGTGCGCAAAGTTTGTACTGGTCACCTATAAATCTTATTCGATAGTCGACGTCTGTAACCTTTGGCTTCTAGTACTATTAGTAGGTTATGGGGTGCAATTCCCTTTAGCCAATAGAGGACTTTAGAGGACATTTCGCAAAAACAATTCTAAAAATTCGAAATATACAAATTAGAGCTTTGCTTCTTGAAGCTTTCGCTCACCAGCTTACCGCTAAACTTCCATAATGTATAAAAAACCTCATGTAAAATTTGAAAAACACTTTGTAAATATAATTTTGTTTAAAGTTTTTAAAGTAAGGACAACGCATTTCAACTCTCCCTATCCCTTATTCTAGCTAAGAAACTTTTATCTCATTACGCATTTGCCTTAACTTAATTAAACCCGCCACCTTATGGAATAACACTTTTAAAACTCTGTGTGCATGCTGTAGGCAAAACTATAAATTATCACCGACTGTCGTCCGCGTCCCACACACTGACAACGTATTACACTGTTTACTTTGCACTTTGCTTTGTTCATTTGTTTATTTAAATTATTTGCTCTTTTACTTTAGCTCTTTCTGCTGGCGGCTGCTTTCATTGTTACTTCCCGACTCAGCGCTTAATTTCCTGCCGTTTTCTTACAACTTTGTTGCCAGAGCATATATTTCCTAGCGAGAAAATGCAACTCACTCTGTTTCAAATACATTAATATTTACTTTTATTGTTACCATTTTTCTTTTATTTGCTGGTAAACTTTGAAACTTTGCTTTCCTGTGGCTTTTATTTTGCATACTTTTAAACGTAAGTTATGAATAATTTATATTTTTACATTATACCTTAGCTTTTTAGTTTGCGGTAACTTTTGTGTGATGTTAAATTTCTCTGTAAAGAATTCGAAGATATCAAAGATCGAAAAAGTGTGAACAGGTGGCGCTGTAGGTGCATATTGTAGACCAGCGTTAAGCCTGGTATTTGGTAATTCGTTATGGGTATAAACGAAAAATGCTGACTGTTGCGTGTTTGAGTACTTTGGGCACCTGCAGGGTTGTCAAGGAATGCATTCACATGCGAGTTAAAACAGTTGAAGTCACATTCAATGACTCCAAATTTCGTAGGCACTCTTTGGCTTGATTTTTGGCTAAAGAATCAAAAAATGAAGTTGGAAGTCTTTTTGGGAGACGCGCCTTATGAGTCATTCAGATAAGTCACTGACTGACTTTTTTTTTTTTTAATGGAGTCACTAACTATTTGCAACAAAATACATACAGTTTTGTTCAATATAATAGTAGTGAAATTAAATTGGATATCGTTCCACGAAATAAAAAGAAGATGTGTTTTTAGTAAGTTTCATTTACAATATATCGAATTCCATAACAGAAAAAGCATTAAAAAAAATTTCGAAGTTTACACAAAGTACAGGAAAGTTGATTAAACTTTTAAAAGATTACATCAAAATCCCCGTATTTTTGGGCAGAATTTTTAGAAAATTTTTGAGTACACAGTCTTATAGCTCACTCAGTTTTAGCATCATTATATGTGGGTAATGAGTACCTCAAAATTTTCCCAGAATTTTTTTTGTCCAGGATGTTGGGTAGTTTCTTTTCCAAATTATGGTATGCCGCTTTGAATTTTTTCCTACAAATTCGCGGGACCTATAGCTTTTTGCCGATTCCGAACGGCATCTACAAAGGATACAAGTTTTTGATAACAAACCTTCCATGGCAGAAATACACTCGGAGAGTTTGCTAAACCACTGCCGAGGGGCGACTCCGATTTGAAAAACCTTTTCTAATCAAATTGATGTTACCTGTGCCAGGACTCGGACCTTGGACCTTCGGCGTGGTAGGCCGGCAACACTACCGCAGCACCACGGCGAAGCCATGCCTTAAATATAAGCGAACCAAGTATTTCAGCCTATACAAATCCACTAATAATTCTGATTTTAAAGAAAGATATATGAAATTTTCAAAAGAGTTTAATGCACGAGACAAACAGTTATACGACCCATATATCTCTCGCTATGAATTTGCACTAAAATCGAACCCGAAAGCTTTATGGAATTTTATACCCTCAAAAAAAAGGTTGCACAAATATTTCCGCCACTGTACCTTTTGATGGTTCGCAGTGCTTATCTGATACCGCCAATTCGCTGATTTTTTAGCTCTAATTTTTTCCATGGTAGTGGACCCGCTATGAATTCTACTTGTTCCGATGCTTGGCCTTTGGGTCTTTGGCTGTATCTAAGTTAGATGTTATTAATGGCATATCTTCTTTCCAGCACTCAACTAAAACTGATTTGGATGGTATATCCTCATTTCTGCAAAAAAAAATGCTGTATTTTACTCTGCGTACCTTTAAAACGTATTTTTAATCTTTCCAATGCCAAAGGTGAGTTCATTGATCGATGGAAAGATGCATCCATTACTTCAACTTTCAAATAAGGTAACAAAAATGATGTAAGAAACTACAGACTTATTTCTAAATTGAAATCCTGCTCTAAACTTTTTGAAAAAGTTGCCAAAGACTAATGATAGTTCTTTGTTAAATAAATAATCGATCCGCATCAACATGTCTTTGTCTGTTGGCGTTCTACAGTTACAAACCTGGCTGAATTTTCCCAGTATTGCATTTCAGCTTTTAAATCTGGTCATCGAGTTGACGTTGTTTATACTGATTTTTCGAAAGCTTTCGATACTTTTGCGCATAGTATACTGTTGCTCACGTTATAAATACTAGGCTTTCATTCAAATTATCTTTCTTGGTTAGAGTCTTACATATCTAACCGAATCTCCTACGTATAAATAAGTCATACTAAATTGTATCCATTCGTTTCACCTTCTGGTGTGCCCCAGGGTAGTATTCTTGGTCCATTGCTATTTTTGCTTTCGTTAATGATATTCGAACATGTTTTAGTCATGCTAAATTCCTACTCTATGCAGATGATTTAAAAATATTTAGTGAAATAACCTGCCTGTCAGATACACTGTCTTTGCAAAGTGATCTGAATAATCTATCCGATTGGAGTGTAAGAAATAAACTATCGTTTAACAAAACTAAATGCTTTCAAATAATTTTCGCTAAAATTTTAAATTCAATTGTCACTACCTATAATATTTCTAACATTTGTCTATCTAATGTTCGTCTATTCTCTAATTTAGGTGTTGTTTATGAGTCTGATTTCACCTTTGTTAATGACATCAACTATATTATAACTAAGGCTTATTCTAACTTGGGCTTCTTGCGACGTTATGCGCGTGACTTTAAAGACCCATATGCTAGAAAAAAGCTTTATATTTTTTAGTAAGATCAAAGTTAGAGTATGTCTCAATAATCTGGAACCCAATTTTTTCTTTACACTCCGATAGGATTGAAAGAGTTCAACGCAGATTTACTGTGTTTGCTCTGAAACCTCTTCGCTTTGACGAGCTGCTTTCGTCGTATAAGGCCCGTTGCTTATTAATAAACTTGAAATCCCTTGATTTAAGACACTTTCTCTTGTTTGTGTCTGACATTGTTTCTGGCATGCTCAATCGTCCTGATCTATTGGATCAGATGGGCTTCAATGTACTCCAAAGGCTTTTAAGATCTCAGCTTCCGTTATATGCTAAAACCCTTAAATCTAACTATTTAATGTATGCAACCATTACTAGGTCGCTTATTGATCTTGATTTAGATTTTGTCCAGTCTAGCTCTCTATTCTTGTCAAAACTTGAATCTAATTACTTTTAAGTCATAGTCTTAAGTATTATCTATCGTATAAGAAACTTTGTACATCCAGTCTGTAAGGTTTGTTGACCATTGACTGAAATAAATAAATTGAATTGAATGATTTCTTTGGAGAAAATTCAAGATAATGTAAATGCACTGTCTCTTTTATTAGAATAAAATATTTTGCTACAAAAAAAATATTTTTTAGAAGCCAGCACATTAATTCGGGATCTCATAACTGCGTGACTCTTAGTACCAAAAAACATGCTCAACCGTCAATTTGCAGCCCGCACTTCTTACATTTATCACAACTGACGGTACCATATTTATATATGTATTGCGATACTAGAAGGAGGTGTCTTCTTTAGTCCTCGTTTAGGGATGAGACTAATTTGGTAGTTTCACAAATTTTTTGCTTGCTTTCTCGTCTGATCTGATTTTTATCTCTATCTCTCTAACTCTATCAATTGGATTGCGATACCTACCGTATAACATCATCTCCCTTGGCACATCAGCCTTTCCCTGCCTTCTGCAAACATACAAATAGAAACCCAGTAAAGGTGTAAGTTTTCAAGGAATCGCAGGACATTTTTTAACAGTTCATATGGACCTGTAGCCCAGAAAATACAGTGGCTCAGAGTCCAAATGAGTCACCATAAAAATTGCAGTTTTCAACAAGAATCGCTTCTTTTTAATAGTTTTTTAAGAAAGTGTCCTTAAAAATACAATAGAAATACTGAAAATTAAAGCTTAGGACTTTATGAAAAATTTAGAACAATTCGAAGAAATTTTTATCAGATTTTAAATTTTTTACCAAAAATTTTTAGATTTTTTTCTAGTATGCAGCTTTGCAGCTCAATCAAGTTTAGTATAGTAAGATACTAGTCTTAAGCTGTTTAAAGAATTACCTGATTTTAGGCAGCCCACCTGACCATTTTCTGTCATACAAATTTATAAGCGCAGATGTTTAGTTTAAAATTTGAATACAAATTCGTCGAGTTGTTCTGAATTTTTCAAAAAGTTCTAAGCTTTAATTTCAGTATTTCTATTGTATTTTTAAGGATACTTTCATAACAAACTATTAAAAACAGATATTTCTTGCTGAAAATTGCCAATTTTATGGTGGCTCATTTGGACTGTGAACCATTGCAAGTCTATTGGAAATTTTGTTTTAGCAGACATTAGTGTAGTATTAAGTAACCTCTTGAATTTTCTGTATCTGAATATAGTGCCATAATTATATCACTAAGAAATTTTTGGGTTGTTGGTATAATTTATAAAGGGTAGAAGGCGGGGAGAGATAAGGATGAATCGAAAGATTTAAGATTTTGTAAAACCATTTTTATCAGGTTTGAGATCTCAGTGAAAAAGTAATTAATTAAGTAAAATATGTACATTTGCTCTCAAATACCTCATGTCTGTGTCAGTCAATTAGCTGCTGTCAATTAGCTGACTAGTTGATTGAGCTTGCTTTTTATGCTGATAATAGTAGTAAAATGTTCAAAGTAGATAGTAATAAAGTCTTTGTCACCTGCAGCTCACCCTGAGAAGATGTGCACTAAACTGAAAAATAAATATTAATTTATGCGTCTTTTATTTTACTGCAAACTTGCTTTCATCGCACATAACATACCATATCTCAACGAAACATAACGTAACATAAGATAGCACAACACAGTATTACATAACATCAAATAAAATCTATGAGGAGAGCGACTCGCTATTAATAGAACTGGTCACTCTATTTGATGCAAGGGAGTTACCGGCTCTAGCCAGCGACCCTAAAACTAAGCAAACCCGCATAATGTTTATCAGATTTGAGTTCGGGTATAATGCAGGAAGCAGCACGTTAAACTGGCAAAGAGCTTAGAATAAAGTCTCTCAATTTCAATGAAGGCTACAAGCGCGATAAAGCCTCTTCAGTAGTCTCTTTGGCTTAAACTTATAAGCTCACTATGAGGCTTCAGATATTCGTTTTTCAAAACAACTAACTTAAAATTTGAAATTGTATATTTCAGAGAGGACAACGCTGGTGTGCTCTTAGATTTATTAAGCTTTCCAAAAGAAAAAATGGAGCGAAACAAAAATGCCAACGTTCGGACATTTTATTTCATAGAGAAACCTTTTGACAATTAATATTGACAACATCCAAGTAGTCTGAGTAAAACTAACCCTTAAATTTTAACAACCGCTGGGAAATGTTTAAAAATTTTTTTGTATTTAGAACTGAGTTAAAATCAAAGGAACCGCACCTACTTAATCGAACTTACGCTTCTCGCATGAAATACAACAATACAGAGACCTTATTCGAAACACCTCTCCAATATTGACAGTGATATCACGAAATATGATTGTGCAGATTTAATCTATAGAAAACAGTGAAAAATTTAAACGGAAATGTGATTGTACGAATTGATATTTCCAACGAGAACGCGGATACAGTTGAGACCATGACTTCTGTACGTGGCGGGATATGCGATGGGAGTGATTTGCGAATGGTAACAATGGCTCTAAAGACGTTTTAATGGTTCTAAAGACGTTTTAATAGCCATTGAAATTGAAATGCTCAATGAAATCTCGAACACATATACATTCATGCGTGCTTGTATGTGTAACGCATGCCCTTCAAACAATTTGGTACATGTTTTGCATATCAAGCTTCAAATAAATTGACATGAGTGGGCTGCTGAAGGCGTTTTAAAATGCAAGTAAAATAAGCTTTTATGAAAAAGGCACTTCCAAAGTTATTAAAATCGACATTTGCAAAATATTAGGTTTTGTAAGCGTTTTGCAAATGTAAGCTAAGGTTTTTTATGAGAATGCGATCGTTTTATAACTGCTGATGCCTGCCTATAATTTTTCAAGCAACAAATTTTTACAACTCATTCTAGTTCGGATCTCTGAGAAGTAAAGAGTAAGCATAGCTTATATTTAAACACAAAAATAGTATTACTCGAATAAATATAAAACAAATATCACTACAGCTTATGCACACATTTGTACACTCAAACATACATACATACATGCAAAACGTGAACGCATGCTCATTAGGGTGGGTCGATTTGTATGCACAAAGTTAACCGATATCGCGCCATCGACTTTTTGATAAATTTTGGCATCAGGAAAAAAAAGTTCCACTACGCATTGCGATAACAGTTTTTTGAAAAAAAAAATAAAAAATATTTTTTGGGCTTTGGGGAGTGTTTTGGTCAAAAAATTTACCCTTTCGCCATTTTTTTTTAGAGTTTTTTCAGCATACATGCAAAAATGTTTTCCATGAAAACGAATTTGTCTCATATTTCCTATCGATTTTTCGACCAAAACAAGCCCCAAAACCCGAAAACAAAGTTGTTTTTCAAAGAACCGTTATCGCCAACGTTTTTAGCGCATAAATATAAGTGGGATAGGAAATATGCGACAAATTTGTTTTCATCGAAAACATTTTTGCATGTATGCTGAAAAAACCCTTAAAAAAAGATTGACGCTTTCGCTATTTCGACCCAGTCTAATGCTCATAGATACAAACGATGAAGACAGTGAATTTCGCTTCAGACTTCTCTCGCATTTCAATACAACTATTCGAATACCACTATTCGAATACCACTATTCGAATAAACGGATAAATTATTCGAATAAATGCTATTCGAATTTTTTGAAACGAATATTTTTATGCGTTTATATGATTAGTATTTATTGGAATATTATTTGAAAATAGTCCCACTATTAGTTTGCATATATCTGAAATTGCTTGCTGGGTATGTATGTGAGAGGAATAAATTTGTATTGTAGACATTTAAATCTTGGAATTTCATTCTGGCAATTAAATACATATTGCTCAGTTGAAAGTTGGCTTGAGTGCTTCGTGAAAAATTTTGTTTAAATTTACATACCTCCATCCAAAGGTAAGCAATCAAAGGACTCTTCTCGGTGAATGAGACAGCGGAGGTGAATTAAAGAAATTTCAGATGGCAACGATGACTATACTTAAAACGGTTAAGCAAGCCGGACGCATTGTGGAATAAAATCAAAGTGGGAAATATTGATTACACGGAAACGTGCATTGCAGCCGTGGGGGGGAAAAGCCAGCGTGAACAGGCAGCACATCTCACATAGCAAATATATTTATGCATACAAAAAATAAAACAAAAAATATATATAAAGCGACACATCTGGCATTGCAAGAACTTGCATGCTGTATGCAGCGCGCAGCCCGGCATCCTTCCAACTCACTACTTACCTTAATCGCAGCTGGTAGTTAGGGTTTAAAAATGCAGAAGGTATTTAAGTGTGATTTTAAACGAAACCTGGCAAGCTGCTCGGCTATGATAAATCCAATGCAGGCAGCAGCTGCAGGTGGAAACTGAAAATTAATTTTTGTTTATTTTTTGTTTCTCGTTATGATTGTTTTCCGTTTTTTGTTAAATTGGCTGGTAAATAATTGAAAATGTTTTTAATATGCAGCGTAGTTGGAGTAACAATGGCGATAAATTCATAAACTGCAGGTCAATGTTTCTTCAGTTCATATTTCAAATCTGACTTGCGCTAAGTAAAACTCAATATTATGCTAACGAGGCTGCGGTGACGATCAATGTCCGTACGAAAAGAGGGAGTGGATGTAGGAGAAAAAGGAAACGTGATTGTATAAATGGTCTTATCAAATTAAACACACGATGGTATGAATCTTTATTTGAATCTTTATTTGAAACCAGCATGTCAGGACTGTCCTGTCCATTCCATGCATTCGTAGTGTGTTTTTGTCGCCCATTAACCAAAAAAATTAAAACACTATAGTAAGCCGGACACCGGAATATAAAGTCGACCGTAAACTGGAACAGAAAGCAGACCATAAACGACAATCGAAACCAGGACTAAAACCGGAACTAGTTCAGGGATCTCTCCAGCCTGAAACCAAAACAAAATTCTGGACCTATTGCCGCCAGGAACTGGAACGAAACCTTTAACTGGAACCAAATCCGAGACCTCGATCGAATTCTCAACAGAAATTGGCTTTGAAGTCGGAACTAAACAAGAAACGGGAACCGAAACCTTATCTTTAGCTGAGGCCGTAACATAAATGCGGAATCTATTCTAAACAGAAACTGCAAGGTACACTTTAACTGGAACAGAAACGGAAGCCTTAACACAAACTAAAGTCGTAACTAACCCAGAAATTAGAACTGAAACCGAAACCTCATCCTGAAGTTCTGAAACTGATATTGAAACTAAACCCGAAACTGACGTCTAAAGCAGAAAATAAACGAGTTCTTAACAGAAACTGAAAGAGGAACTGAGCTGGAAATGGGAACCGAAACAGATAACTTTGCTGGAACCGAAACCTTAACTTAAACCGAAATGAAAACCAAATCCGAATCCGTAACCGAATCTCAAGAAAAATTGAGATTGAAAACCAAACTAAGCCTAATACTTTACACCGGACACCGGAACTTTAATCGAATTCTTCACAGAAACTGAAACTTTAACAAATCCCATAACCGAAACCGAAACTGGAAGCTTCACATGAACTTGAAACTAAAGCCTAAATCGGAATTAAACCGCAACTAAACACAAATCTGGAACCGAAACTGTGAAAACTTAGTGAAACCGGAGCTAGGACCGCATCCGGAAACGAAACTGGAACTGGAATTTAAACTGAATCCGAAACCCAGACGGGAAACTTTACTGGAACCGAAACCAGAACAAATTCTGAGTCCAGAACCGAAATGGAAACTTTATTGGAACTAAACCCGAACTCCAGAACCGAAATTTGAAACTTTACTTGAACTTAAATACAAAACCTTGATTGGAACCAAAACTTTAACCGAACACTAATGTTCAAATAAAGTCCAGTCTCCTAATAGCTCCATTATAATCTTGTGCATTGAATCTTATTTCAAACGAATTGCGTTTGTACAAAATAAGCCGCTCCATAACAAGGCATACGATCCGCAACAGAATACCTATCAACGTAGGCTTTAGTTAAAAAAAAACCTTATCACTGTTGGATAGACACCTGTTAGGAAAGGCTTTCTTAAATTTCTTGATGTTCAAACGCATTTTATCCCTCGACGGACAAAGATCATGCTCTATAAGCCTCTCATCATCCGGTCCTCATGTACGGCAGGAAATCATGGAGAGTATGTAGAGAAGATGAGATGGACCTTGTAGTATTCGACAGAAATGTTCTCCGGAAAATTTATGGTTCTTCCCGTGATACGAACGCCCAGTATTGAAGCAAGCTTAACGATGAGCTGTACGAGCCTTACGCAGATCTGCCCTTAATGCAGCGAATAAAAGTCCAACGACTTCGGTTCCCAGGTTTTCTTAGGCGAATGGCCAAAAGAAGTACCAACCCAGAAGGTTTTCCTATTGACAACCGAATTCAGTAGCAGAGGAAGATGGCGGCCTCGATTGAGTTGGAAAAAAAAAAAAACAGGTGCAGGACGACTTGAGCTCTCTAGCGTGTTTTGATAAGCAACGCAAATTATGACATTCCATATCCTCGACACGCCTATTACAAACCTCATGTCGATATAGCTTATGGCTCCCAGTTCACACATTTAACCCTCAAACGCACCGTACGTCTACATTTAATGATGCACTCGAATGAATGGCCCATTGAGCATCAATATGACAGCAAATATTTACAAGTAAAGCAATGTTTCATAATTTATTTTATTAATTACGTTGTTTACTAGTTGATACCCCGGAGCAATTCTATCATCACGCAAAGCGACAAAGGTCCAAAGGTGACGGCGATTGATGGTTTTGTAGCGTGCATTTTAACTAGTATTTACATATGTACTCCAACATTAAATTTCAATTATCCACTACTTCGCTTTCATTTGTCTTTATACAAGTTAATAGTACAGAGAATATTTACATATACGATAATTTATGAGACATCAAAATTGCTATGGTTGGCAGAGTGTTTGACCTAAGCAATAGACGTGGTAGGTTTAATTGCTTGGACAGTAGATGGAAAGTCCGAATTCAATGCTTTCATTGGATATCTGGATACATACCTCATCCTGATAACAATATTTATAAAACTTGGTATTTTCGGCTTCCTTGTTAATTCCAAAACTTAGTCAAATTAGTTCCAATGTCAGAATCGCTTATTTTCAATGTCACTTACTAGATAGGTATGCGTCATTAGGCTTATATACCAACCATTTATAGCAACATAAATCAAGCATTCGCATGGCATGAACAATAAAAGCTTTTGTCAGTAACATCAATCACGCATGACGTGTTGCATGTTGACGATGTCTTAGGGAAAATCATGTTGTACAGCCGTGTTCAATATAATGCTAGTGAAAATGAAATGGATATCGCTCGATGAAATGAAAAGAAGCTGTGATTTTAATAATTTTCAAATATAGCAAATTTCATAATAGAAACCACATGAAAAGAAATCTTAAAGTTTACACAAAGTTCAGGAAAGTTAATTAAAGTTTAAAAAAATGGCCATCAAAAACTTCAAATTTTGTGTCAGAATTTCTAGAAAAGTTTTTGTGACGCAGTTTTGTAGAGCAATCAATTTTAGTACAACATTTTGTCAGTTCGGACTCGATAAAAAATTTGCCTGAATTTTCAGCATTTTTTTCGTCAAGGGTGTTAAGTTATTTTTTCCATATTCATGCGTTGTATGCGAAAAATTTATTCTGTATGGAAAAGAAATACCCAACATCCTTGACAAAAAAAAATTCTAAAAATTCAGGGAAAATTTTTAAGGTACTTCTAACTTGTGATCATGATCCAACTACAACAGGTCTTAGCAGCTCGACAAATATACAGATACACAAAAAATTTTCATGTATTTTGTTTGTGTAATTTTTGAGTTTAACGTCAAAATCGTACTGAGAAATGAGTGTAATGTCAAAATTCGAGACAAAAGTAACAATCCGCTGGTCTATTATCTCTCTCTCTATCTCTATGGCGCGATATACAACAGGTATATCATCATAAACCTCCTAAGAGATTTTTGCGCCAAGCTTCTCTTCCAATTTGTGGTGTGCCGATTTGAATTTTCCCTACGCGCTGGTCTATTAACACGACCTGTATTATTGGATCATGCTTGTGATAAAATTGAATGAGCTATAAAAATATTCTAAATATTCTGCCTAAAATATTAAAATTTTGATGTAAATTTTCAAAAGTTTAATTAACTTTCCTGAACTTTGTGTAAAATTTCAAGATTCATTTTATGTGGTTTCTGTTGTGGAATTTGCTATATTCTAGACGAAAATTGTTAAAAAAATAACTACTTTTTATTTCGTCGAACGATACCCAATTTAATTTCACTACTATTGTATTGAACATAACTGTATGTGCACACATGCTTCCATTTATATTTATATTCAACAAGTAAAATATGCTAAGGTATAGTGGGCGGACTAGCAAAAGCATTTCTTGAAGACGTTCAATGCGGGATTGTGGGAGAGACGGAGAGGGAGAGGAATAGCGATAGTTAGAGAGATAAAGAGGGAAGCAAACATTATGAAAAATTGCGTAGGGATTGTGGGAGCGACGGAGAGGGAGAGGAATAGCGATATTTAGAGAGATAAAGAGGGAAGCGGAGATTATGAAAAATTGTAAGCAACGATACCTTTGAGCCTGGCAAATCGATATATTATTTCCCTTATATGGACACCGAGACATTGCACCATTTACAGAAAGGAGTTGGCGAGCTAGTTGACTCTCGTTGCTTTAGAAGAAACAATTTGGGCTTATCAGTGGTCGTATCTATCATCACTGCCTCACCACGGCTAATAATAGATGGAAGCGTAAGCAGTGATAAACCAGGGACCACAAATAATTATTATTTTTATTTTTTACTCATTTTAGTTTTCATAACAAAACTCAAAGCTTCATATATCCTGAACTATGAGGAATTTTGACTTTGAACTAATAAACTTCTTACCCAAAAGTTGTTGATGCTAAATATAAATTAGTGAAAATTCTACTTTAAATGCAGGGACAGGGTTCTTTAATGTTGGAAAGGGGTATTTACGATATGTACTGTAAATACATGCACGAATATTCTCATACCTATTTTTCCACCATTTATAGTAAAATTTTCAATAAATTATCTTTAAGATCAACCACTTCAAAGTAAGAGGGGTGTTCATTCAAATATTTAAGATGAAACTTCTCATAGCTCAGGATATACGACGCTTTGAGTTTTATTACGAAAACTAAAATAAAGCTAAAGAATGAGTAAAGAATAAAAATAATCATTATTTAGGGTCCTTGCAAGAAACAGTGCCTAGGGTTCCATGAACCCTACAAAGAATCACGGTTTTTAACCATTCTCAAGTTGTATTGAAGCGAAATATTCAAAGTCGAGATGCTGCTCGGCACTGGACACGTGGGGAAATTAGTCGAAAACCCTTCGTAGGGAAACTCTCGGAACTCGTGGTTCTTAAAGGTCATGTGAAAAGCACACTGCGGCTCTTGTAAATTCGTCAGCATATTTTCTATTGGTTAACTCAGGAACTGTGCTATTTAAATCTACACTACAATAACCAACATAAGCAGCAAAATAGAGAAGTTG